>BTXE01000001.1:6157500-6587500 GCA_036986855.1 Diaporthe destruens | reverse complement strand
AGCCTGTATCCCAGTGCAACGAATGGCAAATCGAACCAGTCCCGGTCCCAGTGCTGCTGAATCAAGAGGGCGACCATACTGATGTAGCTCGCCATGGAGAAGACGCTGATGGAGGTGGATGTTTCCTTCAGGATGTTGATCTTGCGTTGTGTTATGTGGTAGACGAGCGTGAGCGTCTGAGGTTTCCAAAAGATCAGCGAGCTGCTTCGCAACGAGAAAGAACCCGGAAAGCGGGTCGACTGAGGTTGCACAGGGGCTCTTACACTTGTTATAATTATCCAGGTTGGCAGGAGTAGAAAAGGATCCTGCGAGCTGCCGCTGAGGTCGAGGGTCCACGATTGTACGTACCCATTGAGGGCAGATATGGCGACAAGGCGGAAAGCCGTCGCGGAGGGTGTATAGTTCACCAGCCTAGAAATTAGACAGGGCAATGTTAGCGCACGAGCACGGAAAAGGCGGGCGGGCGGGCACCAGTGACTTACCACCTGGACATGAGGCAGTCCGTGAAGAAGAAGGAGAGGTAACCAGAGCAGCCGCACCAGACGATGGCGAGCATGGTCTCAGTCAGGAGCAGCCTGTCCTGGCCGGATGTCCGCCCCTGCACGGCGCCGGCGCCGTCCGAGGTGGCGAATGCGTGGAGCTTGAGCAGGAAGCGGATGGCGACGGGGAAGCAGAGGTATATGGACGGCAGGATGGACAGCAGCCGCAGGGAGAATAGGATGGGGTGCCACCACTCGGAGACGCCCAGCACGGCGGCCACACGGGGCTGGAGGAAGGTCGGGTGGGCTATCGGTTCGGCCTCGAGGTCTGGACCGGCGGCGGCGGCGTACGTGTTGTCCTTGATGGGGCGGCCATCTCTGGCGACGGCAACGTATTCGGTGTTGAACCTGGTGGTGGTGGTGGTGGCGGTGGTGGCGGCGGAGGAGACATGTCTTGCTGCCCGATCCGCTGCGTGTGCTTGCTCCTGGTCGTGTCTGTTCGTCGACCACGTCCGCGCCCTGGTTAAGGCTGACATCGGCGGGCTCTCCCTTCGTCAGGGGGGAGGGGGGGCAGGTGGGACGGCCCCTCAGACCCTGGGGCAGAGGACTTCCTGGCTAGGGATTGGAGTGCTCAGCTGGCGAGCTTCTCATAGCATGCGTGCAGGTGAGTGCGTTGGGTGGAAAGTGACCATGCGTTTGTTCCAAGAGAGTGGGATTTTGGACGGTGAGCCAGCGGAGGAGAAGCCAGGTGCCTGGGGAGGGGGAAGCTCGACTGAGACTCTGAGCTTCAGGGCGCTCTGAGGTCATTCCCAGCACTCCCAGTTCTAATTTTCTCCGGGAGGCGCGAGTTAAGCTGGTACTTGAAATGGTCCCCCGGCCGACTCCTTGTTCGAGTAGACTTGTATTCCTGCTCTACCGGCACAACGATTACCTGGGCTCTTGACTTGACGGCTGGGGCAGAAGAACCCAAGCTTAAGCTTCCAGGCCTGCCAAGATGGACCTCACTGTCCTCGGCTAGACTGCCGCGGGTGCCACCCAGCTGCCCCTTGCAGAGCATCTTGACCACTCGGTGCCGTCAGGGTACCTAGGCACCTAAGTACCCAGGGTACCTACCTACCTCTATCCGTACTACACTATGTACGGAGTATTCCCCACAGCGGGCCCCAGACCCCGGCTTATCGGGTGGGCAGGATGGGCTGTCTGGGCAGGCATGGACTGGCATGGGCATTCCGCCAAAATTTTGCTGAAGGGGAGCTGCATCACCGCCCGCAGGAGGTGGTGATATGCCGACTGGCGCATTGTGTTGACCAGCAAGTCAGCCACGAGGGCGGAAAGAGAGGCGAACCTACTGTGGGACCAGTTGCATAACCCCCGTCTTCCGTCTTTGCCTTGCGACCCGATCCACCCAAGCTCGTCGCGCGACGCCGTCCCCGGTCCTCGTCCAAGGGCTCGACTTCCACCTCGAACTCGACCTGGACCTGCCAACCGCCCGGGCGTCCTCCGCACACACACACCCGCCGCGACCATGGCAGCCACATTTCGCACGCGGCCACGGCTACTGCCCTCGCCACGGCCGGTGGTCGCTCCGTCGTTCCTCTCCGGGCCGCGAGTCCTCCGGGCGAATCCTGAGCAGACCCGAGGGAAGTCCTTCAAGGTTGACGCAACATACAGGCAGGGCTTGGGCTCTGCAAGGAAGCAGATGAGCCAACAAGACGCAACCTCGAGCATGTTGAAGCAAATGCACGCCCCGGACAAGAAGCAGGAGACCGGTTCTATGGCCCTGCTCGCTCCACGTAAGCCCCCCCCCCCCCCCCCCGTGGACGGCGGTCGAGGCCAGCTACCCAGCCACAAAAACGCAAAGCTAACAGGACCTTGCAGGGACAATTGTGCCCTTGCCCCTCTCTAAACGGCCTCGCGCCCTCAAGCAGTTCTTGAAATACCATTGGGAGTTGCTGAAGCAGCGCTTTGTCGACCGCCTGCAGCGGCTTCTGCATTCGTGGGCCACCAAGCCCGCGTGGAACAAGAAGGCGCGCCTCCGCTCCACCAACAGTGAAATAATATCCGCCGCGCGCAGCCTGCACGCCTCCATGTCATCCTGTCTAGCCAGGGGCGGCGCGGAGGACAAGGCACAGCTCGCACAGATCTGCGTCCCCAAGCTGTACCGGTCGCTGCTGAGCGCCATCGAGAGTCGGCCCAGGGGCAAGAGATACGAGTGGGAGCGCGTTGCCGAGACGGGCCGGCCGTGGTGGCCCCGGGTCGTCGACAACAAGTGGAACGAGACGGACATCCACATGAAGTTGACGTTCCGCCAGGCCGTCGTGGGCATCAAGAGCAAGCAGCGCCTGACCGAGCTCAACGCGAGGGGCGAGAGGGTCTCGCAGAAGGAGATGGAGCTTCTGGAGTACATCGTGCTGTGGCGTCAGGTTGACCCCGTGAACATGACGCAGTCTGACTGGCAGATCTATGGAACCCTGAAGGAGACGACATACGAAGACATCATGGAGGAGCTGGACGAGATGAACATGACCCAGAAGAAAATGGCCCTGAAGAAGCTGGACACCGAACGAAGGGCACTCGGTCTTCGCAAATAGATGTACAATACAAAAATGGCCCATGCCTGCAAAATCGCATCTCCGGAAGGCCAATGCCCTCAATTGCCGTCATCTTGGATGTGCTGCCCTCATGCGACACCCCCACAGGGAACTCGACTCAGATCATTCAGTTCTGGAACTTGCATGATGGTAGGTGTGATATCTCTTCATCAAGACATCTTCTCCAAGCAAAAATGTTCCCATTGGTTCTGTTTGAAGAACCTCACGCTCGCCCAGTGAATCTGCTCTCTCAAGACTGCTCCCGACTGCCAGCACCCACAAGTTATGCAACTATCACATTGCGACTCACGTCCACCATACACCAATCCCACAGGTTACCTCCCACAGGTTACCTCCCACAGGTTACCTCCCACATATGCCTCCCACATAACTGAAGACAAGGGATCTAAAAGAATTTGCCAGCATGCTTCGAATTCTACAGCATTGGGAGTCAGCGGTCAAATAATTTAAGGAGTACCTTGGTGCCAATGACGCAAAGAGTACGCCACAAGGTCGCTATAGGCTGTCTTCAAAATGAAGCCCCTGAAGTCCTTGTTGTACAGGCTGAGAATGGGAAGGGGCAAGGATTGTATCCAGAAGCTGCTTACAGGTATCTGCTCATTCTGATGGACGACCACTTCTGTCTCAGAATCCTCGTCCACGGGGCGGTCCAGCCCGGCGAACCGGATACCCTTCTTTTTCGCCCACAAGAATTGGAACGTGAGCCTCAGCGCGCAGGCTGCGAAGCCAAAGAGAAGCCCGCCGACAGGGGCAGCAACGAAGGCGCCGAACGCGGCCCAGTCGTTGCCGTAGAGGCCCTGCTCCAGGAGAATCAGCTGTGCACCAGCCAGGGCATTCCCGTAGTATATGGTGCCGAATATGAACACGCTTAGGATGCCACCCAGCCCGCCGACGACGACCTCGAAGCCGCGCCACCAGTAGACCCTGTCGTTGAGGCCGAGGACAAGCACGGGGATAGTTGAGGCCGAGAGGAGGTCCGTGATGAGGTAGATCTGCAAGATGGAGATGGCCTTCAGCGCGATGACGATCACGGGAATGATGAGCAGCACAACGGCCAGGCGGATGTACCAGATGTTCATCTTGTTGCGGAACAGGTCGTTGGCGGCGGACGAGACCATGGCCGACTGGAGCGAGTCAAAGGACGCGGTAGACAGCGACACAGCCATGACGAGAACGATCCCGATCACCCAGTTGGGGAGCTGCTCCATCAGCAGGAAGAATGCTACACTGCCGTCCTGGGCTGGGTCGCCGGGCCAGGCGCCGGACCAGGCCGCGATGCAGCCGGTCATTCCTACGAGCGTCAGGATAATGAGCACACAGACGACGGCGATGCTGACGCCAATCCAGAGGTCCCTGTCTGTCTTTGAGGCGAAGGTCCGCAGCCAGAAGTTGGAGAGGAAGAAGTCGTTGGTCATAATCGCCACCGGGAAGATGTACAGGAGCTGCCAGCCGAGCAAGGTTGGTTCTAGAAGACCAGAACGTTCGACGAGGCCCGGCTGGATGTCGGCTCGCACACCGATGGCGATTGTTGCGATTATGATGAGGCCCAGCACCATAGCGCCTTGGATGTTGTCCGTGATGAAGGAGACCTTGAAGCCGCCGAGAGCTGCAAGAGGCACAATGTCAGCCCATGACACCGGCACAACATGCTTTCCCATCAAGTTGACCCACAGGTGTAGATGGTTGTAACAACACATTGCACGATGAGGACTGGAAGTGAGTCCAGCCCAGTCAAGGTGCTGACGACCTGGCCGATTGCGGACAGCTCAGATACCATGTACAAGAACATGGTAACCAGCGTCAAAAAGCTTAACCACAGGGCCGTTACGACGCCATAACGCTGGCGCGTCCATTCAGTAAGGACGAAGCCTTCGGGACACTTCCGGCGGATGATGGGCCCAAGAGCCGCGAAGATCAGCAGAGGCAAGGCGGACATCAGGGCGTAGGTGATCACGCCTTGCACGCCGGCGATCGTGGCGAGCTCCGGGTAGGAGAACAGGATGCCAGATCCGAGACCTAGGTCGGTTAGTAGGGTAATAGGGGGTTGAAGGGGACAGGTAAGGGGAAGGCTTTTAGACCGGAGCGGCAGCACGTTTCCCACGCAAGCATTAACTTGATCGAGTAATTACGGTACAATCTCAGCTTCATTTCCACGAGGCCTTCATGATCTCCCCTCCTCAAACGATGAGTGAGAGGTTGGACCACAATGGGCAACCTCGCTTCAAATCCGCGCCCGTAGTGAGCCGCAATCTCTGCCCTTTCAAAAGAGTCACTCGAAGCAAACCAACCCATAGTCTCCCAGAAGGGGCCTGAAGGCAGCTGCCTCTTGAGAGGTCTTTGAGAGGGCAGAGATGACTGTAAGTGTTGAGTACGAACCTGTTGCCAGTCTCACAAATATACTCGCACCGCCTCTGCCCGATGGCCAGACGCCACCCCGTGGTGGCTGCCATTGGAGGAGAGGGAGTGGCCCTTGGCCTTGTCACACTCAAGGTAATGCTTCTTGTCTGCTACCGCTCTGATTGGAGGATGGTGAGCGATTTTGCGCATTATCTCACTGACCAGAAGCGATGAAGTTCAGGGCGATCGGAAATGCTACCATGGGTTAGCCGATGGTGGAACATGAAAGCAACATGGCTTAGGGCCTGCGAGCCCGGTTTGGAAGTTAGGAAGCCCTGTGTTCGACAGGTATCGTCCCTTCCATCCCAGATCCACTTCAAGGGGTGTTGATTTCCTGACCAGTCCGAGTTCTGTTTCCTGAGAGGAACTCGCCCTTAGAGTCCTTGCGGAATCTCCATGCTAGGGCTGTTCCCAAAATACTGTTGACCAAGGAGGTCAGCTTGTTTCCGCTTGGGGCTTTAAAGATATAACACAGCCTCCGCCTCGGAGCTTTATTTAACTCACAGAAATGCACCATAAGTTAGGTATACTATGGCGTTGGACGCCTGGGATGACGGCTGACCCATGATTCGTGTAAGCTGCTTGATCAGACGCTTTGGGGGTTTCACAGTGGTCGAAGCACAGCGGAAAAGAGCATCAGAAAAGGACGGCGATAATGGTATGACTCTGTAAAAGGAAAGAATGGTGGTCCCGCGTGCTATGTATCAATTGATCATGTGTGGAGGACTATTACACGATGAAAATTTGGCGGGCGTGGCGTGCTACCCGGCTGGAATCGCCTTTCCGATCGGCGGAGTGTGGGGGGCTAATCTTCCGCTACGGAGCAGAGCGGGAGGATACGCATTAATGATTGGCCCGTGGGTACCTTCTCGACGATCCACACGACCCAGGTACGTACTAAGAAGCAATGTGAGTCCAGTGCTTGTGGGGGTGTTAGTTCTCTTGATGTGATAATGATTTAATACACTGCTGCTGCTGCTGCTGCTGCAACGGCTGCCCGCATACTATCTGCGAATAGAGGCGTTCCGGCCGCACCCTCAGCCGCTTTTGGGCGTGCATCGACCGGATAAAGAGTCCATCATGCGTGTCGAGACAGTTGAACTACAGAAGGAAACGGATACAACCGTCCCTCTGCGTTCACATGGCCTCTTTAAGAGGTAATTACTGACTGGCTTCAACAGAGACCCGGCTCATTAGGCCTGGACCTCACAACCGGGGTTGCTATGCTATCCTGGCTGGCTGGCTGGCTGGCTGGCTGGCACAAGGGCGCTTCGTACTTGTTTGTCAGACTGTCGTCACCCTGACCTCGCATCTCTGGGTTTGTATGCTTGGATAGCCTAATCCCGGAGCGTGTTGTTTCTTTTGAGGCGGCCGTCTTATCCCGCAGACGGGGGAAGCCCTTGGGACAGCCGTTTGTTCTGCAGCCTTGAGCTCAATCTGTAACCCAAGTGACATTTTTGCCTTGCTTATTTCTCAAACCACCCCTATTCGGGGGACTGCTCTCGGAATTGGCGGCCTCGTTTGGGTCATTGGTAGCCCATATCCGCTCGATGGATAGATCAAAGGGCCCCGGTAGCCTGTCTGTGAGCCCGATCCCGATGGTCCGGACCTTCTGCCGCAGCATCTCGGTCTGTGGCTCAACAACGTAGCCGTGATTCGTCCTCACAAAGTCATTCCACTTGATCAGCACGGTCTCCCACTGCCCGGGCCGCCTGCTGAACAGGCGATGCTGGTGTATATCTGTTGGCACGATGGACTCGGTCTGCACGTTGACCATGTAGCTTCGGCCATCAGATTTGATCCTCAGTGCGAGATATGCGTATGGATCGATGTCCCATAGACTCTTTCCGAAGAGTGTCCGCGGCCTGTCCAGTGTCCGCCAGGCTGCATATCCTGATCTCTCCACATTAGGAACATCCTTTGGTAATTGTGTTGAGATGGAACCGTGAAATCTGGCGTGGCCGTTGGGGTTGTCCCCGCGCGCCGAAGAATCCGAGGATGACCGTGGGGGTATCCACTCGAGCTGTGCTTTCGAGAAGCCTCCAATGTCCGCATCGGACATGAGCTTGCAGGCTTGCATGGACTCCTGTGCGCGGAAGGAATGCAACTCGAGAGGACCGGCCGGGCCTTTGACAGCCTCAAGGTTGAGTGCTTGGAAGGAACGGGTGTTAGAATATTACAGAATTTTAGGGTACGCAGGGCCCATACCGATGCTTGTGAACCTCTTGAGCTCGTCGACACTGCGGCCGAGGAAGCCTCTTGACAGGCGAGGCGTGGCCCTCATTTTTGCGAATTGACACCGATGGCTTAGGGGAAATTGGAGTCTGAGCCTCGTGGCTCGAAGAGCTATCCCATGCTATGTAGCAAAGATTGTCTCCGTATGGTTTGCAGACCGGAACTGGTAAAGAGGGTTGCGAGACGCAGTTGAAGTTCGAGCCTCGTCCATTGAGGACGTCATTTTCGGGAGCTCTGGGAGCTCAGTGTTGATTACATAACACGTCCAGACGAGCGGTTAGCTCCGACGACAACCACTTCTGCTGCGTCGGCTGACGGCCATGCGCCCAATGCCATCTCCTACCGCTTCTTGCAGAAGGTTTTGGATTACTTCATTGTTCCTACAATATCAATTGCTCGACAGTGATCATCCCATTCAATGGGAACGCATTCTTTCTGACTCGTCATCCGCTTTGCAGATCGGTTTCCCGGCGGAAGAGCTTTCTCAGGCGGTCTTCCTGCTAAGCGGGTGGTGCTAAGGAAAAGATCCTACAAACCAGGCTCTAATTTTTACTCTTACCTATAAGAGAGAAATGGCCATTTTTTTGTGGGCAATTGATAAGTTACATTTGAGAAATACGCCTTGTCTGGCATTTTCTTTTTATTTGTGTCAGGGAAGAAGCCTGCCTTCCTCTCTGTCACCGCTCTACACGCAAGTGCTGTGGACCGAGGCCCAACAAATTATGGCCTAGGATTGAAGGCAGCTTGAGGAGAAGCTTTGGTGGCCAAGTGAGAATTTCATAAAGGTGGAGGAACGGCAGACGCAACAACACAGAGCTGTCCAGTATTTTGGCTTCGTGCTCTGCTCACCGGATGGTGGCCTTCCTGAAGAGCTGGATTTTTACAAAACGCTGGGTAAACGAAAAAGATATCCAAAGATTCAGTTCCTTGGGGTGGTCTACATTCGGGCTGGCATGTTAAACACAACCTTGGAAGGCGGCTTGGGCTCAAATCACTTTGCTGTACAAGTGCAGTAGTGAGAGGAAGGGACGAGGCACACCCGTTGAGCCTGCAAGTGCTGTGTCTGCAAGCGCACTTCTTGGAGGAAAGCCAAAGGATTAGGTCCCGGTAAGCTTGTGTTATTGAAGGGCTTTGTCCATCATTGGCGGCCTCATGGCCTCAGAACGCAGAAAGCTGTGGTTGACAGGGCACATTGTACCTGTAGTAATCGAGGTACTGCCATACTGCACAGCCAGCACAGGTAACCAACATCCCTAAGTGTGAAGCTGGCTAGGGGCGGAAGGGAAAGATTACCAAAGATGCAGTGATGCCAAAGCATGCCCTTTCTGAGTGCAACTGGCTGCCTAGGTACCTCCACCCACCTAGCACAGGCCCATCCCCTACATCACCCATCAGTCCTTAACCACCCCCAAAACGCAACCATTTTTCGTCAGAACTCTCCATTGGCAAAAAAAAACCTTCCGTCTGACTTGTAGTTGGAGTTGTTCCAACGTTGTGCGCCACTTTTCATCATTGTTAGCCAGAAGATCATCCTTTACCATACCAACTCAAGACTTTCTTGTTGACCAACTTTGGCGCAACACACTCCTTTCCTTTTGGGGTTCTGAAAACCTCCCCATCTTGCCCAGTTTCTGCGTTGATTCCTCACCACTCTCACTCACTGAGTAGTTATTACTTACCTCCTCGTCACCCTCTTTCAACTTGTTTTCAAATCAAGGACCAGCCATCGTGGCATCCACAGATAACCCAACAGCAATGGCAGCACTCAGCAGATCTTGCGAGCCCTCGCCCGAGCGTTTCAAGCGCAACAAGGCAGCGATGCTCACTGCCTCTGACCGCGCCCCCTCTCCCAGCGAGATTTCTTCTGCTGGCGACAGCGACATTGGTGGTAAGTCTTTCCTACAGTGGATGGTACTTGGCCTGCCGCAGGGCAATGTGTACCTCGTCATGTTTGCCACTCGATGGAGTGGTCCATCCCAAACGAATTTGACTAACAGTATCACTAGGCGCTCGCCTCGACGCTTCATCGATTTGCGGCTCTCCTAGATACACCCCTCCGCACGCTCGTTTTGGTACTGAAAACTCGCGTTTTGCCATCGAGACGCGGACTGCTGGCAATGAGTAGGTGCCCCGCCTGACATTACTGAGCCGTCATTAACCAACCTCGCCCAGGTCTCCAACCTGCCGCGTCAGCGCAGATGACCGTGATGATGTGTTTGTTTGCTCGCCCACCAAGCCCCTGAGGGAGCGGCGCTCAGATCACTCTATGTCCACCGCCAACATGCAGCGTCTCGATGTCGCTCTGGCCAACGGAGACCACGCTCTTCGAACCCGTGCTTCCAACGTGGGTGGCCGTCATCAGATTGATGGTGTTGATGCCCAGAATCTGTACCCCCCCACTGCTTGCGTCTTCGTCGCCAAGTAAGTACCATCCTCTTCTCCTTCGACTCGTCCGTTATGCTCACACTGGATTGTAGCCTTCCAGAGCCGAAAGATGATCTCAACCTAGAGGCTGCCATCTACCGGGAGTTCCTGAAGTATGGAAAGTGCTGGGTCAAGATTCGCCGTGACTCCCATCACATGCCCTTCGCCTTTGTTCAATTCACCTCGGACGAGGAGGCAAGAAACGCCCTGGAGAATGGAAAAGGAGCAATCATTTGCGGCCGCCCATGCCGCACCGAGATGGTGAAGGCCAACCGCACCTTCATTGTCCAGAAGAAGTCTGGCACCCCTATCACCATTGAGGAGGCCCAGACCACCTTACTGCCTTACGGCTCGCTGAGCAAGTGCGAGCTCCTGCATCCTCAGCTACGGGAGCCACTTGGATTCCCGCCCACAGTCCTGGTAGAGTTCTCCATGTTCGATGCTACCCGAGACCTTCACACAGCATTCCGCCACGACCCTGTCTACATTGTCGCGGCTTTCGACCTCAAGAAGAACTGCGCGGCCACTCGTGACACCAGTGACGAGGCATTCCTCGCGGCTTGCGAGCGGGACCGTCGCTCCGTATTCGTCGGGGACTTGCCGGTGTACGCGACCGAGGGTGATCTTGAAGAGTTGTTCTCCAACGCCGGAGAGGTTTTGAAGGTCAATGTCATCAAAAAGATGAATAATGCTGGCATCGCCCGAACCATGGCTTTTGTTGAGTACTCCCAGTCCGATATGCCCGAGACCGCAATCAGCAAGTTCCATGGCAGCCTCTTCAAGGGAACAGTCATTCGAGTTGAGCGCAAGTCTGTGAAAGACCGCGGCCCAACCCCTCGCACCTCCCGATCTCAGCTCCTTCTTCGGCAGCCAGAAGGCTCGCCCATTGCGCGTGGACCGCCCAAGTCCCCTGCCGTCCAGGTCGTCAGCACCCCCACCCGTCCGACTGTTACTTCGGCCGAGATGTCTCCTGCGCCTGTTCCTCCCCCGATGTACGGCGGATGGGGCTACGGCATGCCGAACTCGCCTTTCGCGCACCCTAACTATGCAACGGGCTACGGCGCTCACCCCGGTGCTTCGGGCATGCCAGTGACGCCTCAGGCAACCCCTCAGATTCCCAGTCCTTGGACATACTACAACAGCTACTGGCCCGGCATGATGGGATATGATCCATCCTCCTTCTACATGGGCGCTTACGCGTTTCAGTCCCCCACTCCCATGATGGGCGGCCGCACCGAGGGCACAAAGGGCCAGTCGACCCCTACTCGCAACGGCCATGGCACTGTCGACAATGGTTCCGACAACGGATGTGGTGAGGATTGAGCACTTCAGTCCTACAACACAAACCACACGCGACTCATATTTTGCGTTCATTCTTCTCCAATTGACTGTCTCGGGTTTTGGTCTGAAAAGTTCTCGTGTTACCACATACATCTTTAATACCGTTCGGCGTGACACACGCATCTCGCCTGTGTGGCCTACGCCTTAATGCCACGTCGACCATGTCATCATAAACACTGAGCGTGGTAGGATGCAGCTGTTGCGCCCCATCACATAACACCCGACTCGTTGGATTCTCGTCGGCCCCGTAGGGCGATTCATGCCATGGTGGCTATTTACCGTGGAAGACAGGATTTTCATCCCGTCGCGTGTCTTCATACTGGTCCGAGGAAAGGATTCGCGGACAGGGACAGCCTGAATTTCGGGCCTCACATTGTTCAGATAGACAGTATTGTTTGGTTTGTTTGGAACTCTTCCGCCAGATGGAAAGGTAGCTTTAGCTAGCTCGTTGCCAGTTGGCTCTGTCACAGATGAATCAAAAGATGTGAAATATGCTTGCTGCATCGTGAATTCGTCTCTTGATTGTTGCCAGTCATGTCTCTACCAGTTCGTGGTAGGATTCTCTTGATTCGGAAGGCCTCATTTGACGAGCTCCTACAGAACCTCGGGGGCCCCATGGCAAAGAGTCCCTCCTACGGATAGTCCAAGAGCCCATGCGAATGTGATTACGGCAGGGTGGTCGAAGGTTATTATCCCACAAAGAGCTTTTCCCATCAGAAATTGTACCATATGAATGCTATTAGATGCAGTGTCATAGGTCGCTCTCTGTAGGCGTTTATCACCCAGGAGGTTGTCCTGTAGGAGATGGGATGTCAGCTAATGTCAAATGTTAAAAGTGACCCGGAGACAAGCGGGCCTGTGTTCAGCCTGATTGGTTGACTGGTCTGGGCTGTCGCCAGGGCAGGGGCGCTAATAAAGTCCAAGGCTAGTGGTAAGCTGCGAAGCGACTTGGAGGCACGTGACTTGCGCACCGAAGTTGCAGGTTGCCCGAGATTTTTTCTGGCCCAACCCGCTGCGAAGCGACTCCATCAACGACCCAAGGAAGAATACCGTCACCTTTGTCCCCCTAACCCATCAACAGTGGTATGTGGAATCGCCTTCAGACTCAGGTCGAATTTTAAATCCCGTTATATTTCGTACTGACTTTCTCGTCCTAGACAAACCGGCAAAATGAGTTCGTCCACCCTGGTCCCACGATTTCGATCAATCCCGACACGAAAGCGAAACTGACAAAACCAAACAGCGAAGGGAACCAGCTCTTTCGGAAAGCGTCACAACAAGACGCACACTCTGTGCCGTCGCTGTGGTCAGTAGCAGACACCCATCGGGACTTGGATATGGCGATTGGCAGAGCAAAGAACCACTGGATGAGGAGGAACAATTGCGTGGAGGACTTGCGACAGCGGGCTGACTATATCGTCTTGCCAACAAACAGGTCGCCGATCTCTGCACATCCAGAAGCACACCTGCGCTTCTTGCGGTTTCCCCGCTGCTAAGACCAGGAAGTGTACGTGAAACCGAACCACCTACCCTCACGCGAATCGCCACCCAGCCATGCAACAGACCCGGCAACAACGCAGGAGGATCAGAGCAGGATGCTGACCACAAGACGAAACAGACAACTGGTCCGAGAAGGCCAAGCGCAGGAAGACCACCGGTACCGGCCGCATGCGATCCCTCTCCACCATGTCCCGACGCTTCAAGAACGGCTTCCAGACCGGCACTCCCAAGGGTGCCCGCGGTCCCCAGAAGGCATAGATGACGAGCCACCACGAAAAATTCGCGGCGAGGGTCAGTCAACGTTTCGGAGACTTGCGGTCAAATGAGCAAAAATGGCGTCTAGGGAAGGGGGAATCACACAATGCTGAACGGATCGGACCATTCTCTTTTGCTTCATGATTCCGGGCAAGATGCAAGGGTTTCGGTCTTGCAGGTCGTCATATGAACTTACGGCATTTTTGATGCGTTCGGGGAGTCGAGATTCGTACGTAGTCTGGAATACAAGGCTATGCGGATCGCAACCAACCATGAAGCCAGCATGAGCGCGGGAAATTGAGGACGGCTGTTTCGCGAAATGACGGGAGGTGGACAAGCCTCGAAACCAAGTTTCCAGCACATCTACACCCTCAGATACACCAAGTGTTCGCGGTACAATGCAGAGACAAGCCAAGACCACGCGGTGCGACAGAACCGGGCCCCATGGACCCCAGTGATGGATGGTTTTCTGCTCAAGCTTTTCTCATGTTTTTGCCAGCTACTGCCCGCGCTCAAAGACCTTAACCACGCCATCTCCGCCAACATGGTACAGATACTCATGCTCCTCTATGACGCGGTCCAGATGGCCCCCGCCTCCAGTGATCCTGACCACCCCGCTGACGTCCTTTGCTGTCCCCGTGTCCAACAGCCTTAAGCTGAGCACGGCCTCGGCCTCGTGCGCCAGGGACAAGATGAAGGCAGCATGCTCCTTCTCCAACGTTGTCGTTTGCGCGGAAACCAGTGGCTCATCCGCCGACACCGTAAGAACGGTGGCGTGGGCTTTCTGTTCCGCGCCTAGTCAGCATTTTTACCGGCTGTCGTAATTGTCACATGTGAACTGCTCAAGAATGGCTGTCCTGCTTGGACCCCATGCGATATGTAGAAAGGGAGCCAGATGTCAAGGCAGGCAGCCCATCTGTCGACCTAGGTCGTGCCAGGCAGGCGAGGGGAGCTCTGAAGGGGTCAAAAAGCTCAAGCACGCACCTCTCGTAGCCCGAGAATCACGTCCTTCCAAGCCGTCCCCGTGACGCCGTCGGCGGGTGACGCAGCCGCGAGCAACGCGTCCGGCTGGTCCAGTACCAAGACGACCTTGCCACCCCCAGCCTGCAGCTTCTCGACGGCTGTGCCGAGAACCCTCGCGGCATCGGCGAGCCGCGGGCTGTCGAGGTACAGCTGGTGCTGCTCCTGCTGGCGGCCGGGACCACGGCCATTGGGAGGCGCAGCAGTGCCGTTCCGCCCGCCCAGAAACAGCCTGCTGAGGCCGTCCACGAACAGGAACCTGCCTCGCGCTGCTAGAGTGTCGAGGTTGAGACCCTACATGGTGCACCGTGTCAATCATGCCATTCTCGCACATGGGGGCAGCAGTTGGGCGTGAAAAAAAAAATAGCGAGGGAGGCATGGAAGGAAAGAAAAGAAAAGAAAAGAGGAACACTTACCAGTCGTCCTGCACCCTCCTTCCAGAAGGGATAATCTCTCATGAAGCTCACGAGCAGCACCTTGACGTCCTCGCCTGCCCCTTCGGCGTCGCCGTCGCGGTCGAGCCGTTCTGCCGCGGTGGCTGGCCGGAGCAGGCTGTAGAGGTACCGCAGGGTCAGCCAGTTGGTGCTCGCGCCGAGGATGCCCGTGAGGACGATCTGGGAGGTCTCGGGCGGCAGGGAGAGGTATGACTCCAAAAGGGGCGGTATCTGAGACGCCATTTCCGGTTTCTCTTCTGTCGTCTGGTCGTTGTGGTGGGTTTGTGCCTAGTATAAATTTCTCTGCTGAGACGGCGGCTTTGGGGCCGACTTCACTGACGCACTGTGGGGAAACGCCATGAGTATCCGAGAGTCCAACGCCCACTCATGGAGCATATCTCTGTGGAATCATTTCCAAGCTTCCAAGTCCATTTGGCATTGTGAGGTTTAGCCACGCATTTGGTGGGAATTAATGCTTGTAAGTAACCAACGGTGATTGATTGCAGTACTCAATGCTATGTATTAGAGATCAGAGATTCACACTCACAAGAACAGAGAGTACACCTATACAAGTAACTACCTACCTAGTTAAGTAGATATAGTAAATAAGAGATGGAAAAAATATAAGATAATTTAGAGATCAAATTTTCAGATTAGTACTAAACTAATCACCCTAGAGGAGGTCATCCTAGAGGAGGCTGTCCTAGAGGAGGTTATGTATAGGAGGCTGTCCTATAGGAGGTTATCTGTCCTATAAGAGGTTGGTATAGAGCCGGTTGTCTTGGAGGATGTTATCCTATAAGAGGTTGTCCGGAGGTTGTCCTATAGCAGGTTGTCCTAGAGCAGGTTGTGCTAGAGGAGGGTGTCGCAGAGAGGGATAACGCACGGCCACGTTTGAATAAATACAAGGCCAGCAGCCGCCGTATCCAAGCGGCGGGTCGCACCACAAGGGGCTATTCCATTTGGTTGAGATTTCACACGAGAAACTGAGCCATAGGAGGCTATACCATTGGGTGGGAGGATATTGGAGCCATAACTGTGGATCCCCCGTAGACCAGCTCGGCGCTCGTTGGCACGAGAACAGGAGGCTCGGGCTTTTCTGCATGGGCGGACCAGACGTCCCTCCCACAAGTTACAACGCATGGAATCTCCCGATGCGTGACAGAAGCCATCCTGGATTACTAAGTGCCATACCGCCAGCCCCGTGCCTGTGCACAGGCCGCCTCCACCGGGTGTCCGTTGAGACAAACAAGCTTGGCTCTGCGAGATGGGACGATCGTGCTGGCCGGTGCGCCTCTGCGACGAGCCGGCCCCTGTTGTTCGGGAGGGCTTGTTTCACCAGCAGTGAGGCTCGCAAGCTCGGTACGGGGGTGGTGACGGAGCCCAGGTGGTTCTCCGTTGGCGACAGTGCTGAACTGTGCGGACAGGTAGCTGTCGGCGGTGGGACTTACACGCCAGAGAGCAGCACTTGAGAGCAAGCTCGAACCCCGCGGCCGCCCCTTTCCCCGCTTATCTATCTACCTGCTGCTGTCCCTCCCCCGAGCTCCGGCGTCCCTCCAGTCTCCAGGAATCCTCTCCCGAATTAATCTGCTGCCAGCCTCTCTCTTTCAGTGACGAGGACGTATACACACACACTCTTGTTCCAAAATCGAACCATGTCTGAGCTCTGGACCAAGCCATCGGGGTCCGCCAAGGCCCTCTGGGCCAAGCCCAGCTCCATCCTCGAGTCCCAGTCTCACAACCCCTCGGCCACGCCTCTCTCTGAGGCCCAGACGAGGGTCCGTCACCCCGGAAGGCGGTTTGCGTGAGTGCCGATGTTTGTCGACGTCCAGCAGCAGCCTTGCTGCCAAGGCGGCCAATGGGTTCCCTTGCTGTCCTTGAGGGCCACGAGAGAATCTCAGCACAAGACATGTGACCCCCGACACCAGCTCCGGCCAACCCCGCCGATGACTGACTGGTTGGCTGGCTGGCTGACTGACTGGCTGACTGGCTTGCTGACATGGTACCTCGACGCAGGCAAATCGTAAAGCTGAAGCCCGAGTACTACGAAAAGTACAAGGAGGTTCATGCGGCCGTCTGGCCCGAGGTTTTGAGGCAGATCAAGGCCTGCAACATCGTCGACTGTAGGTTCCCGCCGCCCATGAGACCACCTGCTTGCCCCAAGCCCGCGCTGCGAAGCTGTTCCTGACCCCGCGACCCCGGGTCTTCCGGGGGCGGGAAACAGGGGCGGAAGCAACCTGGCCGGACCCCCACGCCCTTTGCAGACCGCTTCACAGAGTGCCGGCTCGGGCCAGAACGAACAGTAGTCCAGGATGGCGAGCTGACGCCTTCCCGCAGACAGCATATTCTATGACGACAAATCACACACCCTGTTCGCGACATTCAAATACGTCGGATACGACTACGCCGGGGACATGGAGAGGATGAGGGAGAACCCCAAGGTGCGGGAGTGGTGGAAGATGACCGATGAATTCCAGCAGAGTCTCAACGAGAACGCAAAGAGCAGTGAGGCTGGTGATCCCTCATGGTGGAAGCCTCTTGAGGAGGTCTTTTACCAGGCTTAATGGGCGGTGTGGTGTTTGGTCGCCGTCCTTTTTCTTGAGCTGCTTCCGGGAGGGCCTTTTTGTTCGACCTGTGGATACACATGGTTTTGGATGTTCTTGTCTCTTGGTGTCATGAGAAATGAGAACTAGAAGTAGGGCCTCAGTCGGGTGTCACGCTTAAATAATAGACGGCCCAGGACTTTCAATCGCTAATATCATGTCGATCGCCAAGACATTCGCACTGCGCCCGTGGCGATCTGATCCTATTTCCGCGACATAGCTTGAGCTACGTGCCCACAGACGTATTGTGTCCGTTCTGCACTGTGTTGACATCTTATATATATAAGCTGGATCTTGAGCGTTTACCACTGTATCAAGGCGCCACATACACTTTATATGTAGAGATCGGAGATTCGCACAGGTTTCAGGTTTCTTAAGTCCTGCTGTTCGGTCTTTAACTGTTCACACTGCCGGTCGCGTTCTCACCAGTCAGACTGATGGCAAGTCTGCAGAAGCTCATATCAGGCAACAGATTGCTCCTTGCGGCATTGAATGTGATCTTCAAGTATGTCAAACAAAGGGACTCACCTTAATCCACACTTAATCGACAAGTGACGGTCCCGTTCTAGATGGCATGTTGCGGGTTTCAACTACGCAGTGACTGGGCAACTATGCCGTACAACATTTCACCGCCGGAGGCTGTCCCGGACGCGAGGCAGCTCATTGACACAATGATGTGGAGTTTCTCGTCTAAATCCTATGACCGAATCATAAGGGCAAACCCATTCTCCCAAGTCCCATAGGTGATGCCTCAACTCCTTCCTATGACATGCATATAAACAGACGCCAGAATTATGCCCTATTTGCAAAGCCTCACCCTCCATGAAACTTGTTATCCCCACAGTGCCGTCAACTCAATATTCCACCGTTTTAAAGTTCACCTAGAACTTCTCCATGAAATTAGAGCGCAGGGTCCACATTCTAAGCCGTTTTCCATAAACAAACAACGGCGCCGCTGTGAATGCTATGATCAGCTGTATGACCCCCAAGTAGATGAAGACCGACTTGGAACCGTCTGTCTCCAGCCATTCCGTCACGAACAGGCTGAAGACGAGCCCATGGAGGATGTTCTTGCTGACATTCAGCGTGACGAGGGCCTCGCCAGCATACTGCCTGTAGCTGTCGACGCAAAAAGTGATCGACGTCGTGCTTCCGAGGCAACAGCCAAAGCTGATGATACCTAGGAACACAGTAGGGACAATCCAGTGATCCTGTTCTTCCGCACTCCAGCCAAAGCCCATCAAACCGATCGCGGTCGAGAGAGCGATCGGCAGGGCCATGATCAGTCGGAATTCTGGCTCGTACAGGCCGCCATTACGTTTCGCCATCGCCTTGACAAAGATGTCGGAGACTTTTCCGGCCACGGCAGTGCCCAAGATGCCACCCACGAATGGTGAGATGTAGATCAACCCGACGCCCAGCGCGCTGAAGTGGTAGTACTTCTCCCGGTAGATGACTGCGATCGACTCGGAGACGACAATGAGCCATCCCACAGAGCATGCGTATATGGCAGATGACCAGAGCACAGCAGGGTAGGCGAACAGGACGAAAGGCCGGATCATGACTTTAAGCCAGCTGTCCTTGTTGAGCCGCCCATGCCATGGGCGAAGTTGCTGGATGAATGATTTGGCCTCGCGCTCTCGCCAGTGCTCACAGTACTCATTAAGGTTCGCCTGCTCCTGCTGCCGCTTCTCCGGGTCGCGGGGGGACCAAGGCAGGTAGCTCCGGATGGACGAGGTCCTGCTAGGTCGCTCGGCCGTGGGATTCGGAAGCGCCGGGATGCTAGCCTGAGGCTCCTCCGTTTGGTCCCTCGCTGAAGGCGCAGGCGGCTCATCTGATGAGCTCTCTCCTCTGGGCACCTCAAGCTTCTCGTTCTTGTGCTGGTAGAGTTTCGATTCGGGCGTGCCCAGAGTATGGTCGTTAACAGTCTCCGCAGCAGGCGCAAACATGACGTGGTGTTCTCCCCCGGGCACCCTGTCTTGACTTTCGACTGTCTCGGTTTCTGACCCGGTGGAGAAGTGTACGTCCTTGTGCGGCCTCTGCTGCTTTGTGTCTGTTTGGGGCGGTGCGACAGTGTTCTCAGAGCCTGGAGCCTGTACTCGTTCGTGCCGAGCCAAGTATTTTGATGACATCCGCTGGAAGAGGCCGGGTCTGGACGGCGCACGCGTTCTGCCGTGAGGTATTCTCATCCAAAACGATTCGCTGACAAAGAGGAACAACAAAACACTGCAGAATGCGACCACGAGAGCAACGACCCTATTACGTACGATGTTAGTTGAGACGATGGATGTGGCTGATGTCAGAGGGACATACCAGAAAACCCAGCGCCAGGAAAGGTTTTGGACGACGACGGCTGCGACCAAAGGGACGAGGTTCTTGCCTCCGAGAAGCAGAAGGGTGTAGATGCCGAGTCGAAAGGCCCTCTCATGTAGGAAGAAGATCTCGGCAACGGTAGCCGAGGGGAGACATTCGACAGGGCTGACGGACATGCCCTGGAATATCCTGGCCAGAATGAGCGAGGTGTAGTTTGGTGACAATGCGCACCAAACTGATGTGATAATAAAGCACAGGGCGCTGACGAGGTATACAGGTCGCTTGCCCCACAGAATAGCCGTGGGCGACGCAATGATTGAGCCGAGGCCGAGCCCCATCATGTACAGACCCGTGGTCAGCGAGACCTTGTGGACGGGCACGCCGTAGTCCTCAGCAACGTTGGTGAAGCCGGCGGCGAGAACCGAGGTCTGTCCACCGCCGACCATGCAGTAGATGCCTATGGACAGCAGAGCGGCGTCGCGACGCCAGGTGGGCCAATTTAGAGGATCATTGGGAACATCCTCGGGCTGGGGTTCCAAGATGATCTTCCCGTCAGGGGTTTTCTTCTTCTCGGAGGCTGCTTTCTCGGCCCTTGATTCATACTCCCCTTGGCGAATGCTGACTGGTATGGACGAGTGAGATGTCCTGGCGGGAGCATTACGAAGGCCAAGTGGTTCATTTCTGTGATCCGCCAGTAGTAGCACAGACCCTAGCAAAGTTAGACTTGTTCAGTGATAACTTGGAGAGACAGACCTCACCTGGAACCTCAATAGTGTGCTTGTCGTTCAGCACACCAAAGCTCCACTTGGGTGGTCGGTCGGATGTGTTTTCGTCCTCGCCGTCTGACTCTCTCTTGGGAGAGTTTGTGCCCTTGGCCTTGCGCCTGCCAAAGAACGGGAAGCGTGACGTGGGCGAAGCTTGGGTGTCGTCTTGGGTCGCCATGGTCAAGTCCGGATGAGATGTGTTGTGAAATGGCGTCGAATTTGTTATATAACTTGAAAAGGCGATTTGAACCTCGATTTCAGAAGCGGTCCCTTTAGAAAGCGCCAGTGGAAGGGGTGGATGCAGCCCAGCTCTGCACTAGAGTTATAGCTCGGTGCACGAAGAGTGCTTGGCCTGGACCTTCCTCTACATGGAAAAAATAAGAGAAGGAGCGAGGGCACAAGAGGGTAAAAGGTGTGAAACGGCTCCGTGTGTGTTTTTATCGTAGGCGTGTGAAATACACCGAAGGATATCGAGCAGCAGAGCTGATTCCGTCGAGGTGGCGCAGATGGCCCACCAAACAGGCCGGCCCTCGACCAGAAGGCTGTCGGTTGGTAGCGTGGACCTTTGCACACAAAGGAACTAGCCAAAAGATGAAATGAAGGCAGAACAGCCGGAAGGAATGTGCTATTTCCAGGTGGCACCAGGCCAGGTGCGTGTGTGTATATATATATATATATATATATATTTGCAGGCTGGCAGAAGCAAGGAGCGAGGGGATGATCTTGAATAGATGAAGTCTGTTGACGCTGTTGTAGGCCACGTGAACCTGTGCGGAGTTAGTACCTCATGCTGCCACAGGGAGTGGCCGGGCAGCCTTGGAGTTCCTGGCCAAAACCAAAAAAAAAAAAAAAATGCTCGAGTCAACGACAGGGCCTGGTAACCCCAATCACACTTGAAAAACAGGCCCATGCTGGCGGCAGGCGCCATGGGTCTGGGGCGGAGAGGTGGTCAGAGAGAGAGAAAGACACAAAGGGCATATCGCCTTGTAATCGTCGAGGGCGATCCGACGATCTGATAGCAAGGCGCCTGCGTATCGCAGCACGACAGACCGCCAGTTTGCGCCAACCTGGACGGCACGCTGTTGTCTGCATCTCGGCAGCGGGGTCAGATCAAGAAACTTGGAATCATGCTCGGTGCGGCGCCGTCGCCGGATCCACAGCCTTGTCTGCTGGAGTGATCCCTGCGTCCTGCGTGCTGTGTCTCTCTCATCACAACACCGCCCGCCAGGCGAGAGTGATGGAGGGATGGATGGATGGAGTCGAGGGTGAGACAGCAGACGCACTAACACGAGAGCCCCCCCCCCTCGGCAGCCCAGGCTCCTGCCGAGATGGGGCTCACGCACGAGCTAGCCGTCTGGAGGGACCCCATGTGATGTGGTGATCCTTGGTCAAATGGCCATACCCGCGCTCAGCTGGCTCCCGGCAATCTGACATGCTGCTGGAGAGAAAGCCGTAGCCAACTCATGCGACCCTGAATTCAAGTGCTATGACGAAACCGTTGTTTTGAAACGTACTTAAAATACTTAATAATGAGTACTGTGCCGCTCAGGTCAGGCAGGTAGGGTCCTGCACGGCGGCCCCAGGCTGGCCATCCTTGAGACCCTCGAGGCCATCGACGGGGACCCGCCCTCCCCATCCATCCCATTTTGGTATCTGTGGTGGCCGCCGCAATACCCCGTACGCGATGCAGCCGCTGCACATGCCGACCTACTACATACTTCAGTAGTACTCCGGTACCTGTAGGTGGGCCTTGGCCCGCGGGTGTGGCGGCTCAAGCCTCCCAGTGCTTCGGGTCGCCAGATCTGGCGCGCCGAGCTTTCGAGGCTCTGCTGTCTCTTTCTGGCTCGCACATTCTAGGTAACGATTGACGTTTCTTGAGCCCCGGACGAACTACTCATTTCCCCAGGCGCCTCAGAGTGCATTTCTCCATCTGGCATGACCTGGCAATGGTTTCTCCTACCCTCTGCCGGGTATGGCCTGCCTCTGCCGGCTCCAGGGCCATCGACAATGCGCCGCCCCTGAATCCTTGAGGCTTTGCTCCTGAGCTAAGCCTGGGCAGACCATCGCGGTCAGTCCACTTTTGCTGAGGCTGTCAGGCTGGGTGCGTTGGGCGGTTGCTCCTCGCTTGTTGATAAAGTGTATATACACAGTAATGCATTAAATGCTTGTTCGTGGTACCTGACTGTGGGGGACCTCTGTGCGGCCGTAGCTACATAGTACGGAGTAGTCTATGTAGAGCCACTGAGTCGCCCATTTCCTTCGCCAAGTCTGGGGGCAGGGGACGGGACGGCCCTGGCTCTACGTCACCGGCCGCATCTCAGCAGCCACCCCCGGGAGCAATTGGCCCTGACTTGTCATCAGGCCAATACAGACCAATACAGACCAATAAATACAGCGCAACTGGGAGATGCCATGATGAACATAATACCCAGAGTTCTGGCACGGGCACCCGTGCGACCGCCCTGCTCGGCCTTGCCCAAGGCAGCTCATAATCCAAATCTCAAGGCAGCTTCGACGCTCTCTCAACGTGCTTGCTTCTCATCCACGACCACACAACGGCAATCCAAAAACCGAGTCTACTCGTCGTAAGTCCCGCCAGCTGCTTGGAGCACCATGGGCCCGCACGCTGATAGATCTATCAGCGTCCGCAACGAAGACCAGTTCAGGACCTACCTCGCCGCCTCCTCCAGCTCACGCAGGCCCCTCCTGACGTTGTGGACAACTTCCTGGTGCTCCACATGCCATCACGTCTCGCCACTGATCAAGTCGCTCGTGGATGCGGGCGTGGGCGAGGACGAGGGCGGCGTCGCGTACTGCGAGATTGAGTTCGACGCGCCTGATGTGATGAGTGCCGGGCTGGGCCTCAACTATATGATTAGTTCAGTGCCCACCCTCCTCAGCTTCGACGCTGGTGAAGCCCAGGTTGAGACCAAGGTCGCCGACGGCAATCGCTTGAAGGACCGGAGATTCCTCGAGGAATGGATCAGAACTGAGGCCAGACGTCATGGTGGGAGGGGTGGCGGCGGTGGAGGGGGAGGGGGAGGGTCACTCTTTGGCGGGCTCTTTGGGAGCTTCAAGTCCTGAGTTTAGGCCGCAAACCCGGCCTTCAATTTCGAATGGTCATGCTATGTTGCCGTGGAGGGTGTCGCGGTGGCCGGAGGTTATCGCACACGAGGCTATCCCACATAAGACCATCCCATGGGAGGTCATCCCATGGAAGCTGTATCGCGGGAGTGGTTTCATTTCTAATTCCCATATATGAGATCATAGATTCGCACCCGCAGAAACGGAGGGTATACCCGAGCCCCATAGTGCAACCTCCTATGGTACAACCTCCTCTAGGATAATCTTATATAGCCTCCTCCTATTGAACAAACTCCTATAAGATAACCTCTTACAGGATAACCCTCCTCTAGTATGACCTCCTCTTTGACTTCCTCCTATAGAACAACCTCCTATGGGACAACCTCCCATGGGACATTTCCACCCAGTGTGATATCGAACCCCATGGCACGCCCAGATGTAGTAGACGTACCCAAACACAGCTTTATTAGACAGCGTCATGTCCTATTGCATACAAGCGAAACCATAACTAAACAAACCTGCCGTTTCCGAGACCGTTTCCCTAAAGGTACAAGCCAGGCAGACCTGTTGCCCAATGCCTCTTCTCCTTTCCTATTCCCGTCGCATACAGAACAACGACAAAGCTACTGTTGATTTTTGCTCTAAACTCCGCCCATGCATTTCCTCTGAAAGAAGTCATCAGTCCCGCTGCCTCATTCGCTGTGCCAGCACCATCGCCCACACCTGCCACAATGCCACATTGCGAGCTGCTATAAGCCCAAGGAGAAGCAGTCCGAAAGATCACAGCACCAAATTAAACGATAGTTGGGTTGTTTACGAAAAATAGTCGGGAGCAGCTGGCGTGCAGTAATTAAGCCCACAGAGCCTCAATCAAGTAAATAACACCGAATACCTAAAGCCGAGTTAGTACATGTGGGACGGTAGGCCGGAGTGCAATGTCCCGGACCCACGTCGGGGTATGAACTTACCAAGAATGCCACACTTCCTCCCACCGTCACGACTCTGAGAGACACCTTGCCGGCGATGGCACGACCGCCAATAACTGCAACACCGGTACAGCAAGCATGACCGAGCACAGCCCCCAGTGTGACCCACCAATAATCCTGGCCGGCCGCCATAGCGATGGTTGCGATCTGGCTGCGGTCGCCCCACTCGCCCAGGAAGGTCATGACAAACGTCTGCACCCACGCGGGGCTGAGGAGCAGCGAAAAGAGGTTGCTCGCGCCGTCGAAGACTGCCCCGAGGGCGCCCCGGCGGGGGCTTGGGCTTCTCTCAGGCGATGCCGAGGGGCTGCGGGGTGGCGTCGGGAACCGTGACTGGGAGCGCGACTTGCGTGTGTGCGTCCGGTTCAGGCCCATCTCGAGCGCGTAGGGTGAAATGGAGGACCGCCTCCGGCCGGCCTTGCGCGCAAGGGTCTCCTTCTCCTCGAGCTCGAGCTCCACCTCTGCCATCTCGGCCGTCACGCCCTCGTCGGGGCTCATGGCGAGGCCCTCCTTCAGCATGCGTGCACCGAACACGAGGAACAGACCTGCGGCCAGGAAGCTAGTCACCTTCTTGGGGATGAGCGTAGGCACTGCGTGGCCCAGGACCGCGGACAGGATGGTCATGGTGATCAGCGCGCTGAAGGCAGCGGAGAAGACCACGAGGCGGTCATGCTTCATGGCCATCAGCGCGGCGACGAGGAAGGTCTTGTCACCTATCTCGGAGACGAGGATCATGGTGTAGGAGAGGAGGAAAGAGTGGAACGGCTGGATTATGCCATCAGGGTTATCGATGGGCAGCTTGCTGGAGGACTTGCCGGTCGAGGCGGAGACATCGAGGTGGTTCTTGTTGGCGGAGTCGGGTAAGGGGAGTGCTTGCTCGGAGGTCTTGCCAGGGAGGTCGGAAGGTTTCTGGTAGAGGTGACAGTCAGTCAGTATGTTGCAAATGGTACGGTCAGGGATGGCCAAGGCCGATGCAGGTCGCGCGCACCTCGAACCCGGAGAAGTCCTCTGACTTTCCGTCCGGTCTGCTCTTGTCCCTGGCAGCATCCTCCTTGCTGAGTATCTTCTCCTGCTCGCTGTGTGGCAGCGGGGGCGCCTCCTTTGGCGACTCTGGCTTGTTCTCTGCCTTCTCGCCCGTCGCGCCCTCCTTGGCCTTGCGTACCTGGTCCTTCTCGCTGACGCCACCAGACGTGCCAGTGGTCCCCTCTTTGGCCTGAGACCGGTCCGGATCGTTCATAACGCCGTCATTGGTCTGTGGGATCTTGACACCATCGACGATGGTCGGATCCGTGGGGCGGCCTTCGAGGGGTGGCAACTTCTTGAGGTCGCTGCCGGAGGTCAGGTGCTCGACCTCGACGAAAGGGCCCTCATGAGGACGGCCGTCCTTTCCGTCCACGGGCGCATCTTTTGTGCCTATCTTGGACGATGATCCAGTGGCTGGGCTGGGGTGCACCGAGTCCAAGGACGAGGCTAGGGCGCTGGTGACGGCGAGGGAGGACAGGAGCAGAAGGCTCAGGGGCGCCTTTCGCTGTCGAATTCTCATATTGGCGGCGGTAAGTGTGGCGAACACCTGGTCGAGAGGCAGAGGACGGCCAGTCTGTGGTTTGCTGTCGGACTCGACGAGGAATGCTGCTGTCGGGGGAGGCGGGACGATTCTCTGACACGGCCGGAGGAGGTCCTGCACTTTGCCTCTGGTGAGTTAGGTTTGGCCAATAGACCGCCCAAAGAGACAGTTGTACACCCGACTGCTGACGGAGCCCAGGCTCGAGAGGGCGACGAGGAGGTTTGAAAGTATGGACAGGGCTGACAGGAGGAAACGTGAGTGGAAATGATGACTTTTTTGGGAACCGCAGAGGTGTGTGGCCTGTTTGGGTGAGCATGCAGGGACACTCTTGGGTAGGTACAGTAGATTACGGTACCTTGTTACGGTAGTAGCACACATACAGTAGATACAGTACCTAGACACCCAGCAAGTCCCGATGACAATAGTGCAATGCAGCCAATACGGAGTACATATTACTGAAGCCACGCTTTGCCAAACGACGGGGCTCAGTACAGGGGTGTACGTAACCGTACAGATCTGCACTACGGAAACACGACCGGCCCAGCCCTTGCCCCAGACTGCCCTGAGCCTTGCCGGGCCCTGCATGATGTGCGTGGTGGATAAGGGGCAGGGCCAGCCAAGTCTGTCTCTGTAAGCTAGTGTGTAGATATACATGTACGTAGTACACTGTGGCTCCCAGGGCCACTGGCTCACCACCACCGTGCACTTCACTTTGAGTTGTTCCCTTCGAAAACTCGATGCATCGACACCTTCAGGCTCCACTCGGTTCCTAGGTGTTCATTCACTAGCATGTGGAAATCCTGGTATCCAGGACGTCCAGGAGAGAAGCCAAGAGCGGACCGTTCCAATGCACCTTTTATTACTATAGCACATTGTCCCAGAGCATGATACTCGGGCTTTGGTAGGGCTCGAATGCCTCCATCATGCACATTGTATTGGGGCATTTGGCTAGCATGGGACCCGGTGCGTTGTAGTACAGGTACGCACATGCCTCCGACCCCCCGCACCGGGTGGTGAGTATACAATCATGGCAATTTCTGCCTGGGCCGATGGGTTTGGAAGGTCTGAGGAAAAGAACTGGAAAAAAAAAACGCGCTATTGTGTACTGTTGTACCTACAAAAGTGCAGGTCGACCCAGTCCATTGGAGATTGGAGACCGGATTTGCTACCAGCCTACTAGGCCGGGGACAGCTGTGCACTTAGCTGGGGCCGAATCAACAGTGGCCGCTAATCCCTGCTTCCTTGTTGCTGCGCACCTGGTTTTTCCCACTGCGCCTCTCCCCTCTCCCTCTCGCGCTCGCACTCCCACACTCTCTCCCTCAAACCCTGAAAACCCCTATCCCTCCATTGTCCGTCTTAACCCTCGCCCGCGACCAGAAGCTCCATCGCGCGCATCACTCATCAGAGATATTGACCTCTCATCACCAGGTTTCACGGTGATTTGGAGGCCAATCGGCAGGATGGCTCCTAAATTGAGAGGAGGCCGCGCTGCCCCCGCCGGCTCCGCTGCCCCCGGTAGACAGAGCTCGCGTCTTCTTGCTCAGGCAGCACAACAAGCGGCCGGCCAGCCCGCCCCCGAAGAGCCTGCGTCTTCTGAGCCCGAGCCGGTCATCAATGCTGCCACTGACGCTGCCACTGACGCCGCCGCCGCCGCCGCCGCCGTCGATGCTGCTGGTGCTGCTGATGCTGCTGGTGCTACTGATGACGATGATGCCGCCCATGATACAGAGGCCTCTCTAAATGCCTCCCCTGGTGATAATAATGGTGACGAAAACGCCCCTGATGGCGCTGCTCCAGAATCCCCTGTGCCTCCTCCAAGCTCCAGGGCTGGTCGCGGCACAGGCAAAGCCCCAGGTGAGCAGTATGCTCGTCGAGCGACGCGCCGTGTCCCGACACGCCCGAACATGCCACCCAGCGTACATTCCTTGCCGCCAACCCAGTCCGATGTGAGAGGTGAACACGAGCCTCTTTTATGGTTTCTTCCATGCTCACTTGCTGACTGTGACTAGACGAACCTATGACGCCGCACCAGGAAACCCCGGCTGTCACATATGATCGCCCTCCTCAGGCAACTCCAGTCCTCACGCCCAGGACCCGAGACCCAAGAGTCAACTTGATGAACAAGTTTGTCGACAGTCTCTTCAAGGCCTCCACCGACCTGCTGACCCACCTTGCTCTCGAGGGCCCTGAGAGGGACGAGCCATGGAAGGTTGAGCTTGACGCTCACAAGGACGTCTTCGAGAAGTACTATAAATTCTACGAAGAGTCCGAAAGCTTTATCGACATCGACGTCGTCTCGGACAGGACAAAGGCTGCGGAATCCCCCATCTGGCCAAGCATGACCAAGGCCGTCGCAACCGCCAACCTCGCACAACTGCTGAGCAGCATCCACGGGCTGGAGGAGGACGGAGCTGTGGTCCTTGAGCGCCTGCCGCGGCTTGAGAACATTGATGCCCACTTTCCTGCTGCGTTTGTCCCTGGAGGGAGACAAGGCTTGGATGCGTCGGTACCAGACGATGGAATCCTCAGGCAAGCCTTCAACATTCGCACCCAGCGTTACATTGAGACCCTTCGCGCCGTTCAGAACGCACCTCCGTCCCGGGTCTTTGCTCGCGTCTTTCTCGATATGGACGAGAACATGGATGACAACTCGATCAACGACAATGTTCAAGAGGCACACTTGAAGGCCTTCCCCGGCGTCGATATCTACGACGACAGAGCACAACAGTATCGCGAGGCAATCGATGGGTTCCGCGAAATGATCAAGGAGATGGATACCAATGCCATTGTCAGCCAACTAGACCAAGACTACCCATTCCAACCCTTCCTGGATGCGTTGAAGGAGTGGATCAAGTCGTCCGAGGCCAAGATCAGTGCACCCACTCAGTCTCTGTCCTTGAACGGCGACGACTCCTACTCTCTCGAACAGCAACTGCAACAGGAAATGAGGGCGGTGCAAGGAAGGTGAGTTTACTGTTCCATCGTATCAGCCGCATTTCACACTTCTCTGGGTTGGTTTCCAGCGAGGCTGACTCTTGCTTTGAGATTCGATTACGACGCCATTCGCACTATCCAGCAGCACGTGAGGAATGCCGGCAGCGGACAGGAGGACTTTGATCTTTCAGGTCCTAATTTACCTTCAGCGCCTGCGAGCGTCAACAACTTCAGCACAACTAGTACTGACAATTTTGCTGCCCAAAGGGCCCGTGACCTTAGCCGAGCCGCAATCACGGGCAGCGACGGCGCCATGTATGCGGCTGCAGCCGCCGACACTACAAGGCGAGCTCGCAAACGAGGTCGAAAGAGCGGTGTTGACGAAGACCCGGCGAGCAAGCGAGCTCGCGCCGCTGACGCCTCTGCGATGCCTCCTCCTCCTCCCCGCCAAAATGCAGGTGGGGCGATTCCTCCATCTTCTGCGATGCCTGAGCCTATGGACGGGCTTATCGATGTCGTAGCCATGTCCCGGGCTTCCCAACTCATCTCAAAGGCCAACCGAAAGCCATCTCAGCCCAAGCAGAGGAGGCCATGGACAGCACACGATACTCAGCAACTTGTTCGAGCAGTCAATGTATACAAGGCGAAGTGGAGCACCATTGAGAGGGCCATCAAGGAAGACCATATTCCTTTCAATGTGCCAGAGCGTGATCAGCAAGGCCTGCGTGATAAAGCTCGCCTGGTGAAGGTCGACATCTTGAAGTAGGTTGCCGCCCTGTGCTCTTTACTTGGACGTGCACGATTAACTCAAGCTATGCAGAACCGATTCGCATCTTCCGCCCGGGTTTGACCTTGTTGTATTAGGCAGGAAGGAGAAAGATATGGTCATTGCTGCTGGGAGGAACCCGGACCGCAGAGAAGAGGACAATGATCCCGACCAGGGCCCACCACGCAACACGCTTTATGACCCCACGGCCCATCAGAGGCAGGCAGCTCACCAGGTGCCCACGCCGCAACAATACCAGAATATGGCCGCAGATGCTGTCGATGACGCTAATCTTCGAGCCCTTCAAGAGGCTCAAATGCAACCCGAGGCCCATGTTGGAGGTGGAGCCCCCACGGCTCCAATGTTGGAAGAAGGCATTCCTGGTACTGCTCCCAGCGAGTCTCTCGGCGACTTCGAGTCTCAGGACCCGCTTCCTGCCCATAACGATGCCGTCATTGACGGTGCTCTTTCTGAGGCAGGTCCGAGCAACGCGGTTACTTCATAGGATGTCCATGCCGCATTCTCGGACCTTCGCCACCATGCGAATGAACACCTCATCTCCAGCTGGGATCCTACCAGCGGATATTAGCACGACCAAACCGCCGTTGGGGGTGAGCTGCAAAATAGCTTAAACTTGTTGTTTATTGCGCTCACCAAGCCTTCCCAGCTGTTTCGAGAAGGATAGCAACAGAGTTTGCACTGAAGAGCAGAGGCCTTGGAGCCGTGAATCTGAGGAATGGCGCGGCTCGCATTGCGGGAATCCCAGAATGCAGGTCAACGCTGCGAGTAACGTCCAAGGACCAAGAGCTTTTTGATGTCCACCTATTACCTCGGCCTCGTTATTCTTTGCCAGCGGCACATGCCTCGGTCTGTGTTCATGCAAAGATAACGAGAAGTCGCTTGTCGGTCGTTTCGGCCCGCCGGAGAGGCACTGAAGAGCACTGCCAGTCTCTGACGCAGTTGCAACATTTTGGAATGCTTCGATGTTTTGGTATTGAGCCCAAGTGGAATGGGCTTCGAAGCAAGGGTCCCCGCGTTCTAGCATTGTATGATACTAAGACCCGTCCACGTGTATTCATACGCCCGAATCGTTGCTTCGATATAGCACGCTATGGTATCCTCAAACCTGCGCGGCCGTGCCGTCTTTGTTGCGACTCGAGTGTATTGAATTCGCCTATGACCCAAATGGCGCGTCAGATGCAGCCTGGTCCATCGCCCATCTCTACTACCTCGCGGAAGTAACTACCAGTTTCGTTTTCAGAGTGAAGCCGGTTGCATGTGGTCTCCCGACACTCTACTACTGTTGGTAGTCATGCCCAACCCTCACTGGGGCCGTCCATGCTTCCCCAGCCTCCACCACGGTCCTCGTCCCGTAAATTTTATGTCGTGGATCTTGAGACGGGGTGCTATAAGGGCGTACACGGTGAATCCCGGGGAGCGGACAGACAGCAAATAACTAACGTGAGTGTGAAGGACGAGCGAGCATGATAGTTATAATCAACTTTTTAGGAGTTGCTGAAGCGGTTTATTATTTCCAATCCAGCCCAGTCCAGTCTAACTTTGTCCCGTCCAACATCATTCTGTTGAACTACAGGAAAACAGATGCACCCGTGCTCACACTGTACAAGTATGGCCTAATGTACTGGCTTCTTGATTCCAACACATTCAGCCCAGCCGCGATACCTCAGAGTGTAGCCACGAAAGGGTTTGTAACTACTGCTGCCTCTGGGTTTAGTTGAAGCCATCCCAACCCCGACTCCCCACTGCTCTCTTTCATAAGATGTGAACGCGGAAAGAAGCACTCCGTTTCGCTGTGCTGCGTGCGTCTAAGCCCTCCAGTGGCATCTAAGCGAAAACATACTATGCCAAGTGGTGAAGCACCCTTCGCACTCTGTGAGATGAATGGAATGCGTGCCTGCCCTCGACCTTGTGCTCCTTCTGTGCCGTTGTCCGTTCCTCCTGCGCCATGACCCAATAAACAAGTGATGATTAAACAAACAGTCAACGCAACGCCAAACGAGTCGGTAATGTAGAGACAGAGGAGCGCGAAAAGGAAGGAAGAGCGGGAAATAAAGACCCATGCGAGTGGTATCTGAGCGAGTGTGTGGGTATCGAGTTGCAACCGCCCGTCCCAAATGAAAACAAGTATGCATGCGCTCAAAGGTGAAATCAAGATTTGGTGGCAGGCAGTTCGCAGGCGGCAGAGTCTTCCTATCCATCCTGCGCACCTGGGCTTATGAGTGACCATATGCCAACGAACCCGCATCTTCCCGAGTATACCACAGCCCGGGTTCTGCTAGGGCCGTCATCGGTCACGATCTTCATCCGGGACCCTAGACCGCGACGATGACGCGGAAGCATTTGTGCCAAAGCTGCTGGATAATAAACCAAGCCAGCCGTCTGCTCTCCCAGTCCTGCGAGCAATGTGACGGGGTGCGGGCGACAAGATTCCCTCCTCCGCGTCCCGGACGGTCGGTGACCTTCTCCCGGAGCCCGAGGCCTCTGGCTCGGCATCATCCTCTTCGTCGCTATCGTCGTGGTAAGCTTCATACCGGGGACTAGATGGCGATCCGCGTGCGAGTGATCGAACAACGTCGCCTTTGCAGATGGGACACGTGCGACGACGAGTTGTCAGCCAGGGGGTTCTGTAGACAACGTGGTTAGCGAGACATTCCTGAGAGGCGTACATGAGCTTGGCTATGGCTGTGGACTTACATGCATTCAGCATGGAATTCATGACCGCAGGGCAAGCTCATGACACGGCTGACACCGTCGACATATTCTTCCAAGCAGACCACGCACTCCACCTGTCGGCCCATGTACTTCTTCCACTGGCTTTCCTTCTCATGGGGAGGTGAAGCACGTGATGGGGACCGTGATTGCTGTAGGGGAGAGTCAGCGCGCAACAGGTCATCCGCCTCGGGAACACCAGTAGTAGTCCGCGAGCGTGGTCTAGGGCGAGATGAGCTCTGCAGCAAAGGCGTCGTAGGCGATGAGCTTGTTGGTGAAGGCAGCCGTGGTGTTTGACTTGGCGTGGTCGTTGCGACGGTGTGATACGTACGGACGGGCAGTCGCTCAACCACAGACTTGGGAGCGCGCCACCTCCGCCTTCGGATCTTAGCCCTCAGAATGAGGAGGGCGTAGACGACGGTCAAAGTGATTAGCGGGCTGACGACCAGGACCAGGAGTGTGTCAAAGAAAGGTGCAGTGCTGCCAGTGGGCGTGATGGTCACCCATAGGCCCTCATGAACGGGCTCCTTCGGCGTGGGCTCCTTAGTCAGTGGCGTGTTAATCGGCTTCGGTGGAGGGTTTGATTGAGTAAAGTCCGCCCCGTCGTCGTCGCCGAAGAGCTTGGACATGAGGCCTGAAGAGCTGCCCTGATGCTTTCCTGTCCTGGAGGACGAGAATTGCCTGTCTTTGGAGGAATACGTGGGAGGGTACTGGCCGCTTCCAGGGGTGATGCTGCCGCCCTTTGGCCCGTTCGCGTCTGTTGAGGGCGCAGACTTCTTGTCTGATGCCTTTCCGGTGCTCCCAGCCACTTCAGCTCCGGCCACATCCTTGGTTTTGATGCTCGTGTCCTTGCCCTTGACCGCAGTCTTGTCCGCCCCTGTCCCGGAAACATCCACCAAGTCAGGGTCACGCCAGTCTTGCACGCCGATCTGGAACCCATCTCCTGAGCTCTTTTGTGCCGGGGCCTCGGCAGCCTTGTCCTTCTTCGATGCCTTCTCCAAGCTGCTGCGAATCACCTTGTCCCTTTCGTCATTCCAATCATCAACAAGTACCCACTCATGTTGGCCGCTGCTTGGGGGCCGGCTCTGCTCGGTTGCGGCCCTGGGCCCGCTGCTACCCCCGAACAAACGTGCCATCCAGCTCCTCGACGGTTGTGCTCGGGAGAGAGAGTCGTCCGCGGCGGCCGAGGACTCCATCCTCGTCACCTTGGATTTCGCAGAATTGGACTCGACCATGTGTTTGCCTGCTTCTTGAGCGGTGGTGGACTGGGTCTTCGCCTTGTTCTTCCGCAGCCGGTCTGACTGCTGCACCTTCAGCGCCGGGTTTCCGTTCTCATCAAAGACGTCCTCGATAAAGCTGCCAGGTTGCATCAGAGACGAGAGGAGGTGGGCGGTCGTCCGGGAAGTGAAGATGGCGGGGATTGTGACGTTGGATGTGTCTCCTCGCGCGAACATTTGGATGAGGGGGCTGCCTTTCTGGTTGTCTCCGACAATGACGCCGACGGCGCCTCGCCGCTGGGCCCATTTGACCTTTTCCAAGAAGCCACACCCTCCACGGCTGAGCAGGACCACCTTTCCGGTGATCTCTGCCGTCTCTTGAATTGACTGTATGTCGGCATGACTTGAGGTCACCGTGGTCATCTCGTAGCCGGGGGCCTTGGACGCGAGGGTCTGGTGTAGGTAGTCATCGGTGCCGTCGTCGACAGGGCCCGTCCTGTCCTTTTCACTAGCGTCGACGGCTGCTGCAGGGTCAACAGCAGGACCCTTTGGCAGACTCGACCTCTTCAGTTTCTCGCCCTGCCCAGCAGCGGAGACGGCTTTTGCCTTTGCGCTCATGCCAACGGTTGTACCCTTGAGGCCTATGATAGCTGTCCCATCGCCATAGCCTGGCAGGTCACTGCAGCCCAGCTCGCCCTCTCCCTCGCCATCGGGGAGATTCTCGTCGGCGAAACCGCTCCCGATCCACAGCTGACCGCTCAAGCCCCTGGCGGGGAGGGGAGGCCCAAAGGCGGCGGGTCGTGCAGGAAAGAAGGTGCTGTTGTCGTCGGTGAGCGAGATGGCGGCATTTGGCGGGAAGAGGGTGAAGGGCGCGGTGAAGGAGAGGAAGGACCGGAACGGTGTTGTGGTCCTGGGCGGGCTCAGGGGCGCGGCGGGCGACTGGTTGGCATCCCTCAGCGAGATGACGGAGCGGCAGAAGAGGAAGAGAGAGGCGGCGAGAAAGAGGACGAGAATGGCTATTCTCGGGGGCCGCATTTCGAGGGACAGGGACAACAAAGCAACGAGCGGCACTGGGAGTTGTCGGTGGGAGATCGGGGGGCGTTGAGAGAAGAGGACAGGGAGACTTGGAAGGAGAGGCAACAGGGCGACTGTGCTGTCTTGTGATGATGGGATAAGACGGAGGATTGCAGCTGGGCTATGAAGCGCCGACCTGGGCCGGCCTCGAGCTGGCAGACAAAACAGCCGCTGGGGGGTCTGTGTCCTGCAGGTCAACGCGCGCGCAAATCATTCGCGAAGGTCTATGAACACGACGGCCACGCAAAGAGACGGGCCTGGGAGAATTATACACAATGTAGAGATCGTCGAGGTCTAGGTTCTTGCAGGTGTCGAGGAAGAGGGAGAACAAAGGAGGGCTAGAGGGTGTAGATCCGGCGAGACGATGTAATCGGACGACAGGGCAGGTGCCAAGCCTGTTTTGGGGGAGGGGGGTGGGGAGGTAGCGTCGGTAGGTAGACAGGCAGTACCTCCGTACCTAGGTAGTCGATTGACTGACTGGCCGGCCTGCGCGCACCCCAGGCCACTGTTACAACAGATAGAGGGGCGCGTGCAAGTACCCAGGTAACGCCCCAGCTCAGCCGTGCCGCCCGTGGCAGGTGCCCACCACACACGAGATGTTCCCCCAGGGAGGTGAAGTGCCGCAGCGGCCTGAGCGTGGCCTAGCCTGACTCTCGAGTCTTGACAGTGCACGAGTTGTGGCTGATAAGCCGGGCGTATTGGGGGGTGGGTGAGGGGTGAGTGTTTTAGGTGACGTTTCTCACCACTGATTCAACTCCTGCTCTTGGGTTACATTTTCAGCCGTCTTTGCATGGGCCACGGGATGTCCAGGATCATGGGTGGGTGGTCCAAGGACCCAGGACTCGTGAGCATTTTGTGCCTCCAGCATCCAGGTGTCACTTGTGTATGTCCGTCCCTTGGGGCCTTTGACAGATAGTATGGTTCGTCCCGCACCATGCTAAGGTTTAGATAGATAGATAAAGGGCGGGCGGCGACTTGTTGGTGGCTGCGTTCGATGACGGCGACAAGGGCGAACGATTAAAATGTGAGCAGGTGTACATCTCAAATGACGTTTCCGGTCGCATAGGAAAAGCGTCCCACCATCCCACCACTCCACTGCCAGGCCGGCCTGGCCACTCGCCGTTGCCCTCTTGGGGTCGGAGGACTGGCCCGTAGCAAGCTCCTAAGCTTTACAAGCGCAGCCGGCGGGCGAGTCAACGACCGCCACACACTGCAGCATGGCAACGCACAGCTGAACCCTAAAGAACAGGAAGGGCGAGGAAGAGAAAGAAATCACAGCTAGTCAACCCAGGCTTGGAGCTTCAGGTAAGTAGATACCTAGGTAGTGCAGGTACACAATCATAAGGAGTAGTCTATCTGCTGTAAAACATAAAACAGCAGGCGTGCTTGGGTGTCGACTGCCGATAGTGGGGCACTCGTCGTTTTAGCTCCACCGTGTCTCACCTGTCACAGTCATCACTGCTCGATCCGGGGGCGTCCTTCGAAACTCATGCCCAGAAGCCCCAGCTGCCCAGCACCCTCGGGAGCTCCCATGAGTGAGCCCCTGGCTGATATCCCCGATGAAACCCCAGACAAGGGACTTCTTCATCCTCTCCAGAAGTCGGAACAAACATCCAGAGGTACCGTGGGACACCACCCCATCGGCTTTCTGCCCAAAATTGACCACCGAGTCCGAAGCAATCATGGCCTTGGCCGAGGCAGGCGGGTGCTGTCCAGCGGCGGTGCCTACCGTGTGTGCAACTACGGTCCAGGGTAGGGGGTGTGCAGCCTCTAATTGGCTTAGACTACCCTCCACGCGCTTGCATCGCGACTTCCACCACAGCATCAACACGCAGCAAGAAGCTGCCGAGCACCCAACCTTGCCCTTGAGAAAGGCAACCCGACTCTTCTAGTTTCCCCATACCTGCCATGAAGTCCTATTCATGGCGTTTTACACTCCACAATAAGTCTCGTGGCTCTCTACCCGGAGCAAGACACAGATGACCGAGCTCCACCATGTCTCGATTTCTCATGCCCTCGGACATCGGCCTCCTGGTCCTTGTCGAGCTGTACACGGAAGGGGCCGTTCCTGGCCGCGGCATCATCCCCATCCTGTCCTTCCTGGCTTCACACACCGGCACCGACGTGTACAAAGACCCGCCAGGTCCTCAGGGCCTCTGGCGAAAGGCTCAGGATGACATCGATCTCGTCAAGTCCATCAAGACCTTCGAGTCTCTGCTTCTCCCCTTCTCCGCTGCCGTCGGCCTGCCTGGCCGCCGACTCTGGGATCTCTTCCTCTCCAAATTATGGGCCATCAACTCGTTGGACGCTTTACATGATTTCTTTGACAGGCGGGCATTCCTCCTCGCCACCAAAAAAGATATACAGCACATGATCGATCCCGAGCCAGCCGCCCAAACGAGTAGAATACCCTTGTTGACCAATTCTCCCTTGGCCTTGTTCGTTCGGCGGGCACAGCTGGAATTCAACAGGCTGCAGTTCTCAGATGCGTCGAGCCTGTGGAAAGACCTGATTGTCTACCGGCAACCAACAGCCTCGGCTTGGGCGAGACGCAATCCGTCCTCAGGTGCTGCCCGGTTTGACAAGGTCCTCGACATCTGCAGCCAAGACTGGGGGGAAGGCGCCGCCTCGATCGGGTCTATTGCATACGGGGATCTGACCTCTTCTGACATAGCAGTCAGCGCTCACTGCTTGGATCGCTTGATCGAGTTCCAAGTGGCTCAAATGCAAAGTAAGTACGTGCCTTACCATATTCTTCAGCAGACACCTGACGCGGCTGCCGCTAGAATACGGTCTTCGAGTCCCTCGGCAAATACAGAGACAATTCTCTGATCTCCTGGAATCGAGCCGCACAAACCCCAAACTTGGCCATTATCTCAGGTGAGACCACCTACTGGCGCAGCAATTTGCCAGAAGCCATTCTGACCAGAGCTAGATTCCTTGAGGCTTGGAAATCAGGAGACTACCCCACGTCCTTTGACTACCTGCATCGGTATTTCGACTATACCATGCAGAACAGTGACAGAGAACACTACCATTATGCGTTGTTGAATCTCGCCGTGCTCCAAGCAGACTTTGGCTGCTATAAGGATGCTGTATCTACCATGCTGGAGACGATTGCGACCGCCCGGGAGAAACGAGACCAGAACTGTCTCAACTTCTCCCTCAACTTCTTCTACAACTTTGGTCTGGCGCATCCAGGCCTGGTGGAAGACCTAGAGTCGACCAGCATGAGTGCCACTGGAAGGGAGACCCTCGCATTTCTCCGAGTGAAAGCAAAGGAAACGGGCATGTGGTCGACCTGGAGCTCTGCATTGCTGAGCGAGGCCAAGCAGGGTCTGCTGAGTGGCGATAGCATTGCCACTGCCCTCGAGAACATCGCACGCAGCTCACATCTCCTGGTCGAACGGAATCTTGTCAACATGATGGGCACCCACGTCTCACTGAACATTGCCCTCTGGGATAGGGTCGGCGTCGCCTTCCTCTCCAAGATGATGTGTGAGACCTTTCTCCGCTGCCATGCGCCAAATGCCATGCTTGATGATACATTGAAGATCACATGTCGACTAGCAAGCCTCCTGGCAACCAAGGGCAAGTATAACGAGGGAATGCAGTTGCTCGAGAATATTAATGAGGACTCCCTGCGGACATGGAGAGCGAAGAAATATTGGCAGAACTTGCGCGCGCTGGTGAAGCTGCGCAGAGATCTCCACCGCAATGACCTAGATGGTGTTGAATACCTCCTCTCGCAGATTATGCAGTCCAAGCCCGACGATCTTGAGTCCGACCTCACCTTCGTCGTCGATTCGCTACACTACGAGCTGCTCGTGCGACGTGGCGATCTTCAGGCGGCCTTGGCAAAGGTCGAGCAGCTCATCTCCGACAGCCATACCCAAGACAAAGACGTCAGCATCCGCACACGCCTGCTCCTCATGAAAGCGTTGTTGTTCCAAAAGGCGGGGCGTCCCCAGCGCGGCTTCTCCGTGGCCATGCGCGCTGCCAAACTTGCATGGCAGGCGCGGCTTATGAACCTTCTGTGGCAATCCATTGGTACCATAGCAGAGGTGCTTATTTCGCTTAATGAGTTCGAGGCCGCAGAGAGGCTCCTGTTGGTAGTCATACCGCGGTGTCTCGAATGCGACGGGTCCTATATGGCTGCGACCATGTATTCCAGCCTCGCAGATGCTTATGTCGGCACCGCGGGCAAGATGGCGCCGACACCGGGCGTTGGTCGCGGGCCCTCTCAGAGGAGGACAGAATACCTCAGCAAGGCCATGGGAGCTCTGAGACGCGCGTTTGACTTTTTTGCGGCCGTTGAGGATCTACAGAAAAAGCTTGAGGTGACGGCTAAGATGTCGACAATCATGAGGGTAAGGGGCGACTTGAGGGTTTCGAATGACCTGGCAGCCAAATATCTCGAGCTCAGGAGCGAGCGGATGAAGACATGACGTCCGCTCGTCGTAGAGGGGGCCACATGCTTCATCGCCACTTGCCGGCCTCCAATCAATTCCTCGAATGGCGAACGGGCCCTATATGCCTTCATCGCAGCAACATCGACTCTTCCTCCACACATGTGCATCAGATGACGGGCTGCGCGGACCGGTGCGAAGCAGTGCATTGTCATCCCAATCCATGTGCCCTCATTCGACGGGGAGTAATTAGAGATCACGTAGGCGAGCGAAACCGCAAGCTTCTAGCCAGCAGGCTGCCGTTGATACATATGACGTGACCGCACAGAACTGAAGACGCATGAACATCACGGTTGTGAATTTGAAGATCGATTGCTGTGACTCTAGGAAACATGTACAGGTCGATTTGTCTGCGACGGTTGTCCGGCGCTCTATCTAACCACGCCAGACTTGGCGAGCTCCTCCGTATTCTGACATAGATTGGTCCCCACATTAGGTGGTCTTGTCCTTGTTGTGGTAGTTGACCGAGTCGTTCCAGCTGCGGGGAGCGTTAGCGGACTGCAGGCCAGACAGGCGCCCATCTAGATGCCCATTATGTTGGCGAAGGCGCAGTGAATGACTCACAAGAGGGTCTTGTCGCCGTCTCCCCAGGGGAAGTTCTTGGTTCGGATGTTCTGGTAGGGGTACTCGGTGCGCTCCTCCAGAGGGGGCAAGTGAGACCAGTGCTCCCAGTGCTCCGTCCACAGCCAGTAGGCGTTGGCGCCGGCAAGGGCGAGCGCGGGGATGCAGGCGCTGTGGTTGGACTTGGTTAGCACTTCGTGTTCATGGAGTTGGGCACAGCTGCCGCCGCCGTCCGTGTTGCCATGGCCCCCCTTCCGGTTGCCCGACGCGGCTGCTGCCGGGTCTCGTCCATGCTTCTCGCTTGATGTTGGCCCGGATTCCTGCCTCTCGGACAGCAGCAGCCTATCTGCCTGCGCAGTGAACTCCCAAGCCCGGGTCCAGGGCAACACAATCGGCATGGTTCGGAGACGAGGAATGGGAGCGGGATAACGGGGGTGATGTCATACTAGATGGAGATCTTCTTCCAGAGCTCTACACGAAGGTCATGTCAGTCTAGCTATCGGTTCACCGGCCAATTGGCCTTCCATGGACCTCATGCGGGCGGCTCTCGAGAGGGCTCACCAGTGGTGCCGGCGGCGTGGTGCTTGACGGCCTCGCGCTCCTTGATGAAGGCGTTCTCGCCGGCCTTGGGGGCGGGCGAGCTCATGAAGCGGCGCTGGACGGCGGGGGAGCGCAGGAAGCGCGGCGCGGAGCGCAGGATCTGTCGCTGCGGGAACATTTTCGGCGGTTCGGGGCTCGACGATGGGGTGGGAGTGGAGAGGCTCAATTGCTTCGGTGGTGGGTAGTTCGCTGTAGAAGGGGGATCCGGGCGGTTGAGGTTTGAATCAGACCACTGACGATTGGGAGACGGGGTTTGCTTATGTCAGCGGCCTCCCGGCCGGCTCTTGTCTGGCTCAAGTGCCTCGGGCTCTGGCGTGACCGCGTGTGGGCCGAGGCGCCCACTCCTGCTGTAAGTGGCGAACGCGACTCGGTAGCTGGGCCGGCGGATTCGAAGCATGCTGGGGGATATCGAGGGTCAAAGTCGCAAAAGCCCAAGCATCGGGGCGATACTTGTGTAGTCGCTTATTGTTCCCTGCTGCCCTGCTGCACTGCTGCCCCTCTCTGTCTGCTCTCCTTTGGGAATGTTTGCAAACCCCGAGAACTGCAGCCACTCGCACGGCGAGACAACAGGAGGCTGAGGCTAGCAACTGCGCACTCCCGGTCCGTCCACGCGACAGCTTGAAAAAGCCGCAAAGATGGGTCTGCGCATTACTACTTGGAACGGTGAGCCCCGAACCATGTCTTCCCGCGTTGGTCCTGGGCCCGTGACTGACCGGCGGTGCAGTGAACGGCATCAGGTACGCTATGGATGAGCTGGGCTGCAGGCCGCCCACCAGCTTTCTGCCTAGGACATCCCGAGAGTAATGCAGAGTTATTGGTCATGTGCTTATCCTCGTTCTTTCAGGAACCCGTTCGGGTATGCGCCGTGGAATCAAAAGCGGTCTTTCCAGGCAAGCGCTCCATCCTGGATCTCAGCGAGCATGGTGATTGCTGACAGCCCCTAGGCCATGTTCGATATCCTGGAGGCGGACATCATCATCATGCAAGAGGCCAAGATCCAGCGGAAGGATTTGACGGATGACATGGTACTGGTGTCCGGCTGGGACGTCTTCTTCAGCTTGCCAAAGGACAAGAAAGGCAGGTGCTTTCAGTTCGATCCTCTTGTTACAGTCGGCCGTCTCTGACCTTCCCCCAGGCTACTCAGGAGTTGCAATATACACGAGGAACTCAAAGTGTTGTCCCATCCGAGCCGAGGAGGGTCTGACCGGAGTGCTCTGCCCCCCAAAGTCAACAACCATGTTTCGAGACCTTCCAACTGAGCAGCAGATCGGCGGCTACCCCCGCGAGGACCAACTAATTGGGCCAGTCGATGAGGTGATGCTCGACTCTGAGGGGCGATGTGTGGTCCTCGAGTTCCCGGCCTTTGTACTTATTGGCGTCTATGTGCCTGCGACCAGGGACGACACCAGAACTGATTTTCGTATGGGCTTCATGAGTGCCCTTGACGCGAGGATACGGAACCTTGTTGCGATGGGCAAGCAGGTCGTCCTCGCGGGGGATCTCAACATCATACGTACAGACATCGACACCGCTGGTTGCGCAGAGCACCTGCGAAAGGAAGGCATTACGTTTGAGGATTTTCTCTCGTCGCCGTCACGGCGCTTTTTCAACCAGCTCATCTTTGAGGGTCAAGTCATCGGAGACAGGGACGAGGGACGAGAGAATCCCGTAATGTGGGATACCACGCGCTGCTTCCACCCAAGCCGGCAAGGCATGTTCACCTGCTGGGAGACCAAGAAGAATGCCCGACCTGGCAACTTTGGCAGCCGAATCGACTACATTCTATGTACAGCTGGCATGAAGGATTGGTTTGAGGACGCCAACATTCAAGAAGGTCTCCTGGGATCCGACCACTGTCCTGTCTACGCCACCATGGCCGACTGCGTCAGGATAGACGGCGATGATGTCCACATCCTGGACATCATGAACCCCAAAGGCATGTACAAAGATGGCGAACGACTCAGGGACTGGGACACCAAGGACCTGCTACCACAATCTGCCAAGCTCCTAAATGAGTTCGACCGCCGTCGAAGCATCAAGGATATGTTCACCAAGAAGCCCGCTCCACCCACCGTGAAACACAGCTCGACGGTTCCTACTAGCGCAGAGTCTGCGGACGTCTGCGATGAGCTGCCCAGTGAACAGACCTCCAACGCCCCACCGCCACCGTCGCCGTCCCCTGCCGCCACACCCAATCGGCCTGCAGCCTCGTCGACACTGGGCTCGAAGTCCCCAAGCAAGATCACATCCCACGCGACTTTCCCCAAGCGTAGCTCATCGGGAATATCAAGTCGGCCCCAGAAGAAAGCGAGGCCGGGGCTGGGAAAAGACACAGGCAAATCCGGTCCGGCGCAGAGCAGCTTAATGGGCTTCTTCAAACCCAAGACCCCGGTGCCGAAGGCCACTGCTGAAGAGCCGACTGAGCAAGAGAATGCATGGGATGCTTCGAGTACTAAGCCACAGACGGATGGTGCTGTCGCCCTCGAAGAGGAGGTAGAGGGGCTTGCACACGAGGCAGAGGCAGACAACAAGAGGGTGTTTGACCCCGTAGAGTCTAAAGAGTCGTGGTCAAAGCTACTGGGGAAGAAGAAGGTCGCGCCGCTGTGCGAGCACGGCGAGCCTTGCATCAGCTACGTCGTGAAGAAGGCCGGGATCAATTGTGGCCGCACGTTTTACATGTGCTCACGGCCGCTGGGCCCGTCCGGGCAGAAGGAGAAGAATAGTCAGTGGCGATGTGCCACCTTTATCTGGGCGCGCGGCTCAGACTCAAAGGAGGGAGCCGCACCGCAGTACAGCAGCAGCAGCAGCGGTGGCGGTCACAGTGGTGTAGCTTAGCGCACACACAATCAGCCGCCCGAGACTCACAATTGCACACACGAAATTACTTTGGTGGCCTAAACCTTTTTTTTTTTTTTTTTTTGAGTGAATTGGTACAGTGCTATCTGGATCATGACGACTAGGTAGCCGAGCTGGTGGAAACCCAAGCTTGAATCCGTGTCAAAAGGACGCCCAATTGAAGAGGCGTACTGAACTATTTGGTGGTAAGTAAGGGGGTATGTCGTCCTGTTCCATGGTGACCTCCTTTCCGACGCCCTCACCGACGCCGTACTCAAATCCCATGCATTAGTGGAGCTTCCAACCCCTTCCAGTGTCGATGAAAAGAAATCAAAACTGCATGCTCGACGGACGAGACATGCCAAACTTTTGGGGTGATGATGAGCGGGGAAATTGCTCCGTGTCCATGGTGAAATCCTTGCCGAATCCTTCGCCGAGGCCGTACTCGAATCCCATGCATTAGTGGAGTTTCCAGGCGTTTCCAATGTCAAATGAAAAACAAAACGGCATGCTCTAGCAACGAGACATGCGAAAAGGAAAAGGAAAAAAAAAAGGAAAAAAACAACTCTTGAGTGATGATGAGAGCCGGGGGGAGGGGCGTTGCTCTGTGCCCATGATGAAAGTCCGTTCTGACGCCCTCACCGACGCCGTTCTCCAGGCTCCACGCAATGTGCAGATCCATCCCGCCCCGTCCAATGCTTTCGTCTCTCGATTGTACTAAGTGATGGTGGTCGTGATCGTTGGTGTGTCTCTGTCGTTTCAGGTTTCCCTGGTTGAAGATGCCGCCTCCCTCATTCAAGAGCAATAGCGCCCCAGGACGTACGCTCGCTCACCTAAGAGCAAGGTACAAACCGTACTGTGAGCCGAACACCCCTCGTACTGAGTGAACCTTCCTGACACCTTTCCAGGTGAAGACGCGGTGCTGCTGCGCATCTTCGTCCGCCGCTCGCCGTTGTGTGCCAGTTGCGGGTTGTCGATCAGATAATTCTCCTGTCAGTTCTCCCTTTGAATCTTGCGCCTCCTATGCGGGCATGATCTGAACGCACTGCTGGGGCTTTGTGAAATGATGAACGCGGGTGCAAGAAATTGAAAGTATGTCGTATGTGTTGAGCGGATCATCTCTCACTCGTCGTTTCCGTACTCGCTTGCCTCTCAGTCTGTTGAGGCCAGCAATACTCACGGGAACAGGACGGCGCAGGACTGACTTCCTTGCAGGCCTGTAACCATAGTCAGAGCATTAGATCTTGCGCTTATCGTGAGTCTGCTCCTGAGTCTTCTCCCGAGTCTGCTCCTTCTTCTCGCCGATGTTGCCCTGATGACCTGGGAGGAGACCAAGCATTTCCCAAACAGGATTACGCACAACCTCACTGTTTCCGGTGAAGATCTTCTTGGTCTGACAGTCGGTGACATCTCTGGTGCTTGCTGCCTCATCAGGATCCTTATCCTTAGCTCTTGGCTTGGTGACTTCCTCTGCTTTGTCATCATGCTTCAGTTGCTCCTCTGCTGCAGCCGGGGCAACGTAATTGTCGGCTGTCATCCAGTCAAGATCGATGATGTGGTCGTATTGACCAGGTCTGTCGGCAAACTCCTGCTTGCTGCTAAGAGGTGCGACGAGGAAGTAGCGTTTCTCCTTGTCGAAGAAGATGGTACAGGGCTCTCCACGAATGAAAACGACCCTGAGAATCCTTGATCAGATTTGCGGTTTAGAGCACTTCAAAGTGACTTACTGGTATCTTGGACCGAAGTGTGATATAATGGCATCCTGCCCAACGCATTCGTGTAGGTAGGCGGCCATCCTTCCCAGACCGTCGCGGACGAAGACGAGTTTAGGCCTCATGTCAGCCATTGTGAATGCTGGCGTTGAAGTTGATGCGTGAATCGGTAAGGTGGAAGGTGAAGACGACTTCGACAGGATGTAGGCTGACGAGATCGTCAGTAGAAAGCTTGAAGAACGGATTGAAAAATGAAGGTATTGAAAGGTGTAGAGGTGGAGCGGGGTAGGAAAAGGTGCAAAGGTGTGGAAAGTTGCGGAAAGAGACGAGTCACGAGTCCAGGAGGTCACAAGAGCGATCAGGCAGGTGTAAACATTGGAAGGTGAAAGCGTCCGAAGTAAGTTTACTGCTGGCTGGCAAGGTGGTACCCTGGGCCGTTTGGAGGCTCTGATGTTGGAAGACTCAAGACCTGGGAGTCGTTGTGTTCCAAGTCACAGCGACTCAACTCACAATTCACAACGATCAATTGAAAAACGTCCAGTAAGCAATCTTTTACTTAGGCTCGTGAGTTTATCTGATGCTACGTGCGTCATTGAGGCCGACCCCAGTATCGATCATGTCCGCATCAACTTCGGGCCTCATCCAAATACCTGGCCTTCCATGGCCTCAACGAATTCTTTGAAAAGCCTTTCCGCATGCCTAGCCTACTTCTTGGACACGAGCTCCTCAGTGTCCTTAACGGCTCGCTTCATGAAAACACGCCTGCCGTGATCAACAGTAGGCACAGAATGCACGATGCCCTCACTTGCCTTCATCCCTCGATTGAGATCCTCTGGCTTGAACCTTCCTGTTCCACTTCCAGCGTTGACCTGTCTCTCCGTAGTTCCTGGAGCAACCCACACGTATGGTTGAGTCGCGTTCTCGACTGGCTCGTCGTGGTGAACCTCGCCCTTTTACAGTTTAGTCAAAATATAGCACGTCAATGCAACATGTGTTGACTCACCACAATGGAGAAGCGGTCATAGTTCTCCCCGGTTGACAAAGCAAGTGAGTCTCCGAGCAACTAGATAGGTATGTTAGCATTGGCATGAGGAAAGGAGGGGTGGATTCATACCTTCTGCTGTGCGTCAAATTCTGCTTGCTCTTTCGGGCTTCGGTCAACTTCACGCAGATGGCCAGCTGCTTTGAGCCTCATTTCAGCTTGGTTGTATTGTGTGGTGTAGTCGTTTCGAATCTTGACCAAGGAGGCGGGCAGGAAGAACTCGTCAGGCTTGGTCGGGTCCTTAGGCGGATTCGGAGACGTGTACTCGGGGTCTTTCAAAGACAAGTGCGGACCATCAAAGCGTAGAAACTTGTTGTAAGGAGTGGGATATCGGATGTCAGGGTCGTATCGCCAATTCAGCGGCTGAATAGCGCCGGTATGAGGGTTCACCTCAGCGGTAGGGACAGGCTTGCCGTCCTTCCACTTCCGAGGCTCCTGCTTCTCAGGATTGGGAGCACCCCAAGGCTCAAGAAAAATCAGTCAAGGGAGTTAGATTGCGTTTTTTCTTTTGAGAAAAGACTTACACCGTACGGAAGTGCGCGTGGGCCAGGAGGCATGATCTTTCCAACAGGGCTCGCCATGGCCGCAGACCAAACGAGGCCACAAGTCATCTCACGCTGCTTCTTGATGTTTGCGGCAAGACAGTTGGTGATGGCGTCACTGACTTGAGCCCCAGAGCTGCGAAGGTGCTCCACCCAGAGGCCGACCCTTCTGGCGTACTCGTCCACGAAGTCTGCCGCGTAGCGGACATCGCCCATGAGACGCTCCAGATGGGGATGAGTGCCAACGTACCGCAGCTTCTCTTTGTCGCAGACGGCGAAAAGTTCGTCAGTCGAATCCAAAAGCGCTTTCTCCTTTTCATTGAGTGAGTCTAGCAGTCGACCGACCCTCAGGATGCGTTGATCCTCCTGGGGTCCTTGAGGTCCCTTTTGAAGGAGCTGTTTGAAGATGTTGTTTTCCTGCATCTGAAACACCATCTCCTTTCTATATCCCTCGGCAGCCTTCCTGCTGGCATTGACGACGACGCCGCCTTTGAGGTAGACTTGCGTGTGATTCTCGATGTCCATCTTGATTGTGGAGTACTTGTTGAAGAGGGTGGGTTGTATTAGATGGCAGATTGGCAATGCGAGATCTTCAGTTGATTTTTCACACACTGCGAGTTGAACGATTCAGGTGATGTGTGTAGAAGTTGGATGGTGGCTGCTGAGGCAGAAGGTATTTATGTGTGTTCGTGTAGCGGGGTTGTGACTGGCAGCGGTGCGCAGCTTGGGTGTCGACAATGGGCGAGGCCTATTCAGACTGGCCCATTCAAAATTCATCCGAACTTCCAATTGGGCCTCCAAATGGATCTCTCCTGATTGGCTGCAAAATGAATAGCAATAACAATGGACAATGCGCTTCTCAATTCTCAACCAATCCCCTTCCACAACGCAACAATACAACCCACCTTTTCCAATCAGCAGGACTGATTACAATAGGATTTACCTTTTCGCTTCGTTCTTCGTTTCTTCCTCCCACAACTACTTAAACCCCCCCCCCCCTTCTCTTCCCAATCCATCAATCTCTCAGATCTACACCTGCCCAGCAACATCAACCTCCAGCAACACCAAGCCCCACAGCACCATCTTCCAGCAAGGCCAATTGCCCAAACAGAATCAATCATTTGAAATACCTGTTCCTGTCATCATGGCGACTCTCCAGCAGAATCTGATCGCCTACAACGCGGCCGCGAGGAAGGCTTCATCCACCCCCATGTTCCACATTTCCCCGACCCTCACCTACTTGCTGGGCTTCATTGGCAGCAATGGCACCCTGCCTAACGGTGGCACGAGCAACCCATTCGAGCTACTCAACATCATCGACAACATCGGCATCCAGCTTCACGCTCAGAATGCCGCCAAGGTCTGTGCCGTGGACGCAATCGCCTGGAATGGCCTGGACCAGAACGACCAGCAATTGATCATCACAATTCTCGACGAGATCACCCAACTGCAGTGCATCGCAGTCCGTGACCTCGATTCCCAGTCCCGTGTCTACGTCGGGCCTCAGAATGTTCTTCAATTCATCAATGTCTTGGTCAACAACATGAAGCTACCTCGCCCTCCCAACCCTTTCATCATCTACCGCACCGAGCGTCACCAGAGTGTCAAGGAAGCACACCCAGATGCCAAGAACAACGACATCTCCAAGATCCTTGGCCGCCAGTGGCAGATGGAGCCAGATGTTGTTCGCGACGAGTACAAGAAGAAGTCTGACGAAATCAAGAAGGAATTCATGCGCCTCTACCCTGACTACAAGTACCAGCCACGCAAGTCTTCTGACGTCAAGCGCCGCAACAAGAGAGTCACGAACAACACCGAGTAAGCATTGCAAGCTCCCTGAAGATCGGGCAGTGAGGGACACACAAGAGCATTTGGGGTCGCCTGCAGCCGATCACACCGGGTGTCGACGATGGCAGTCTTGGACAGTGGACGTTCGGTAAGGCAACCTGCCATCAAGACGTGGAACATCCAACCTGCCTTGGACCGTTCAGGCACCACAATCGATTACAAAAACAACAAAAAAACACAAAAAAAGGAGGCAGAGGGAGAAGGGCAATTGGTACAAGGACGTCTACGTGGTCCATACCCAGTGGAGGATTTGAGAGGCGGCAGTGCAGGATACCAGAATGAGACCCAGGTCACGGAACATTCGGAGGGACGGCACAGGATTGAAAGTAGCCGCAGAAAACTGCACATTCTTCTTGGTACATAGCAGTGGAGTCACAGCTCGAGCATCACCGGCTCGCAGCTTGAACCGCATGGAATTCAATTGACTCACAGCTATGAAATGAGCGCATCCGCATCTTGTCCCGTGACCGCCGCGCAAAACCTCCCTTGACAGCCGCCCGTCATCAAACGCACACATGTCCCGTGGGCCGCTGGCCAAAAGCAGCAGGCACAACAAAAGTACATCTCTGGGGTGAGCAGCCACAGCTGAGGCAACAAAGGATGGTGTGTAGTCAAAACCGGCCGGGCGCCAAGCTGCATGAACGTCGATCTTGGCCCGAGATTTAGCCTGACAGGCCGGGGTGCAGCAGAGCCGCACTGCGGGACTGCGTGGGACCAGTGCGACGCTACGTGGCCCCGCAGGACCGCAGCCCAAGATCGACGACCCCCGCAAACTCTAAAAACCATCCTAATTGCTGTGCCTGGCATGGACACGGCAGCAGCGAGTTGGCACATGGGCGGGTGCGCGCACAGCTCGCGACGCAGGGCATTCGGGCTTGGGGCCTGGGGCTTGGGGCTTGGGACTTTGGACTTGTGTGGGCTTTTACCCCGCCCCTGAGCACTGTTGGTGAATTTGGCCAAGCCCCTCCATTTTTTTTTTTTCAAAAGTGAATCGAATGCCTGGCGGAGCTCCCCCTCACCCTGGTGGGTGAGCTACTTCCTGCACCCCGCCCGATCTGGAGGCCCTGGCGGCCCAAGGTGAAGGTCGACAAGGGGGGGCGTCGGCACAGCAACCCTTGATGCACGCACCCTCTCCGACGCCACAGTCAAGGCAGCGCTCTGGGAACGGCAGCTGTGCCGGCACAAGGGATTTATCCTTCCACGCCAGCCCGATCTGGCCCATCCAGCTGCCCGCCGCTTTGAGCAGTCACAAGAGCTGCTCGTATATCAGACCGGTGCTGACGGCGCGGGCTTCAGGCTTCAGGCGCACTCTCAAGCACACCTTTGACCAGTAGCCGCCCGCCGTTCGTTTGGCTCCCGCCTGCCCGCCCGCCCCCCGCCCGCCCCCTTGTTTTAGCCCGCGCCACTCCTGGCCGCTCGCTAGCTTCATGCATCCGGAATGGGCCCCGCCTGCGCTCGACGCCTCAGACGTCGCCCTCATCTTGCGCGTCCCTGGTGGAGCAGCTCTCCAGGGCCATGTTGCTGTACACTAAATTGGCCAGCTGGTGGTGACCGGTCATTATGCACGCGCAATGCAATGTGATGCCTCAAATCATTCATTCTAATTTATCTTGCATGCAAGGCCTTGACGGCGACAAAACTCATGTCTCGGCTATGCGCGCATCTCAAAGCCTCCCTGCCCCGTACCTTGGCTCCCCTTGCCCGCAACCTATTACTTGACTTAATCCTCCTGGTACGAGATCTTGCGCATCTCTCCCAGCCGGTGTCGGGCAGCTGATAGAGAGTTCTCGAGCTGTAGGATCTCGACCTGTGAAGAAAGACACGTCAGTAAGACCGTTGCTCAACCTGCTACCAAGAAGAGGAGGAAGGAAAACAAAGAGGCGAGGAACAAGAGGACCAAAGCTTACCTGCTGCTCCATCTCCCGCACCTTGAACTCGTGGGCCCCGAGCTTGCTGTAGTCAACCTGCTCATCCTCGCCCTGGCGGTCCTTGATCATGGCCTGCACCTGTCGCACCAGGCTGCGGCACGCCGCCCCAACAGCCTTGCTGGCCTCCTCCAAGCTCTCCTGGGACTTGCTCATGAATCCAGCCTTGACACGCGACGCGGCCACCAGCTGCGCCGTCGAGGCTGCCACGTCGTTGGACGCCACGATCAGCTGCTCTGGGCTGTTGCGTCCTGAGATCACGCCGTCAGCCGTCTCGATCAGCCGGTTGGTTGATGTCGCCACGGCCTTGGCAGCCGAGATGAGTCCCTCCGTCCACCGGTTGTTCTTTTTGTAGAAAGCCGTCCGCGAGGATGAGCCACGCCCAGCCTGCACAATCTCTTCCTGCGTTGCGGTCGCCGCCTTGATCAAGCGCGTGATGGCGTCCGTGATCGCCAGCGCAGCATCCAGGATGGAATCGTGCACCTTGAGTTCATATGACGAGTAGCCATCACGAGGCTTGTTCTTCAGCTTCGTCAGCCGCGCCGCCGCCGCCGCGATCGCGTCGGCAGCCTTGCTCAGTTCTGACTCGACGAGGTCACCAAGGTCACCCTTGTTCGCAAGCTTGCCGAACCCGGGAGCAAACGTCTCGACCAGTTTGTTGAGCTTCTGGAGGTTCATCTGGACATCGTTGTTGTTATTGATCACAACATCGGTCTTCTGGATAGGGTCCATGCCCTCCAGTCGGAAGCTCTGCAAGCCACGGAAAAACTTGACCGTCGACAATGCAGACTGACGTGCACCATTGATCAACGACTCGCCCTTCTTCTCATCGGTGGCCAGGCGGGTGAGACCCTTGGTGTTGTTGCACACATCCGCGATTGAGCTGGCGTACACGTTGATCGCCTTGATCAGATCGCCGTAGGCAGCATTAGGTCCATCGGCAATGAAGTTGTTGAACGCCGTCGCGAACTCCATGGCGCTCGAGGATGACTTCTCGATCTGAGAGAGAACGTACGACGGAGACGCGTTTTGGTTGCCAGCCTGCATGGTGGAGTCCAGCTCGTATGTAGCGTCATCCACGCGAGCGACACCAGATTGGAGCACCGAGTCGATGATCTCATTGATCTTGTCCAGATTGGCCATGATGAGGGCATCCAACTGCCCATCGAGGACCTGGTCTGTGTCTCCCTGGTTCTGCTTGAGCTCGTTCAGTTCGACCAGTGCCTGGTCCATGCCGGCCTTGTAGACCTCAAGCTCCTCCTCCTTGTCGCGCAGCAGCTGCTCCAGGTCCGAGCTGCCATTTCGAGCACTGGCCTGTGCCTCCTCAAGAGCACGGTTCTTGAGCCGCAGCGCCTCTTCGAGGTCCGCCATCTCCCGGTTGTACTTGGCCAGCATTGTAGAGAGCTCATTACCCTTGCTCCGCTCGAGGTTGTCCGCGCGGTCATGCGCCATGCGGAGCTCTCGCTTCAGCTTCTCGAGCTCGTCCTTGTTCGACCCCGTGAGTCGGTCCTTCTCGTGTAGCGCCCGATCTCTCTCACGGATCATGTCTGCCAGCTCCAGGTTCTTGGTCTTGATCTCGCGCTCGAGCTTCTCGCGTCGGTCAATGGCCTCCTGGGCCGATGCTGCCTTCAGCTGTACAGACTTGAACTTCTGCAGAAGGTCAAGATGTTCATGTCGCAGCTGAGAGTACAGCTTCGCCAGCGCCTCGTACTTCGTACGCCATGTATTCACCTGCTCCTGCAGAGCGCGGATCTGGTCGTCCTTGCTCGTGATCTGCTGCCCGTAGTTGTTCTGTAACTGCTGCAGCTCTCCCTCAAGAGACTTGACCCGCTGGTCATACTGCTGCAGCATCAGCTGGTCCTGTTCGTACTGAGCTCTTGCCCTCAAGTTCTCCTGTTCCAGCTCTGCAAGGCGTCCCTGCGTAAAAGACTGCGCCTGCTGGGCCATCAGAGCCTCTTGTTGCATGCGCTGTTGCTCAGCCAGTCGTCGCTGCTGCTCTTCGAAGTCGCGCTGTGCCTGCAGCGCGGCCTGCTGCTGGGCCTGCTGTTGCGATAGCTGCTGGGCCTCCAGAACTCGCTGCTGCTCCTCGTATTCTCTGTTTTGACGTTCCAACTCGTTCTTCCAGAACTCTGAGATTTCGTCCGGCTCATCGTTCTTGGGCTGCCGCGGGGGTGTTGGCGCTCGCTCTATCTCCTGCTTCGGCCTTGCAGGCAGCTTTGGCGCATTCTCGTCCTCGGCAAGCAGGTTTGGAGGGTCCTGAGGCAGCTTTGGGATTGTGATCAAGCTCGTGAGGTAGCGAAGGTTTGAGCATTCATAGTAGAATTTGACCAAGCGATAATGCTGGGCGTCATAGCGGGAGCGAAGCGGCTCCAACGCTTCGACGTCGCCAGTCATCGAGTGCATGGCTCTCAGCATGCTAGTGAGAAACTTGTAGATTCCATAGCTTTCTGCCACCAGCGGTACCAGGGCTGATATCCTGCACTCGTTGTTGCCCACGTTGCGGAAATGGGAGAAGATCAGCTTTTGGAACTGATCTATCTTATCTTGAAGAGTCGCGAGGTCTGAGATTGTCTCATAACCCTCGTTCGGATCCGTGGTCGACTTCAAGCTCAGGTACTCCTCGTACTCGAAAGTTCCGTTGAACTCGGGATGCTGCTGGTGAAACGAGAGCTTTGCGAGCAGGAAGTATACATATTCCTTGATAAGTGCGCCGTATCCACGCATGCCCTCTCCGCCCATACCCCTGTTGAGGCTTTCGATCCATCCTCGATTGGCCAGAGCCTCTCTGATTACATTTGGGTGGCCCTCTTGGATGACCTTGTGGACCATAATCAGGGCTTTGAAGGTTTGGACCTCATCGGCAAGGATCGGCTGTCTGCACAAGTATGTCAGCGCGTTCCCCTTGAACAATTGCAATCGCCACATGTCATCCGCGGCCGCGGTCATGAATTCTGCTCTTCCGACATGATATATCTTCCGACTCGGAAGGCCAACCCTCTCTTCACTGTGGCTTCCTGCATATTGCAATCAGCGCACCACGCTCTGAGGGCCATGCAGCGCTGGAGCCTCGCCTGCCTTCAGCGCACTTTGCATGATACGCCTTTGTCTGAGCCACGTGTACGTTCTTCGTCGTGGGAGTTGTTCCTCGTAGCATCGATTGCATTGTGTCTCGTCGTGTCTCCGGGTAAATAGGAGGTATACGTACACTTTCAACCCCGCCCAGAACGATTGTCCACTACCGTCCGTCAGCAACGCATCCTGTAACAGCCATGAGAACAGTTTCGTGCCTTTTATGGTCCCAAGTGTACTAGAAGACGTCAATCAACTGCTATGGGTTCCACGACGAGAGCTGGGACGTACGACTATGCAAGAACGAACGTGCTTCCTTTTCGGGGCCGTTTCGTCGGGGTTCGTGGCCTTCTTGATGTTGATCGCGAGCTCTTGCTCCGACCTGCGCGGGCGGTCAGTCTGTGTTTCTCGATCGATCTCAGTCTTAATCGAGCGTACTTGGTGTGGTCAAGTGATCTTATGGCAGCCATTGTGAGTTATAGGTGGTGATCTTGTGTGTGTTGAAGATATCCGGGTCTCGTGCTGTTGGTGTTGAGGTTCGTCGGAGAGCCGGGGCGGAAGCTGCGAGTCGCCTCGTCTCGAATAGGGGCAGCCGGCAGGTGCAGGTGGTCCGAAACAATAGGTATTAGGAAAGAAATAGCTCGAGGGTTGAGAAACAGGTTGCCCACGACGTAGAAGAAGCCACGAGGTGTCGCCAAGCACACCGGAGGCGAAGACGTCGTCAGCTTTGGTGCGGGAGCTTATTCCATGGTTGGAGTATAATGCGTTGGGCTGCCCGATCCCTCCTGACTGCCCACGGTAATGCAAGCTCCCAAGGTTGCGCCTGCAGGTAGCTACGTAACCCTCGTGGTGTACCCAGGTACCCTTGGTATTTCCACGTGGGGTCTAGTGGATTTAGGCTGCCGTTGACCGGCCCCCTGAACGGTGAGATTACTCTTATCTCAAGATAGAGCCGAGATGAACGTAGTACCTATGTACCTAATGAGCAGTGAAGATGTGAGCCTCCTGACTCGGAAATAGCTGTGACTCCGGGCTGATGAGGTCATAGGCTGGGAATGTGCAAGTACGCCTTCGATCGAAGCGAAAGATTTACGACAAGCAAGACGGCCCGGCCTTGTCCAAGGCGAACCAAATAATAATGATAGGATAGAATGGTTCGTATGAAGCAAAGTCGGGTCTGCGTCGAAGCAATACTGTGCTTAAGGGAGGAGTAGATAGCGCATGTCACGTAGCAACGTTTGCTTGCAATAGGATAACCTTCTGTGGGATAACTTCATTTGGGACAACCTCCTTTAGGCCAGGCTTCTTCGGAACCTCCAGCAGATCAAAGACTAGCCCATAATTGTCTTCCGTATCTTAGCTCTACCACAGATGATGGCAAGACCTCGATGTTGGCGCCGAGAAATCGGCACAGTTATTCCAATCGAGCCTAACCCCCGTGCTGCCCGTGACGTGACCAGAAACATTCTTGATGCCGACGCCAATCCTGTAAACCAACAGCTGAGGCGCCGAACGCTAGCTGCCTGTGCGTAACCTGAGATCCCGTCTGTCAACGCCAAAGATAGATAAGAACGTCATGCTCCGATGTCTAAACACCCATGGTGAAGTCATGCTCGATGCCCGGTGTTACGCTGGCGATGAACTGTAGTTGGGCAGCGTCAGCATGTGTGGTTATCACCAAGATGCTTTCTTCCAAGGCGATGTTACATACCTTCAGGAACACCACCAGGTATTGGTCTACCCGGATGGCGACCTCGTCATCCGTGTCATGCCCGACCTCTTCCCACTCGTCCCCGCTCCCCTTACTCTCCGCTGCGTCGGACGCGGCGCCGCTCACATCGAGCTTATTGATCTCGTCAACCAGGCCTTCCATGCCCTTGTCCACAGAGCCCGAGGCCGTGCCAGCCTTGAGCTTGTCCCGCCGGATCTTGAGCGCTGCGTCCGCGCGGTCCAGCAGCGTCTTCATGACCGAGGCGTGTTTACACGGGTGCACCGAGGCCATCTTGATATTGTTGGCAAAGAAGGGGAAGTCCTCTAGCGTCACAGTCTTGTCTTTGTAATCGCCCACTATATCCTCCATCATCAGGTGTGGTGGCAGCGGCTGGCTGTTGGGCAAGTAGCCGGACATGTAGAGCCTTGGTGTGCGATAGTAGGGCGAGTACATGATGTAAAGGGTATATGTACGACGGCCACTGTTGAAAGCCGCCAGTCAGCTCAAGCCCGTGGCCATGCATGCAATAAGCATCGGCGGTTCTTCGGCGCAAACATACCTGTTGAGGCCATCGCCTTCTGTGTCCCGGATGATCGCCTCGTCATCATCCTCATCCTCCATATCCGGGATGTCATCATCGTCCTCCACGACCTGCCCATCGCCGACGTTGCCAGCGTCGTCCACCGTCCTGATCTCCTTAACCTTCAAGGGCTGGCTGCTCGACAGGCCGCCTGTCCGCAGCCAGCCGTCCTCGTCGCCTCCCTTTTGGCCCTGGAAGTCATCGCCGTCGTTCACAAGCGCCTCCTCGTGCCCGGCATCACCCGCAAAGTCGGCGTCCAACCTCCTTTGGCAGGGAACGTTGCGCGTGACCAGGAACTGCTTCCCGGCGGGCAGGTAGCTGACGCGCTTCGACGACGGCTCGGCGTCGGCCCAGGACCAGGTTGGGAACTTAAAGACGAGGTAGTCGCCGGCCGCGAGGAACTCTTCCGGCGTGATCTGGCCGGTCTTTCGGAAGGTCGAGGTGTTGCTGACGGGAGTATAGGTGTCCCGCAGCTTGTTGACGATAGAATAGAGTGGGTTGCCAATATTCATGGTGGGGATTGCGCGCAATCGGCGGCGGCGGCGGCGGGGGGGGGGGCTCGACTTGTGAGATATGGTTGTAATCGGAGAAAGGAGGGCTAGCAAGAGGTCGGAAGTTGCAAGTTGTAGGAGGAGAGAGGGCTGGCCTAGGTTTGCTGACGGAGGGGCAAGGAAATGGTTCTAGGTGAAAGCAAATTAGGAGCTCGTGGTCTGTAATTCCTAGGTCATCACGCGAGGCTGCCTGGCAGTTTGATAAGAGTGGGAGAGGCCATGAATGACGAACTAAATGGAGAGCGGGAGATCACATGGGACGAGGGGCAGCTGGCAGGTGCCGCTCATCCCTGCAGGCCTTGTCTTCACTGTCTCAGCAGGGGCTGCAGGGCTGGCTGGCCTCAGGTGGGGTCAGCCTGGCTTTTCAGTATTAGTGGGAGGTACGTAGCTACCTCCCGCTGATGAAACCCCCAGATAGAACATACACTTCTGCAACGACGGCTTTGTGCCTGTCTGCACCAACACAGCTAGCTGAAAGGGCTTGGAGCAGGCAAGTGAATACGTCCCACTCAGGTACGCATCCGGGCCGGCTTGTAGTTCGGAGAACCGTGTTTGAAAGATGGAGCCGGCACCTTGTATGATCAAGACTGGGGGCCTCGCTTGAAGTTGTGGCATTTAGATAGCCTCAGGCTTGTTTCCGTTTGTAGACCGGCCAGGGCATAGGGGCGTGACCGGTCCCTATCCGCCTTCCTCGTCACTACTCACTTCTTCTCCCCTCTCGATAGCCTCTTGTCTCCTTTTTGCGGCTCGCTCCCTCTTCTTATCCAACAGTTTTTGTAACCGCTTGCCAGAGTTGAACACCCCGTTGGTGCCCGCGCCGCACTGTGCACAGCTCGGATCTCGACGATACCGATTGAGGGCGCATGGCTCGCAGAAGTAGTGGCCGCACCGTGTGATGACGGGCGCCTTGTAAGGGCCCCGGCATATAAGACAGACAAAGGGGATGTTCTCCAGCATAGCCTCCTCCGCGTCGTCCTCGTCTTCCGCCGACCTGTTATTCCGGTCCGCACTGGCCACCACCGTCCCGCCAAGGTTCTTCTTGCCCTTTGTGACGTCTTCCCACTCCTTGTCCAAGGCCCACGACTGCTTGTAGTCCTCTCTGCTGTGAAGGAACTTGCAGTTGTCGCCGAAGCCACAGAACCCGGTCTGTTTGTAGTCTTTACAAACGTCGGGGGCGTAGTCCATGACCGTTATCGTGCGGATGTTCGTTGGGGCTTTGATGGGTCCGACCGTCTTCTTGGGCGCGTTGGGGTTCTTCTGGATGAAGGAGGTCTGGTTCGCCAGGCCCTTGTAGGTGCCATCCGCAGCCTGGGACTCTGGCATGGCGCGCGTTGAGCCGAGGAGGTTCTTGGCTGAGAGCGCATCTTTTTGGTCCTCGTCGTACCAGTTGCTCTGTTTGGTGGCATCGTTGGAATTGCTCAAGGGGACGCTGCGGTCGGCACTGAAGACAGAGGCGGACACGTCCTTGTCCGCGGCTGGGTTGTCTTTCGAAGATGCGGTGACGACGCCTGTGTTCTTCTTCCGACGTTTCACCTTCCTGCCTTGGTCATCTTCTGCGGAGGTATAGTCGGAGTCGTCGCTGTCGCTGTTTGCCGGTGGTGGCGTCGCAGGCCTCTTTCTGAAGTTTGCCTTGCCCTTTGCGCCTCGCTTCTTGAAGACGGCGACAGGCGCCGCTGGTGTCTCGGCCGGTGAAGCCTTATTTTCCTCCATATTCGCCGGGTACTGTGCTCACAAGAATTTCGCAGTGTGAGGATGATGCGTAGGTCAAAGTCTCGCGGGTTAGAAGCGCCTGCATTTCGAGGCCGACTCGGCGGCTGAGAAATGGCTGCCGCCAGAGCAAGACGTCAGCAGCGGCCATCGGGTAGGCCGTCGGGCCAGGCCAATCTGACTAATGCTTGTTGGCCGAGTACTGCAGTAGACACGGATATAGTCGGATATAGTAGTGTGTGAGGGCTTGGCGGACAAAGACACGAAGTGTTGACTGACTGCCCTAGGTAACTACGGAGTAATCCTACAAAAGTCTAACACATAAGAGTGCAGTCCAACTCGGCACATTGTCCTGCAGGGCTCCATGTATGTCTGTGGGATCGCTACCGAGTACTCGTCCAACTTATTATCAGCTTGCCAGCTTGTTACCAGGAACTAGTCCGACAGACTGTTATCATTAGTGCCCGGTCTGGTGTGTGCGGTTGCAGGCGGTGCTCACGCCAGCGCAGGGAGCCCCTGGCCAGCCCCTGGCAAGCCTAAATGAGTAGAGCATAGCTTGTTATGCGTTACTGATATTGACAAGACGTTGACTCACCTCGTGCCATCACATCGGCGATGGTGTGGTGAGCACTTGCTCGTGAGGACGGTTTATTAAGCGGCAGTGCTATGGTCAGCCTGCAGGTTGAAGACGTGCATACCTTCATGTATTCGTCGCGCGTGGTTGCCATGGCGAAGCAGACACAGCCGAGCACGGGGAAAGTGGGTTCTTTGCACAAGGCGCCCCTCGATCTGAATGCGACTACAGTACGGGGTATCTAGTCTACTATGTAGTCAGTGCTCTCAGCAACCTGCCAGCCTGCCGGATATGTCCTGCTCCACCCAAATGAAGATTGCCGTTCTGAGCGCACGTCTCAACACGTGGCAGATGGGCGAGACCCCCAAGCACGGCCGGCAGACTGCGGTGCAATGTGTACGGAGTACTCGGTACTGTCAAGTCGATGCGCGGCACTGGGAGTCGTGACAGCACGGGAGAAACGGACTGCCAACGCCTGTGTCGCGTGTTTCAACGTCCGGGGGGCCAGTAGGGCCAGTAGGGCCAGTACTCCATACTCATCTTGTCATCCCGCCAGCCCGGCCTGTCCCACCCTGGTCTGGCCTGTGTTTACATGAACATTGGCAGTGTTTACGCTGATCCGCGGCAGTGATTCGATGCGTCCATCTCAAACTACTATGGTACCTAGGTTCCTATGTACACAGTACCGATCCGGCTCAGTCCCAGTGAGTGCTTGTGCGCGAGAGAGAGAGAGTGTGTGAATGTGTGATGAATGTGTGAATGTGAAAATGTGGATCACAGGCTCAGCAGGCGATTTCGTTTAGATCTCCACCCTGCTCTCCCGGCCCTGGTCGTGAGGTCTGTTCCCTTGACCTCAATCTCAATCGCGGCCCCCCTCCCTCTATTCTCCTTCTTCTTGCTCCTCGCCCGCGCCCCTTCCCTCACCGAGACACTGTTGAGAGTGAGAGCGTGAGAGAGACCGAGAAAGAGAGAGAGAGAGACAGAGAGAGGGAGATATCCGAGTCGAGGCCAGGCTTCTTCTTCTTCTTCTTCTTCTTCACACTTTACCCTGACCTTCGATCACGACCTCAACCTCGTTCCCCTTTTTCTCCTCTCCCCTCCCCTCCCCTCCCCTTCCTTTCCCTTCCCCCTTCGCCTTCGCCTTCGCCTTCGCCTCCGCCCCCCGTAGCTCCAGCTAGTCAGTCTCTGCTTTCCACGCTGGGCTGGGCTGCGGCTGTACTTACTGTACCATTGTTTTTATCTTACTTGACCCTCTTTTCAAGTCATTGCCTGCTTGACTGCACTTTGTTGCTGTTGTTCTCACCACGAGCCGGGACCCTGTTCTCCCGCTCCATCCACACTCTCTCTCAACTATCACCTGCCCGGGAACTCACCTAGGTGGCTCGCAGCGGCCCATTGCGACCGTCCTTGGCCGCCTGTCTTGCCCACCACAGTCGTCTTGACCGGCCCGTACTGCGGTGTTTCTCTCGACCGATTTATAATTCTTTTTAATCGACTCATCCAGAGTCAGTTTGTCCAATTCTTTTCCCACGATACGATTCCGTGCCGTGCCGTACCGCCATTCGAACGCCACCACCCAAGCAGCCGAGTTGCCCGCTTGTCTTGCTCTGTTGCGCTTCCTGGCCACCGCCCCCCTAATTCGCTGTCGCTACCTGGCACATCCCGGCTCGTCCCAGCTCCGTTTCGATCTCCCCAGGCTCCCCTACTGCAGGTCGCCGCTCTCTGACCTGCCCTGGGTAGAGGGTTCTTGTGTTGACTGCAACCATCCCACCTGTGCGCTGCTGACACCGCCGCACCGCACCCAGACGCCAAAACAAGAGACAAGCTACCAGCTGCTCGCCCAGCCAGCCCTGCCAGCCAGCTCGAACCCCCCTGGTGCCCCCCCTCCCGCTTATCACCCAAGCCCGCCCCCGAGCCCGAGCCCGCGACTGGCCCGGGTCAACACGACAACACGACACAACGCATCCGGCACCAGCACAGCATAACACATCCACGCGGCCCGCTCGTTCATACCAGTCGTGCGTCTTTTCGCCGACGGTCGCCGTTGCTTCACTGTCTCGTCTTCTCTTCGCGGCCCGCCCCTTCGCGTGCTGTTTCATATCCTCGGCTGCAGTCAATTGAATAGGATTTCACGTGTTTTCCTGCTTCATCTGGGCGGACTGGATCCCGCGCGGGGTCTCTCCTGTAGGGTGGAACCGACAATTTCCCCATCGGGCAATCCTCAACAACTCGACCACTCACTCCCACAGACATCCACGCTCCAGTCACCACGCCATTGTCCATGGTCTAACAACGCCTCGTGGTTCGAAGGCATCGTGCTGCTTTTTGTGTCGCTAGAACACAATGGCTACCTCGATGGCTTCCGACAAGCCCCTGGTCGTCGGCCAGGGAGAGCCCGACCCCTTCCTCTCCACTGGCACTCCTGCCACTCAACGACACGCCGGCTTCGACTCTCACTTGTTCGCCCTCGGCCCTGGCGCTTCGGCCACCTCCGCGAAGCACGCACTAGAGGCACACCTTGCCGATACCGACAGACGCATGGAAGAAGCCGGCAAGCTCGGCACGGCCTTGGTCCAGCAGCGGAAGGAACTCGAGGATCGCCTCAAGGAGGTGGAGCAACTCGAGGCCGAGGAGGAACTGTCGCCGGATCTCAAGAAGAAGCTCACGAGTATCGAGAAGGACTTCAACGAGGTTGCGCGAGAGAGTGCCAGGGCCTTCCTCCCAAAGCAGCGACTCCCTAGCAGCGAGGTGACTGTGGGCATGCCTTTTACTCCGGATAAGAGCGGAGTCAGGGTAAGTCGGCGTGGGAACGGTACAAGCGAGACCGCGGCTGACCAAATTGTCAAGAGATCTGCCAGTCCTTCCAAGTTCGACAAGTTCGAAAAGTTCGAAAGCCTGGCCACCGGATCTCCCAGCAAGTTCAGCGTGCCCAACCGTAAAATGCGCAATCAACCTGCCAACCGCATCCATGACATCGAGTTCGCCGCCGAGATCAGCACATCCCTCATCACCCAGGTCCGAAGCCTGCAGGCCCTCCTTCAGGAGAGGGACGAGGAGCTCAAAGATGTCAAATCAGACAAGTCCAGCCTGCAGAGAGAGGTGGAGGGCTTCCAGCAGCGGATGAGGAGCCTGGATGAGAGCGAGATGCGCTACAAGGACGAGAACTGGAACTTGGAGACCCAGATCCAGGAGCTCATGGCCGCCCAAAAGGATGCATCCGACAGGGAGAAGAAGTTGACCAACTCGCTGCAGCTCCTCCAGGCCGACAAGAACTCAACCCAACGGGAACTCGACGAGATCAAGGCGGCGCATTCGAAGCTCGCCGACGAACATGCAGCCGCTGTCAAGCATCATGATATCGAGCTTGGTATGGCCAAGCGCAATGCCGTCATAGCCGAAGGCGAGCGTGCAGAGATGCAGCGCAAGATCGATGAGTTGACCAGCCAGAACCAGGAGCTTGCCAAGGCCATTTCGCTCGAGAGGGGACGCACCAGCCAGCGAAACACGCCCTCTGGAAGTAGTGAGGATGACTTGGAGAACGCCGCTGGAAACTTGACCCCGGAGCACTCTCCTCCTCCCTCGCCTATCAAGCCGACCCCAAGACACTCGATGCTTGAGAGCGAGACATTGAAGACCTCTCTCCAGCACGCACAGCGCACGATCCAGAGTCTCCGCACCAACGTTCACCGAGAGAAGACCGAGAAGCTTGAGCTGAAGCGACTGCTACAGGATGCCAGGGACGAGATCGAGAAGATGCGCAGCGATCCTGCTGAGCGGCCTCACCACAGGCGTGCCAAGGAGGCCAAATCCCGAGAGTTCAAGAAGCCAGCGAAGCTCGACAAGCTAGGCACTTCGCGCGCCGTCAAGGCCGAGATCTTGCATTTGGAAGACCCCGAGTGGGAGGAGGTTGCGACTCAGAAGGGCTCTCCACCACTGGGCCACTCGGCCCGGATGGCCGACATGGCTCTCCAGTCGACCGAGACTGATGGGTTTGAAACGGCCAATGAGGCACACGAGACTACCGACGCTTTCGAGACGGCCCATGAGCGTGGAACCGAGACCGACGACTTCCAGACTGGTGCCGAAGACTTGTTCAGTTCTGACACCGAGACGGAGAGTCCCTCTAAGCGAGCTACACTCAGGGCCAACGCTCTCAAGCGAGCCCCCATCTTTGCGCCTAATCAGCAGTACTCATATGAGAGCACTGCCTCGACGTCTGCAAGCGAGGACGAGGGAGACTACATGGATCCCACCAGGACACCTAATTCACCAGCTCATCTGATGCGTCTGCGTTCCAGCCGTAGTACCATGTCCCGGCGTTCAAGACAGTTGAGTGACGGGCACTCCTTGCAGAGCAGCCCGGCCACCAACCCCAACGGCAGCTTTTCTGGACCAAGTGGCATGCCGCAACAGAGCTTGTTTGCCGAGCTTAATGAGCTGGAAGGAAGCGATGAGGACTCGGTTATGAATACGCCCGGTCAGCGGAGCCTGCGCTCTGTCACACCAGGGTCGACAGCAACAGGAAGGACCGCGTCGCTGGCTTCTACTGTGCCAGCTATGCCCAGCATCCCAAGGGCTATGATGGTGGACAGTGGCATGGTGACGGATACGCCGCCTTCATCCCCCCAGAGGCTCACTCTTTCCAGTGTGCATACAGAGGAGGTCGAGCCCCTGGCGGAGCCTGAACCCGAGCCTGTTCTGCCTCCGAGACTTGGCCTTTCCGGCGTTGTCTACGAGCACGTTGAACCCATTCCTGAGCCACAGGTGGTGCCTCCTACATTAAGCATTTCCGGCCTGGTCGCCTGTGATGTTGAGCCGATCACCGAGCCGGAGGTACCACCTCCTGCTCCTCCTACTTTGACCATGTCGTCGGTAGTTGCAGAGCACGTTGAGCCGTTGGCCGAGCCAGAAAAGCCGCTGCCTCCTTTAGCGTTGTCCTCGATCTTGGCCACAGACGTCGAGCCAGTGGCAGAGCTAGAACAGCTATTGCCCACATTGGCAATATCCTCAATTCTCGCTGCCGAGGTCGAACCTGTGGCGGGGCCGGAGCCTGAACCACAGATCGTCCGTGTTGTGGAATATGTGGAGGCCCCCAGGCCACCTCCTGCTGAATTGGCGTTCTCCCAGATATCCACAGCAGAGATTAAGCCCGTGTCGGTGCCTGAGCCTGAGCCGCAGGTCGTGCGTGTGGTGGAATACCTAGATGCGCCAAAAGCGCCTCCCGCGGAACTTGCGCTCTCCTCGATCTTGTCCGCGGAGATCGAACCCGTGGCCGTTCCTGAACCTGAACCACGAGAAGTCCGTGTTGTGGAGTATGTGGACGCGCCAAAGCCGCCTCCTGCGGAATTGGTGTTCTCCTCAATTGCATCAACAGAAGTTAAGCCTGTGGCTGAACCTGAGCCAGAGCCACGAACTATCCGAGTCGTGGAGTATGTGGAGGCGCCAAAGCCACCCCCAGCCAATCTGTCCTTCTCCAACCTCGTGGCTGAAGGCATTGAGCCACGAGCAGAGCCCGAGCCTCCTCTCCCTTCACTTTCCCTGTCTGCGATAGCTTCAGAGCACCTAGAGCCGAGAGCTGAGCCTCAACCACTACCAGCTCCTCTCTCGATGTCTTCTATCGTGGCAGAGAACGTTGAACCTAGAGCTGAGCCTCGGCCTGCTTTGTCTGTTTCGCGCATCTCTGCCGAGCATATTGAGCCAAGATCAGATCCAAAGACGCTCCCGCCGCCGCTGAGCGTATCGTCCATTGTCTCCGAGCAAGTCGAACCGGTCCAACCCGTTCACCCCAGCGAGAACGAAGTCATTGCGAGAAAGCCTGCGCATGCTCCGCTGGACTTCTCATCAATACAGTCATTAGACACCGCACCTGTGGAGGCCCAATCAAGCACAGTTGGCAAGGTTGTTGCTCCTCTTGGCTTTTCCCGCATCGAGTCGTTGGACACGGAACCTGTCTCGCCTAGAAGCCCGAAGAGGAATGCCTTCATCATTCCGCGAGACCAGGACGATCGGCCGTCGACTCCATCAAAGGGTTTCTTCGGATCCCTATTTGGACGGGGCAAGGGCCAAGAATCCGAGACGCCCTTCATCGCCGAGGATGAGACCCGACAGTCACCGAGAGACACACCTTTGACAGGCACGCCAGAGTCACAACTCCCATTCAGGGAGATCTCGGCCAATGTCAACAGCAACGCACAGCCTTCCCACAAAGAGAACATCAAGATGTCCGACTCGGGTGCTCAGACCTCGCTGACAGCCGATGCCATTGACCAGATACTTCAGGCCAAGAGCAGACAACAAGCACAAATCGGCCATCAGCAGTCAGACTCTGTTGTGAGTGCGAACAGCATGGGCACGCCTGGCACTGTCCGTGTGCAGCAATCCCATGAAAGCCTGAACAGTATCCTCAAACCTAAGGGCAAAGCCGCGGACGCTGGCGCCGAGTTTTCTGCGGACGCCGCGTCTCGCAGACCCGATAGCGCATCCAGCGCTCGTCCCTCGCTAAGGAACGCGCCACCGCTGCCGCCGAATCATAGGGAGGTCATCGAGGCTGCAAGGACAGGCACTGCTGGCAGCATGGGGCCACCGCTCTTCCCTGCGTCTGCCTACAAGAACCCATTGACCCGGCCTAGGACGCCGATGTCAGCCAGGTCTGGCAATGCAAGCGTCAGGGGCACCCCGACGCCTCGCCAGGACAGGCTGGACTCAGCGCACGGCACTGTAGAGGTCCACTCACCCACTAGGCTTACCGCGAGGAGCCGGAAGTCGTCCGTCTCGAGCTTCGCTTCCGAGGTGGACGCGCGCTTCCAGAACATTGGCGGAATGGGCATGGACCCACACGGCTTCGGCCCCAACACCGACCCTCGCATGATTCAAGCCATCACTCAAACCATGATCGGCGAGTATCTATGGAAGTACACTCGTAAAGCAGGTCGCGGCGAGATGTCTGAGAAGAGACACCGCCGTTACTTCTGGGTTCATCCTTACACCCGTACCTTGTACTGGAGTGATCGGGATCCCAGCAATGCTGGCCGGTCCGAGCTTCGAGCCAAGAGCGTGCCGATCGAGGCAGTGCGTGTCGTTACAGACGATAACCCAATGCCTCCTGGCTTGCATCGCAAGAGCCTAGTCATCATTTCACCAGGTCGAAGTATCAAGTTCACCTGTACGACAGGTCAACGGCATGAGACATGGTTCAACGCCCTCTCGTACCTGCTTCTGCGGACCAATAGCGAAGGCCAAGCAGATACGGAGGAGATGGTGAATGGCATCACCAGGGAAGATGTTGACGAGTTCAACCCACAATACGGACGCCGCCAAGCAGCTGGCACGCGACCTCGTGCGCCGCCTTCCATCTCATCTTACACCTCCCAGGGGACTCGCAGCCACTCTGCTATGAACCTGGACGTGCCAACCCTGACACCCAACCACAAGAAAGCGTCATCCTCTGCGAGTATCACGCGGCCATCCTTCACTGGACGACTTAGCGGGTACTGGAAGTCTACCCAAGACTCAATCAGCACCTTGAAGAGCCGCAGCGGTCCCCAGGACCAGAGCAGTTTCTACGACAACAATGAGGTGCATGATAGCGCGGAGGAACTGAGGCTGATGTACGAGAAGCAGGACAGGGAGGCCGACAGACTGGATAACGTCCGGTCTTGCTGTGATGGTAAGCAGAGACAACAACCTTGTTCCTAAATTTGTAGATCGACGTCGCTAACGTAAAACGAATAGGGAGGCATGACGTTGGCACCCTAACACGCAAAAAGGGCAGTCGCCAGTCCCAGCACGGTCTCGACCACGCCAGTACCCATTCTCATCCATCTCGGGCCAGTACGCCCGGCCCGTCATTAGGGACGATCAGATCCGGATCATGATTTAGTCATAGTCCAGCCTCATCGACTCAGTCACTCACTGATAATATTTCCTTTTTTATCAACCGACCATATGCACCGTAAATTGCAGATCGACCGCGGTTCAGCAACCCGCCGCCCTTGACTATTACTACTTGCAATACATCCAAACCGCCTACAACGAGCGTCACGTCTCAGAAAAAAAATCCTTTACGAACTTGATGATGCCTGATCTTCTTCTGCTTGTCTCGGCATGAAAACCTCATATGGCATCTATCCAATCGACTGCCGCCGGGTGGAACTGTTTTCTCACTGATGCTTCGTCGTTACCTCGTCATTGGTCTTCCCACCTCAGCTTGAGCTTGCTGCCTGGGTGTTTGTGTTGCAGATACAGACATGATCGGGAAACAGCCCTCACGAATGTTGTTCAACACCGTATCAGTACGCACACAGGAGATGATGGGGCAGCTTGAAAAGGGGAGTTCGCGGAGTAAAGTGCTGTCGAGGATTACCCATTGCTTATATTTACATGCTTGCTTTCCTTGAGTCTCTTCTTCTTGGTAAACCGGTTTCAGGCTGCTGGGGTGGAAGCAGTACGGAGTATCTTTTCTCTGCTACTCTATCATATCACAGGGTTCGAAATTGACTGTCTCGTCATCTTGCATTGCGACAGGAGAGAGAGGAGAAGGATGGACAGGATGGGCGGCGGTTGGTAGTCCCGCTGGTAAATGCAGCAGTGGAAGTAGGCAGACCACTTGTCTAGGTGACTGAATGATGATCTTATAAAATGCACCTTGTGGACTTGCTCGTCGTGGAATTCGAAGCTTGATTTCCTGCCTCACGCAACCTGTTTATCTGGAGAGCGAGGATTCACACCTAAAGACGAGGGGTATACATACCCCTATTGTTTGAGAGCATCACAACCAACCGATACTCAGATTGAAGAACAGCGCACACCTGGCAGAGTTCGGGCTCTGGCACTCCCTGTCTGACACTCCCCTCACGGCTTGCTTAAGTTGGCTGGTGAGTGCCGACGAGTCACCCTAGGCTTTCCTCTGGTTTGCTCGATCCAGCCCCAGTTGACCTCACCTGGCAAGCCGCTGACCCAGCCGCTGGGCAAGCGGTTAAGGGCCAGCTGCTGCCAATGTTTAGTGGTTGTGGGAAACCCCTCGGATTTTGACGGGCCTTCCATGGGCACGAGGATGGAGAGGCAGCTCGTTCCAGGGAGGCTGGAGACCAAGGTAATTGTAGGATTCTCGGATCATACAAGCCCCCTAGTCTCATTCTTGGAATACACAACACTTGCGTGAAGCTCGGTGGAGTATGTGAAGAATGAATATAGCTAGGTACCGGTATGATCTAATTTCATGTGCCTGACACATGCCCATGTTGTAGAGAATACAGGCACCCCAGATGCTGGGTGTGCTGAAGGACTTGCACAGTTGGGGTACCAAGTGCCTGTAGAGAGGAGGCTCTTCCATGGCTGTATTGTCATAGGACTTGCAAAGATGAAGGGAAGCAAGAAAGTGGTTGAGTGGAACGAAATCGGGAGTTCAGGGTGTGCAGTGGGGCTACCAATCAGCACAAAACAAGCGTGCCCCTGCAAAGGCAGGATAACGCCAAAAGGCGACTGGAATGACGAGACGGCTTTCACAGACTTTGGACGGCATCCACTGGCATCAAATATTCCGACGTTTCGTAGTACGAGAAGAAAATCTCACAATGCCTTGGCAGATGAAAGGGTTCATGATCAACGCATGTCATTGCCTTGATTCCTAACACATGTGATGTCGTCGATGTCTCTTGCTTGGAAAAAGCATGGTGTTACCATTCCAGCTCGCCGGCCCCAGTGGCGAGCCTGCTCATTACTGGATCAACAATGCCCCTCTCGCTCCTCAGCCTGGCCTCCTGCTTCCTCCGCGTATAAAACACAGGGCAGTCCTTGCTGTCGCAGGGGACGTCGTCCAGCGGTGACAGGCCCGCGCAGCTCTGGCAGACCTTGACGACCTCCATGTAACTCCTCTCCTCCGCGTTCAGCCTTGTCTGCAGCTGCAGCAGTGAGCCAGGTGGATCATGCCGGCACTTCAAGCAGAGGGCAACCTCCTTAGCATCATCGTCACCGTCGCCGGTGTTGTCGTTGTCGTTCTCATTATTGACCTTGACCGTGGCCCCGCAGACGACGCAACTCGCGCTGTGGAGGTAGCTCTCGAGCGTGAATTTCTTCCTGGCGGCGGCGGCGGCGGCGGCGGCAGCGGCGGGTCCCGCAGCCTGGCCGTCGACGCGCCGGATTCGATACACCTTGGGCATTTCATCGAACCACTGGCGCACATTGGCGCCGACCAGGTTGAAAATGCGCTCCAGGGGCGGGATCAAATTCTTGGTAATATAGTACTCGGCGTCCAGGGTGACGTGCTCATTGTTCAACAGATCCTCGGGCGCCACACATCGGTCGATCAGCCGCGCCCCTGGCCCGCCCGTAATCACCACATACGGCACGCGCTCGCCGTACTGCGGCTCGGCCCTCGCGTCCTCAAGCATCCGTTTTGTGGAAATCAGCGCACCCGGCGGGGGCGGACCCTTCTCAGAGTAGGTGCCCAGGCGCACCTCCTTGGCGAAGCAGAAGTCCTGCACGGATACCTGCCCGCGCATGATCTTGTCACACTGGCTCTGGAAGTAGCTCTTGATTTGGCTCAAGTCGGCCGTCTCAAATAGTATCTTGAGCGCCTTCTCCTCGATCTTTTGCTCGGCGGGCGTTCCGTCCCGGCGGACGGTCTCGATTCCCTTGGCGTCAAAGTCGGGCTTGACCTGGTTGCGGCTCTCATACTTGTACCCGACATAGCGCTTTTTGGCTAGCAAGACACAAGGGTGGTATACCTTTTCAAACTTGAGTTTGATGGGACGTGGATTCATGTCCGTGACTGCTTTGGCGATCTCCTCGCCTATATCGAATGCCTGAGAGCGGGTCCGCCCCTTGAGGTGGATGAAAAGGCTGTCTGTGTCGCCGTAGACGACTTCGGCTCCCCACCTCTCGACAGAGTGAATATATGCAATTGCGCGCTCGAGGGTTTCACGACCAGTCTGAACGATACTGTCTGCTATTTCGGAACAGGGCATGCGCCCAGAGAACGAAGCGGACGTGTATCCATACGTAACGTTTGCCAGGAGCTTCAGGGCCAGTTGTCTGTTGTTCAGTAGTTGTTGTAGCGTCTTGTCCTCCCTGTCTTGCTTCATGCCGCTCTTGACCATGACCCTGGTCTCCAGGATCTCGGTGAGCATCTTCGCCAAGAGAGACTTTCGTATCTCAACTTTGGCAAACATCATTCCATTTGGAGTGATGTTGATGTAGTTCTGTAGTAGCTCGAGCAGCCGCTCTTGACGTTTGTAGTCGATGAAGCCCATCTTGTTTGTGCCTCGCCAATTCACGATCCGCCCGAGGAAGGTGGAGTAGCAAAGGTTGTAAGCTATCATGACGCTGGGGTACAGGCTCTGGAAGTCCAAGACGAGTAAAGGACTGCTGTAGAAATCGCTTTGAGGCTCCATGACCAGCGGTAAAGACTCGAGCGCATTTTGCCCGCCAACCTGCTTTCTGCTAGGAGAAACCAGGACAAAGTTCTCGGGTTTGGCGATCCGGAACATAATCGACTCGACCTTGAACTGTGACCCCCTGGAAAAGACCGAGAAGAAGTCCACACCCAGCAGGCGGGCTTGCTCGCTGGTTCTAGGAATCAACTCGTTCTCCTCAAGGATCTGGATGTCCATTTTCGTCCTTGTGGTGTAATACCTCAAGACCTTGCCGAGGTCTCTATGACGGCCGTTAGTGTACCAATCCGACAGTGTTCGCCACGAGTAATGAGGAATGCGCCGGTGCAGCAAATGCCACACAATATTTTCCATGGTGTACTGGAGAAGATTTAACTCGCCCCGCATCGCCCTCCAAATATTGATCATATGGCGGCCGGTGACACGGATGGTCGACGTGGTGTTGAAGCCCCAACGATCGGCCTCTTTGCCAAACCGACCGTGTGATTGTGTCTTCATGCGGGAGAACTCGTCGCAGAGGTTGTAATCATACTTATGCCTGGCTCTCTCAACCAGATACCCCCAGGAACTTCCGTGTACCTCAAAACCTGCGAGGACATCAGGGTCGTGGGTTCTGACGATTTCGATCATTCGGACCATGGCGTCAAGTTCTGAAGGCTCTTCTATGACCTCTATCTTCGTGTGCCGTCGCAGCCGTTGCGCAATTTCACCATCCTCTGATACCACAACGATGCCAGCCAGAGTGCCATCGGTAAGCTGGCTGCCGTCTGGAGAGCTCTCGTCCGACTTGGTGGCCCAGAATATGCATTGTATTTCGTCTTCTTCTGGATTAGGAACGAGACTTCCCCTGGTGTTGACATGGACCTCCAGACTCATTGTACTCATATACTGGGCCTCATGTTGAACACTGGTACTTCTCTTATTCTGGGAGTAGTTAAATCCATGCTTGTTCTTTGGCGTGGCTCCAAGTATTTGTGATAGGAAGGGTTTCTGTGTGGGAACTGGTCGGCCAGAAGTAGCATCTTTGTTCGGAAGATCTCGAGGCGAAGGCGCTTTTCGCTTAACAGCCCACCACTGACTGACTTCTTGAAACGTTGGTGGCGGGTCGGCAATTTCCCAGCTTCTCAATGAACACTGGCGGCTTTTCTTCTGATATCCCAGGCCATTCAGTCTCTTGCTGCTCGAATTGCCCTCTGCATTCAGGCCATATGTAGCAGGCGATTGACCAGTAGCGTCAAAGTCAGGCAGGAAAGGCAAAGAAATTCCTTCGAGGCGAAATTCTCTTCCGGCGTACTCTCGAGTTCTTGGTGGCACGTCCTTCTCCTGACCATAAAAGGCGTCTTGGTAGATGACATCAGGCAATTTATTGTCTTGCATGGTTGTACAAACTTCTGTTGCTAATGGCGGTGGGTGATCTAATACAACGACCCATGAGCTCCCCGGATCTGAATGTATGGTAGGCGATTGCGCTTGAGCTGGAATCGACACCGGTGTTTTGACAGAGCAAGGGGAGGGAAGCCGCACACAGAGCCTTTCGCTGCTTGAGGTCACAGGAGAGGCCTCCTCGGCCGAGCTGGAAAGCTTGTGGGGTTTCTTCTCTACTTTGGTGTCATCACTCTTCTGTGAGCCACTCTGCTGGCTCAAGCGCAATTTCGTGGTCACATCATTGGGGTCCTTGACAACAGGGAAACCAAGGCTCTGGTACTCCTCTCTCTTAAACCTGGCACCATGCTTGGTATGCTTTGATGCCTGTGAGGACTTGAATCTCACATGTCGCTGGGTGTTGGTGCTAAGGTGGCCTTCTGGGGCCTTCCCGCCTCCGTTGAGGAGCGGAAATGTTGCCGGCAGGGTTGAAGCAACGCCCTTGCCGACCTTGGGTCGTTTGGCAGTTGATGACTGGATGCTTGGCTCATTTGGCCGCTTCAACGGAATAATTATACTCTTCTGCGCTGCTTGGGTCAAGGGATCTTTACTGATCAGCCCATCCTTGTCAGCTGCATCGATTAACTCCTCGGTGACAGGAAGCGTGGGGAGCTGGCCGGTTCTCTGGCCACTGAAGCAAACGCCTTTGGGCAAGCCATCAGCAGTATATGGCACAGTAGGCTCGATAGATGTCGACACAGATCCACGGCCAGCTCGTCTCATGAGAGCCCCGTAAGGGGCTAAATTGTTGATTGTCGTTCTAAGATCCAGCTCTTCAGCTTGGGCTGTCTCCGGCTTCGCCTCTTCCCCCTGTTCAGAAGCCTTCTTGTCATGATTCAATTCAAGCAGTGGCTCCTCGTCTGAATCATCCGGAAACAAATCCGCATCGCCCTCTCGGGTTGCTGCAAGGATTCCCTTCTCATCAACTACCACACTATCGGCAGGATTCTGGTCTTGTTCGGCAAGTTGAGATGACTGGCCCAAGGCAGGCAGCAGGTTTTGTGGGAAGAGATCCTCGATAGACTGCAGGGTTGTGTTTACAGTCTCCTCGAATGGTCTGGGCTGCACATAACTTTCGAAAGAGACATTCGAGTCCTCGTTGGTTCGCGCCTCTTCGGCAACGAGGCTTTTTAAATCCTCCACATACTCGGCTTCGTGAACCCATCCCTGGGGCTGGGACTCACGGGGGTCAGCCGACATGGACACAAGGACCTCGGGAGGGAATGGACTGCTGCCTTGGGTTGTGATCTGCATCCTCCGTTTCCGGCGCTTTGTCTCGTCTCGCCACAGACCAGCCATACTGTGGACCAACTTCATGCTTGCTGGGACAGGGTGGTCCTTCTCAACAAAGTCGTGGTGTAGGCGCCGCTCGTTCACCATCTTCCGATTCAGGATATCTTGGACGCAGATGTCGACCTCGATGGAGCAGTGGCTGACGCGAGGTAAGGTGTAGTCCTCGGTGATGATGTCAGGAGACACGGATTGACTGTGCCAAAGGTGCAGAGAGCTCTCATCCTCGTCGCTGTACCGGGGCACTGGAGAGCGGAACCTCACTTTTGTGCTCTCGAGGTAGTCACAGCCGTAGAGGTTGTAGTCACACATGAACTGTAGCAGGTATTGCAGATGCGCCTCGTAGGGCTGGAACTTGCGCTTCATGATGACGCCCTGATGCAGGAGATCTGCTAATCTGGTCATGACGACAGGGTTGAACATGTAAATCTTGAGGAAGAAGCGATATCCGACGTGGAAGCCGTAGAAGGGCACTCCCTTGGCGAGTGTGATGCGGGCAACGTATTTGGCATGGTCGCTGTAGGCGTCCTTGCGGTAGCTGACAGCCAGGGCATGGTCGATGGACAGGTGCAGGCGGTATATGTAGGCGCCCACCTCCTCAGGTGCGAGGCTGCCGGTGTACTCGATGTACAGATATGGGAACGCGCCGTGGACATGGGCGCAGACTTTCTGCCCGGTCTGGGTCGAGCCAAAGATGCGGATGACGGGGACTCTGGGCTCTTTGGAGAGCTGGTCCGGGCGCACGTCATTGCGAAGCTGGGGGTCGTATCTGGTCGGAGCTGCCTGGTAGAAGTCGATGCAGTTCTGACGAACTTTGAAGGGCAAGACATCATCCATGATGGCATGTGGTTGCCCCAGCCAGAACCATGTCAACGTGGGGCAGGATCATCATCCTATTGCAACTTGGAACGAGAAGAGGCCGTCGGTTGATCGTCCCGGAGCTGAGCGTCAGGACTTGTATTGTTTCCTCTGAGAGACGCGCTCCCCAAGCGTGTTAGTGAGTCGCGGCCGCATGCACCAACTTGTCGAGTCAGCTGCTGTCGCCAAATCAACGCCACTTGCACGTGGACACTGCTGACCAATATGCCGCCTACTGCTATATTTGAGTGGACAACATTGAATCTGACATGCGCTGGATTGAATTCAAAAGCCCCTGGGCAAGATACTCCACTCCAAGTTCACAGGCGCAGGGTGCCGCTGAGTGAGTACCTAGGTACCTTGAGGAAACCCTGACCGTGCTCCCTACCCTGACCCTAGTCTGCCGCCCCGAAGCCTGGCTGGTATTTTGGGCCGGCAGAGGGGACCTGAGGGCGACAACCGTTGCGGGATTCGACGATTCAGTCACCTTGCGCCCATCTTTGCTCACTCTTCCATTGAGTGGAAGGCGAGTCTGAACCAACCCAGCACGAACCTTTCCAGTGCCCAAAGCATCACGCCTTTAACACCTTGGCCCATTTGCGCAACAGCAACAGCAACCTTACACGCGCACCGCATTGTTTGCCGCCATGCCTCCGCCGCCACCCTCCAGGCGGGATGCCTCGACGGCACCCAACAAGGAGGAGAACGCTTACATCCCAAACTTCATCTCGAAACGGCCATTCTATGCCGGAGAGGGGGAGGAAACAGACTACCTTGAGCATCAGCGTCTTCAAAAGAAAGAGCAGGACTCAACGTGGTACGACAGGGGCAAGAAGGGCAAGGCCGCGACCAAGTTCCGCAAGGGCGCGTGCGAGAACTGCGGCGCAATGGGTCACAAGGCCAAGGAATGTCTCGAGAGGCCCAGGAAAAAGGGCGCAAAATACACGGGCAAGAACATCCAGGCCGACGACGTCGTGCAGGAAGTGCAGCTCAGCTGGGATGCGAAACGTGACCGTTGGAACGGGTACGAGGCCAAGGACTACAAGCACGTCGTGGAGGAGTACGACCAGATGGCGGAGCTCAGGCGACAGATGCGAAAGAAGAATGCCGGGGAGGACGGTGAGGACGCCGACGAGGGCGACGCCGGTGACAAATACGCCGAAGACGTCGACATGAGCAAGCACCAGCCTACCTCGACAAGGCAGCTGCGTATACGAGAAGATACAGCGAAATACCTACTGAACCTAGACTTGGAGTCAGCAAAATACGACCCCAAGACGAGGACGCTCGTCGACGCCGGTGCAACTGCAGACAAGGCTGCAGAGGTGTTTGCGGAGGAGGGTTTCGTGCGCGCGTCAGGCGACGCCGCCGAGTTCGAGCGTGCGACGAGGTACGCGTGGGAGGCCCAGGAGAAGAAAGGAGACACCACCCAGCATCTGCAGGCAAACCCCACGGCAGGGGAGTTCTACCGGAAGAAAGAGAGGGAGGAGGCGGAGAGGAAGAAGCAGGAGAGGGAGAAGGAGCTGCGCGAGCTGTATGGTGACAGCACGCAGGCAATGCCGGCTGCGCTCAGGGACATGACTGTTACGGAGAACGAGCATTTCGTCGAATACGACGAGCACGGTCTCATCAAGGGGGCCAAGGCCTCAGCGAAGTCAAAGTACGCGGAAGATGTCTACATCAACAACCACACATCAGTGTGGGGCAGCTGGTGGTCAAATTTCCAGTGGGGCTATGAATGCTGCCACTCTACGATCAAGAACAGCTACTGCACGGGTGAAGATGGCAAGAAAGCCTGGGAGGCATCGGAACAGCAGCGGACCGGCGCAAATTTGCTCGAGGATGCAGCCGAGGATCATCGCCAGGAAGAGGCCGCCGCCCCGGAGACGAATCCAACGGATGAAGAAAAGTCCGAGAAGCAGAGCCTCAAACGGTCACGGGAGGAGATGGCGAGTGGGATTACAGAGGAGGAGCTGGAGGATTACCGGCGGAAGCGGACAGCGGCTGATGATCCGATGGCTAAGTTTCTAGGGAAGGACGAACTCGTACATTAACTTGCACCTCTGAGGAATTATAGTATTAATAAAATTGTCAATGCATGATACCGCGGGCAACAAGCCACGCCTGGAACACTCTACCGATCACATGGCATAACTTATTACGGCAAATAACACTTCAGTTCCTCTGGGTTGAGTACTTTGTTTCCGTTTATGCTACCCAAGGTCATCCCGCGAGGGCTTTCAACCATGTTTTCCCACGGGAGGTGGACGTGCTTTGCAGCCTTCCCATAGGACCATGTCAAACAGAAACATCTCAATGGGCGATTGTCCATCATGATTAGACCATACTATTCAAGGTTCTTACATGGAGGTTGAGCGGCAACCAGGTGCCTAAGCATAAGCATAGGCCAGGGACAACTGGAGGCTCCCGTACAAATTGGTGTGCGCACAAACAAGCAGTGATACACACTGTCACGATGTATGGGAAGAAACGTGTCTTGTCATTCATTTATTCCATTGACCTGATGGCGTCACAACGCATGTCTTGATCGATGACGCAAAACTCCGTTTCCATTTCCGTGACCAGCAAACCTAGCTGCCCAAGCCCAAATGCAATTTTTTTTTCATCCCATCGGAAGGAGACCTTAGTAGGAGAGCGTGGGTATAAACTACTCCTCCTCCTCCTCCTCAGCGTCGCCGCTGCCACCCTCGGCGGCCTTGGCCTTCTTTCTGCGGACACGGCCGGGGCGGCCACCACCGAAGGGCGAGGTCAGGGAGAAGTCGATGTGCTTCTGGGAGTCGAGACGGACGATGAAAGAGGGCACGTTGACGATCTGCTTGCCGACACGGATGTGGCGCTGGCGGATGAGGACACGAGCGTGGTGGATGGACTTGGCGAGGCCGAGCTTGTAGACACAAGTCTGGAGGCGACGCTCAAGGAAATCCTCGACCTTGAGGGCGAGCACGTAATCGAGCTTCATGCGGGACTCGTCGAGCACACCGACACGCACGAGACGGCGAATCAGGGCGTTTCCTTCGAAGAGACGCTTGGGGTCCTTCTCGTCGAGGGTGAGCAGCTGACTGCAGGGCTTGTTAGATCTTCAGAGTCTTGGTGGCTTGGAGGACGTGTCTGTGCGTCGTCGAGGGGGAAAGTGCGTACCGGGCAGCACGACGAATCTTGGACAGGGTGAGCTGGACACGCCAGACCTCACGCTTGTTCTTCAGACCATACTCGCCGACGAGCTTCAACTCGGAGTCGCTGTTTGATGGTCAGTTTGGATGCACTTCGACTTAAGCAGAGGCAAGCTGCTGCTTAGTGGCCGGGCTATACTGACAGACGAGCGGCTTCGAAGGGTCTGTCGGATTAAGAGTTAGCATATTGCAAAGGCGTCGATTGAATCATTGTTGAGTGGACTGCACCTTCTGGGCACCTTGGCCGTCTTGGAGTAGGAGAGCGGCGCCATGATTGCTGGTGTTGCGGATTACGGAATGTGTCGACGCTGCTGTCGTGTATTGGGAAGAAAATTCGCGGACTTTGGGTTGAAATTGGTGGAGGCACCTGGACCCACTAACTGATTCACCCAGCTTCCAGCTGGCTGCAGCTGGTGCCCAGCTGGGTCTGGTGTGGTTCGGTTCGCATCGGACGCAAAAGTTGGTGGGCACGTTACTTAGGGCTGGCTGTAGACTCTTTTAGTTAGGTAAGCCAAAGAAAAAACCACAACCCGACCACTCCTCTGCGGCCGCCATCCTGTGACAGCCCCCAGCAAGAATCGACCACCTCGACAACCTCCTCAACTAATTACCCAGAAACTCAGTCAAGATGGGTCACGCCGCTGGTCTCCGCGCAGGCACTCGCGTACGTATCAAACCGGGACAATGGATGAATGGGAGGCGGGATATGGCCCTGGGCGTCAAAATGCTGATTGTTTGCGACACAGTATGCCTTCTCTCGCGACTTCCGCAAGAAGGGTATGATCCCTCTGTCCACCTACCTGCACCAGTACAAGTAAGCCGAAACCGAGCCCGGAAAAGAGCGAAGGAAGCCATCTAACAACTGCTCTCAGGGTCGGTGACATTGTGGACATCAAGGCCAACGGTGCTGTCCAGAAGGGGTAAGTTTCTACGACGAGCGCATCCGCGACGAACCTCGACAGGATCACGGAATCCTGACATTTGCGAAATACAGCATGCCCCACAAGGTCTACCACGGCAAGACCGGTGTCGTCTACAACGTGACCAAGTCCGCTGTCGGCGTCATCATCTACAAGCGGGTCAAGCACCGATACATCGAGAAGCGTGTCAACCTCCGCATCGAGCACGTCCGTCTGTCGCGATCCCGAGAGGACTTCCTGCGCCGGGTGAAAGAGAACGCCGCCCTGAAGGCCAAGGCCAAGTCCGAGGGCACCACTGTCCAGGTCAAGAGGCAAGCCGTCGCCCCTCGCGAGGCCCACACTATCTCTTTCAAGGACAGCCGACCCGAGACCCTCGCACCTGTCGCCTACGAGACCACCATCTAGTTTGGGGAAATCAGGGAGGGGTTCCGGTGGTTTACGATTGCTTGCTTTGTCTTTGCACGGGGTTCACATACGGCACGGAAAGATTTCTAGCATGGTCCGGTATGGAATGTGGCAATGCTTTTAGGGAAATTAAAAAAAAAGATGAACCAACGACACCTCCAAGGCTCCCGACCGTGGTTTTTTTGGTGACGGAAGATCAGGCGTGGCCATGTCCGTTGGGGTGCCAAAAAATGGCCAGACGCACTCGACGTGTTGGTCCGGAGTGGTGGTGTAGGCTCTGAGACGAGCTACGATTCCCAGACGCTTTGCAAAGCGACAATCAACGAATTCTCGACGCACGACCTGGATGAAACCTGTGAATGTGCCCAAAACACGAAACGAAGCGTCTGGCTGGTTCGGTTCAAGTTTCCCGGCTCTCCAGGCCTTCTGGCTGGCTCTGCGCGGCTTCGACCACAAAGTGGATGAGCGCGGTTGGGTCAGCTTCTCAGACCCCGTTGTTAATCCAAGTTATTCGACCTCGAATGTCCGGTTAAATGTCGTGCGTCTATCTCCCCATCTGGACTCGGGATCGGCTTGGTCTACGTATTGATTTAAGATGCCTCGTAATCACTGACTCCTAGCCTGGCAACTACCGCACCACAACAAATATAGCAGCGAGAACTCTGTGGCTTGCTACCCTTTTATGCTATCAGGGGGAAGTGAATGTTCGACACGAGTCTGTGTTACATAGGAGGTTATCCTACAGGAAGGATGTCCTGTGGGGGATATCTACAGGTTTGCTATATGGGAGGCTACTCCACATATGTGTTTTCTAAAAGGCCTTTCATCCCTCAGGAGTCTCGGTGTTGGATACCGACAAAGTCGTCCAATATAGATGATGACCCTTTGGGCGGACACCCTTGCAAAGCTCATAGCGTGCTAGAACCCGATACCCCATCTACTAGACTTTTGTATCGTCTGTCAGGGTGGGACTGTGTTGATAGTAGCTGGTATTCTGGGAATCCCGTGAGATCTGACCAGAACTCCGCTTCGTAATCTTTCGGACCTGCTCGCTGGTACTGACATGGCCACCATGCCTACAGTTTCGCATAACAGCCGTTAGTTTATGAACAAAGAAATCAAAGTTCAAATCAGAGTCATGGAATGCACAAGCTGTCCCTATACGAAGACGATATTCAACTGTATTTGTGGAGCTGGTATTCATTCGATTTATGCCGTCTTGGCTTGAGCCGTAATTTGATCGCTTGCGTCGCAGTTCGACCCTCTTCCAGCATACTATCCTTTCAGTAAATGACACAGGTCTTTCTCGGTTGAATGCGCCGAAATCATCTAATGCGGACCTTTGTGTCTTCTTAAGAAAACAAAACCCACCTGCCAGGCGTGCACACTTTGAATATATGATATGTTTGCACCAGCTAGCTGTTGATGCTGTTCGTGTCAGCGGACTGACCTACCAGCCCAGGCTCCAGCAGACACGGTGGGGCGGTCATCCTGTGCCTCAAGGAGTGATCAGGCCGCTCGAGTGCAATCCGTCTGCTCAAGGCATTGAAGATGAAAAAAAAAAAAAAAAAACACCAAAAATACCCCCACCAACTTACGACCTTGCATATAAAACCAGTGTGCCGATAACCATCACAAGCACAAATGCCCCTGGAATCTCGGGGTGGCATGTTAAGAGTTGAGGCTCATCTGATAATCCTGGGCCCACCCCGGCAGCTGCGTCACTGTGGGACTGGTGCCTCGGGAACTAGCTCCCAAATTAGCAGCGCAAGCACCAGGTCCTTGCCAGACACTTCCTCTGACGCGGCTGATGATAGCAAACCGACACGTTGGATGTATTCCTCTCTTCATGCGCCCCTTTGCACACTGGTCTACACCAAACCAACCACTCCATACATACTCGAGGGGCTGCAATGACCACGTCGAGTCAGTCGCCCAGAGTCGCTTACCTTCATGGTTTCATGCTGCATGCTGAAGCGAGGGAGAGCGTAACACCTCGACCGACCTTCCGAGCCTGTCTGAGAGCTACTGCAGTGTCGCCAGCTTTCATCCTCCCCTCTCGGACGCAACCATGGCTGGCTACGCAACCTTCCTTCTAACCTACCTCCTCGGTGGCATCACCTTCCTCCCTCTTGTGGTCCTCACGATCTTTCTGCACGCCTACTTTACCCTGCCCCATCGAGAAGATGCCCATCCGAGCGGGGACGCGGCAATGGATGGTCTCATCCAGCCCGGCGACGACCTCGCACCCCTGCAGGCTGCTCAGAAAGAAACCAAGGAGCAGCCAAAACTCAAGGCCGTCAGTCTCCAGGATACCGAGACCGCGGCCGGCTACTTCGCCGTATGTCGAGAGTATACTCCCATGGGGATCAACGCCAAGCCCATCGAGCGATCAACGCCTGTTGGCTCCACGACAGTAGCAGCTCCCAGTCAGAGTGTGTACCAGACTATGTATCGCAGCATATTCGACAGGAAGCAGAACCCAAGCCCCTTAGACAACGGCAAGACAGTGAGTCTGCGGCCAAAGAAGGCTGGGAATGTCTTCTACGTGGTGTTGAGGTACGAGGCCTTCCAACCCAAAGCCCCCGTGTTCATCCCAGACTGACCTCGTTCGCCTGTAGGCATGGCCATCTGATGCTATTCGACGACGACGAACAACTCGAGGTCCGACACGTCATATCTCTGATCCATCACGATGTCAGCATATACTCCGGCGGCGATGTCACGCCGGAAGGGGAGCTTTTCATCAAAAGGAATGCTATCTGTCTCTCGCGGCGAACTGCGGCCTCGTCGAAATCGCCACCCGACAGCCAGGTCTCCAAGCCATTCTATCTCTTCTCGGAGAACTGCTCCGCAAAGGAGGACTTCTATTTCGCATTGCTGCGAAATCAGGAGCAGGCATTCCCTACCGGCGAGACAACCGCCCGGCCTCTTACTTTTGACGTCAAGAACGTCATATCTTTGGTGCAGAAGCTCCATTCCTCCGAGGAGCACCTTCAGACGAGATGGCTCAATGCCATGATCGGAAGACTCTTCCTGGGGCTTTATAAAACCGCGGACATCGAAGCCCTCATCCGGGAGAAACTGACCAAAAAGATCAGCCGGGTCAAGCGCCCTGCATTCTTGTCCAGCATCGAGATTCGCAAAATAGATACCGGAGAGTCCGCTCCCTTCTTTACCAACCTCCGTCACAGAGATCTCACGGTCGAAGGAGAATGCTGTATGGAGTCCGATGTGAAGTACACGGGCAACTTTAGAATCGAGGTCGCTGCTGTCGCGCGACTTGACCTTGGAACCCGGCTCAAGGCTCGCGAGGTCGACTTGGTCCTGTCCGTGGCGCTGAGGAAGATGGAAGGCCATTTGCTCTTCAAGATCAAACCACCCCCAAGCAACCGGGTGTGGTTCTCCTTCTCACAGATGCCCAAGATGGAAATGACCATCGAACCTATTGTGAGCTCCAGACAAATCACATACACTGTGATCCTTCGCCAGATCGAGGCTCGCATCAAAGAGGTCGTCGCAGAGACCCTTGTCATGCCGTTTTGGGATGACACCCCGTTCTTCAAGACCGAGCACAAGAGGTGGAGAGGTGGCATTTTCGAAGGAGATGATGCTGTGGAGCCATCTTCGGACCCGGAGACCACGGCAGCACAGGGAGGAGAAGTTGACGATGTGGAGACTTTGGACACCGGGACACCCCCCAACTTTGAACTTCCGCCGATGGAGAAGAGTCAGAGCATGCCCGTGATCGAGCCAATGCAAACGTCACCGTCGACGAGTCTATTTGGGCTCAAACTGGGTAGAGGCAGCAAGGCTCCGCAGACCAACCCATCCTCCCCTACGGTGGATAGCGTGGACCCCAAGCACGTAAAGCCGGACGCTTCGTCCACAAGTATCGACATCAAAAAAGAAACGCATGCGAAGCAGCGCCCTGTCAGGTCTGGCTCTTTTGTCGGGGAGCCTATTCCACTCGTTTCGACCGAGACCGTTAACGCTGATGTATTTAAGCCCGCCTCGCCACCGGGAGAAAGTTCGGCAGCTAGTGCCATGGCCAGACTCTCATCCAGATCCAAGGGTGCTTCTGGCACGGGCTCACCGCTCACGTCTCCCCACAGAAACTCAATCATATCCGTCGCCTCTGCACAGTCCACGTCGTCCAAAGAGAACACGGACAAAGAAACAGAGAAAGAAGAGACGCCGAAGCTGCCACGCCGCGGCACTGCGTCTTCCACGAATAGCAACACGGGCGAAGGCGGCTCTGGGTCTGGCGGCTCGCCAACCCCATCTGTCAAATCGTCCAAGACCGGCACCACATCCTTGACCCGTGGGCTTTTCCTGAAAAGAGAGAACTCGACGGATTCAACGTCCACAACGGCAACCGGGAATTCCAACACGGATACGACCAAGCGTATCCCGACCAGTCTCGCTGCTGTCTCCAGCGCAGCTGGTGCGGCACGGCGATGGGGTCTGAATGCCTTGCAGCGTCATGGAAATGACCCGGCCAAGCATGGGAATGGAAAAGAGACGGAACCTCAGATCGACCTGAGCAAGCCGATGGGTGGGGGCAGACCGCTCCCTCCTCCCGGCATTCCGCTGCCTATGCCAGACAAAAAGACAAAGACAGCAATACCAGTGCCCAGAAGGAAACCGGTGGCTGCTCCTCCGCTGCCTGCTCCTCCGCTGCCTGAGCGGGCATCTGTTGATTCGAAAGGCCAGGACGCTAAGCGCAGACCCGTCCCGCCGCCCCCGCTGCCGAAGCGGCGGCGGCGGACAGACGAGGATATGCATGGGCAAGGTGAGGACATACTCGTGGTCGAGGCCCCCATCGCTGACTCGGAACCAACAAGCCCGCTACCTTATGAAGAAGAAGCCTATCAGCAGCCGTATGTAGAGGACGCCGAGGAGGACCTGGACCCCTTCACGATGGGAGACAGCAGCGGGGCGACTCCCGCTAAGCTCTTCAAAGAGAGCAAGCATACATTCGGCCCCTCTAAAACGGCGGGCGAAGTCGCAACCGACGATGAGTATGAGGCTTGGATGGAGAATACCGGAGAAGACGAGCCACCTCCAGAGTATGTCACCAGCGAAGGCCTCACGCATTAGAGCGAGTGGGAAGTGTGATAAAAACAACCTGGTGCATCGGAGTTATCTCACCATATCGATCATGTACATACATAAAAACAACAAACAAACACACAGCCAGCACAACATCCCAGGCGCCAACAGGATAATGACACAACAGGGAGGGTTTCGGTCAAAATGGGACAGGAGTTTGCTTGTGGGAGTTCACGGGACAGAAGGAGCACTGCAAAGGCATTACATACAATACCCCCAATCAGAATCAACGATCACACACAACAGGCGACTCTCCCATGCACTTCGCCTCTTCAGCTCGAGTATACATACAGTAGACGAGAAATCTTGTTTGGGACATGTCTTCTTGGCTTATCTCGCCCCGTCTGCCGGCTAAATCTGATGAGGCTTTCTGGGCTCGACTTTAGGCCTGTGCAAAGTCAAACTTGCTGAGCTCGCCGGGAGTGGATCGGGCGCAGGCCATTCGCAGAGGCCTGCTGCCCACCCACCCATCCCCCTTCCCCCTTCCCCCTTCCCCCAGGCGAATGGAAGGAAAAGCTTGACGTATGTGGTGAAGGCCGACAAGCTTTTGCCGCGCACTGCACGCCCACTTCCTTTTGGCATAATAGTATCTCTCGCCTTCGGGTGGAACCGGGCAAGGCTGCAATGCAGGGCATGAAGGATACCACTGTGAGGCACTTTTCCATACCGCTCTTTCACCTTTCCTGAGTCCCCCTCAACTGCCGGCGGAGTGGCGGTCTTCCGGTGATCGCGCCAAGCTGGCCACTTGCATCGCACTCGGGCCTCTGGGTAGGAAGGACTGGACGTGTGACTGTCAGCTAAGGGCCCGATGGCAGAGCGGTGGGTGGCATAGCAATAACAGGGGGGAGGGAAGAGAATGTATCGCTCTCCCCGGGCAATAATGAAACACAGGTTTATGTGTGTTCGTGTCTGTGTAGTAGTCGTGTCGTGTCGTGTTGGGAGCGGGCCACCTTCCGGGTGGGAAATCCAGAGCAGCGTGGCTGTCACAATTTCTATAGGCGACTTGGCGGTTCAACGACGCGACAGCCGCCGATTGGCGCCAAGCCGCCGGCTAGGGAGAGTGGGCGATCTATATATGTAGGTACGGTGACGAGGACTGGAATTTGGTTTCACGGGCGCAGCACACTGTACGCTCAGCAAGGTCGTTGAGACGATGCTCCATCATGGACACACGGCGCCTCGCCCCCCTGGGCTAACAGGGCACCCAGTCGTTCCATCGGTGAGCTGACAGGGCTGGGGGGGAGAGCGTGTTTGGTTGTCGGTTTGCCTCCTCCTGCCTGCCCCTTTCCCTTCACTCCCCGCTCACCCTACCCTCGCATCCCCGATGGACGAGTCGCCCGCTTCCCCGGGGGCGAACGAGGCGGCGATCTTGATGCAGAGGCGTGAGCGTGTCAAGAATAGGAGTGGGAGCGAGCCTTCGTGTGCGTGTTTCTGTCCTTGGGCATTACCCGTCTTGGTATGCGTCTAACTTGTTTAAAATTGATTTGGGTTTTTGTGCTCTTCCATGCCGGCTGGCACCGCGGTGCGAGGCTGGCGCCCAACTGGACCAGAGAGCATTGGAGAGCGGTGTTCTGGACCTGTGCGACTACGCCCCGATGCGACGCCCGTGACCGTGCAAGGCTGGGCATAGGACACACAATAGGACGAACGAGCGAATCCCTCTCTCTCAACCTCGTCGAGATACCCGTCTGCAGGGGGGATTCGGTTTCTGATCGGCGGTACAGCCAAGGCTTTCAGCTGTCGTAGGTCACACGAGACGTTGAGAAAACGGTCAACAGACGGCGGTCAACTCGAGGTACATCGAGTCCTCTCTGTCCCTCTGTCCCTCCTATCTGGGCGGTGAGCATCGCACTCTGATGCAATGCAGACTTGCCTAATTCTTCTGGTTGCTATTTACCAAGAGTGTGTGAGACCACCCAGTGAGACTGGGCCTTTGGTAGCTGGAGCAGCTGTCAGCATTGTTTCACGACTTGTTCCGGAGTGACGGCTTGAGGGGAATTGGTCATCTCAGGACTGCGTGAGATGATTTCCGACATACTCTCGGCCGCAGGGGAACATGAGAGCCACGTCGTGGCTTTCTTCCCTCAAGTTCTTTGCCATGCCCGCGGGGTACGGGCAAGACGGGGTACAGCACGGGTCTGTTTGGTGATGGATCAACATGATGGATCGACACCTGGTAACCCGGGAACCCCATGGAGGAAACATTACAGGAATACACGCGTCCTGCAGAACCCCGACAAAAATAGATCAGCACCGACGGGCCACCACCTAGGAGAGCCGGAAGCTGATTCAAGCTTCCAAATAATTAGATCTGCGCTGCATTGTCCAGGTCATTGCCCAGAGGGGCTTGACTGTCTTGGCCAGGCCAAGGGCTGAAGTCAAGAAGCTTGGGGACGGGACAATCGTTGGATGGCAGGCAAGGTGCGGCCCGCCGACGCAAGACTTACAGGCCAAGGAACCCGATCCTAGCAGCAAGTTCGGCCGAACCGGTCAGGACTTAAGGGAGGCCGTTCAGTGACGGGCTGCCCCCATCAGGAACTTTCTCGGCCGACGGTGAGTAACAGAACGGGTGCGTTTGGCGGTCAAGTTCAAGTTTCATGCTGATTTTGGTGTTGATGTTGCGGTATCAGAGAGCTTGGCATAGCGAGAACAGACCCGGCGCAGAGATGACTGGTCCGAAGTTCGGGAATTTGGTGTTTTGCATACAGACAGCCAGGTGTGCCTGTTGCTCATGGATGAGGAGAGAACGGCCTTCCAAACTCCTCATCGACGGTGGATGCAAGCACATCGCATCTGCATCTGCATCTGCATTGCATCACTACCCCACCACCGACAGAGGGAACATGAATGTCTGTGACTGTCTGCAGGCGACGACCTGTGGGGTAGACAAGGGAGGATCTGTTGCTCTGGTCCTCATCATGCATTTCAGGACGTGCTAGCTGGCTGCGAGGCTTGCTGTCACCCCCGAGACCGAATCCGCTCTGGACGCCACCGGCGTAGTAGCAACAACATGTTGAAAATGCCGCGCCCTTCAGCCTGCACATGTGCCGTGTCTGGTTACTGGTGGGGGGATGACAGAGCCCATGCGGCACCGTTGAGATGAAGGGTGACGGGTGACAGACTAGACTGACAGACCGGATCTCAACGGGTATCTGTCTGACTTCACATAGCAACCAGCCCTCTCACACCCGCGGGTGGCTGATGGGCTGTCCAGTTGGTATGCAAATCAGTGACCAAATGAAAGCCGCCGTCTCCTAGGCTCCGATGAAGGCACTCTTCTTTCCCCGGGCGAACATTCCAAGGCCACGTTCGAAAGCTGCGGTGCTACACCAGTCTCACAAAGCGACGAGACCAGGAAAAGCCCAGGACACAAAGAAGCAAGCACTAGCGGATGTTCCTAGAAGGGAAAATCCGGGGAAGCCAGCCATGTTCGCGCGCGTCGGGTAGCTTGTTCTATAGGAGGGTCTTTAGGGAGACTTCGTGCCATTTGAGGTTAGAGGGTACCCCGGCAGGAGATTCTCGCGTAGGAGGCCAGTCAGGTGTGGTAGCACGACGGGGTCCTGAGAGACAGAAGGGGTCGGCGGGGGGGGGGGGAGTAGAGAAGGACAAGCAAAGGCCACCTGCTAGTACCGTACGGACTTGAATACTCCGTGCGGACTCCCGGGCCCGGGCGCTGTTGCTGTCGCTGGCAGTATTAGGCTCGTGGGGGTCACACATATTGTCTGACTTGCGTCTGCCAAGGTCGTAGGGACCTGCCAGGGCCGGTCATCGATCGTCGAACTGCGGCCCCGGGGCAGGCTGGGGTGTGGGAGCTGCTTGGCGGGCGTAATTGTCACCCTCGAGGAGAGTTGTACTGTAGTAGTGTAGGACTAGCAAAGCCTATTCCTCGGTCGGCGTCTCGAAGAGGATGGGCACAAGATTGATGGAAAGATAGGGGCAAACACAGCCCCTCGCATTGACCGACCCATCATGCATGTGGCATTAACTTGAGGGAGCAGAGAAGAGGGTAAGTGAGACGTGAGTTAAGAGAGGCAGAGAAAAGATAGAGAGAGAGAACGCCAGACGCTGATAATCAAGGACTTCAGAAGAACGGCGGTACCTCCACAACGCACGCATTGACGGAACAAACAGGTCAATGGTCAATCGAACAGCGGCGACCTGGAGCGGTGTCGGACAGGGACGCAAAACCTAACTCCAAGTATTCTCTGCAACCAAGACCTCCACTAGGTGTCACATGGCTGGTGGAAACTCCCAAGACAACAATTCCCGGGAACGTCCAGGCGGCAAGTACCGTCAAGCGTCTATCTGTATTTACTGTGTGTTGATGTGGATTGGGCCGGGACTAGTGACACCCGGGGCAAGACAACTCTAATTTGGCTATGTACACTTGGGCTTCTGCCGATCGATTAATGACCTGCTTATTGTGTTTCCTCCCATCACTACCGCGCTCCTACTCCTGATGAAAAGTTTCAGGATCGAAGGCGGAGAACGAGACCTTGGCTGTACAACGCACGGTCTAACGGTAACTATTGCCCTTGCTCGGCTTTGGAGATAGTATAGCACAACCGCGTCTTCTTCAAGTTCCGCGAAGCCATCGCGCCTGAACACCCATCAACGCCTGTGCCAATGACTGCAGATGCCAAGGCCACCCATTCCTCTACCCTACCCGCTCTGTGATGCCATGTAAATCGTCCCTCGTGCCAGGCTAACACGCCCATTTCCGATATTAAAATATGAGAGCTGCCTCCGTCCAAGCCCACAGCCGCGCATGCACTGCTAGCGGCGGGAATCAGTACCCAGCCTTGCCAGGCATTGGCGGCAGAGAATGGCTGTTCTCCCACTTGGGCGGCAGGTGGTTGTGGCAGAAGGTCTTGGTGGTCTTGAGATTGAACGATGCGCTCTTGGTGGCGTCGATGACCACACTAGGATCGTCATAGCTCTCTGGTTGGCAGCATTGTATATTCTTGACGAACCGGACGTTGGCGATCTCAGTGATGGTGGAGCGCTTATTAGGATTGGGGTTCAGCATCATCAACAAGACACGTCGCAGAGCTGGGCGGTTGAGGCCCAGGTCGAACGGTGGGTAGCTCGGGTAGTCGGTCTCGGTGATGGTTGCGTTGCCGTCGATATGCTTGGCGTTCCACTTGTCGAAGGATTGAACGAGCAAGGTATAACTCTCACACTTATCCGCACCAAACACGGCCTTCTCCCACAAGTTTGCCGACGTTAACAGGTTGACCATCACGCAAGCAGCACTCCAAACATCAAGCATGCGCGGGTCGTACTGCCGATCCCTAGCCAGGACTTCTGGGGCCATGTATGGCTGGCTCCCACAAATGCCGGGATTGCACATTCGAACTTCCCCGTTCATCTGTCGGCCGCACTCGCCGCCCGATTCCCTCGCGGCGGGGTGAATCCCGGAAAACACCTCCGTGACGCCAAAATCGGTGATTTTCAGCTTGCTGTCGCTGGTCAGGAGCAAATTCTCTGGCTTAATGTCTCGGTGCGCGATGCCGTTGCTGTGCAGGTAGTTGAGCCCCTGGATCAGCTGCTTGAAGAGGCAGAGGCGGTCTTTCTCCCGCTCAGCTGTGGACAAGTATTTCTTATTGAGCAAGCCGTGCAGATCACCCTCGGAGCAGTACTCCATGACGTGGTTCCAACGCCCGTGGTCCACGCATAAGCGCACTGTCTCAATGATGTTGGGGTGGTGCAGGCTCTTGGCGAGGCTGTACTCGGACTTGATCTTCTTTTCATATTCCTCCTTCGTATCTGATTTATCCTTGCTGCGGAAGCACTTGACCGCGTACAGCTCGTCTGGGAAGCCCTTGCGCGACATAATCCGGACCGTACTGGTGGCACCCTTGCCCACTGCTCGCGTCATGTGGCGCGCAAGTGGATGCTTGTGCTTGTATTCAAACTCGTTGAGGAGCTCCCCGACGTCGATGGTCAATTCGTCCGGCAGGCTCAGGCTTAGCCGCCGTGCCTTGACACCGACACCGACGTCCGGTCTCGCGTAGAAGACGGCCGCGGGACCAAGCTCGCCATCCTGTGCCTGGTGTTTCTGGCCGCCGTTGAAACTGCTAGCCCGCCTCAGGCCTGGTAGTTTCTTAGAGCTGCGCCCGTTGCCCGTAGCAAAGTTCACCGCACGACTGCGAAGTGTGAGGCCTGTTGAAGCGCGGTTCTTCTTGTGCATGAACTCCTCAGGCGACGGTGGCAGCAGACTAGTACTGGGCTGGTTGCCGTCCTGCATGCGTGTGCCGGGCGAGGGAGGTGTGTTGGAACCAGGTGTGGTGGCTGTTGACCTGTTCATGGACCACCTGCGGTTGGCCTCTAGCGAATCCTGGTGGGCGACAACCACCACGGGCTGGTCGCCGCCGTTGCCCTGTTGGCCGTTGCGCTTGAAGAGGTGGGACATGGTGCGTTTGAAGCTGTGCGAAGATCCGCGAGTGCTGCGTCGCGAGTCTTGCACGGAGCCCGGCTGCGATTCGTCGGCGGATGTCCTGGCGGTTGAGGGCGGGGAGATGGGTCTCGTCGAGATGCTCTTCCTGGGGCTGGCTGGTGTCTCCTGGGGGGTGACCGGGCTATCAGCAGCGATCTGGGTGTTGATGTTGGCCTCGAAATTGTGGTTGGCGAAAGGTCCTCTGCGCAAGTCGATTTTCGCGGGTGGGACGGCAACGCCGTCGGACTCGAGTGAGGGAAAAGGAATCAGAGAAGAGTCAGTGATGTCGGGATGACCCTGGTTGTCGTTGCCCCTGTGGGTGCGAAATTCCGAGGACTGTCTGCCGCTCACAGGCGTCACTGGCTCGTTGTGTGCGACGCTCTCGGAATCCTCATCGCTCTCCTCATATATGGGATTTGAGAGGCTGCTGGCGAACTGGGGCGGAGAGGAAGAGGACAGGCTGCAGTCGTCCCGTAGTGATTCTAGAACAATAGAAAAGGTTGAGTTATCTCGGATGGTAGCATAGGCAGTACAAGGTGAAACATGTGGACACAGGGAGCAAGGGATGGGTGAGTTGATTTACCTGAGGTTGACGTTGCAGCGGGTGCAGCGGTTTGGGCTGGGGGTGCAGAGACCGGGGCGGAAGGCTGTCCGTGGGACAGTGCAGGAAGACCCAGCATGGAGGAAGCCATTGCGGACTTTTGGGGAGGAAGAAGGAAGGAGGGAGGGCGGTAGGTTATGACTAGATTGAGTTTGGAAGGCTGTCCTTGTTTCGAGGTAGTGCCGCTTGCCCCAGCAGAATCCCCAAGGCCTGGTTGGCGCCCCTCGCCTGGTCTGAGTGGACTGGGGTGGGAGGCTAAGACGTCAAGAGGCGGCTAAGAAGGGCCGGGCGACCAGGTCTGAGTGGGCAGAACCAGAGCCGAGCTGCGCTTTGGAGAGCCGGAGGTACCGAAACCCCAAGGTTCCCGTTGCTGACGCTGGAACGGGCAAGCTCTGGCAGCTGGTGGGAAAAGAGGCAGCTGAGCGCTGGCGCGGGCGTGATTTGAGCAGGAGACACTCGGCCGCACAGGTGCAGGCCAGGTTAAGTTCACCACCCTCCAATACGGGGGTCGGGTTGGGGGGCGAGAGGGGCTCAGCGGAGGATGGCTGCTGTATCTGGCCTTGTCCGCGGGCTGCTCCGGAGTATCGTTTGTTGGTGGTCCTTGACGACGGGTGAAGATGGATTCCGAGAGGGAGGATGCCTCTCAGTTATAGGGAGGCAGATGGAGGTCCAAGGCACACCGAGTGAGCTATATGTGACGATGGAACTATGAGACAGGTACGACCAATGCCGAGAAATTGATGCTTGCTGCCAAGCAAGTGGGTGCTGGTGCAGACGAGTTGGTGTAGCCAGCGAGGCCGCAGGGTGAATATGGTGACGATACGGTAGGTCGAGGCAGCGTCTCGGGTGGTACCTGAAACGGTGCGAGATGTACCGTCGCAGTGGGAGAGGGCGAGATGGCCAGTGGTCGAGGGCCAAGAGCCGGGGAACACGAGTGGATTGGTCGGGTATCGTGAAATAAAAACCAGATAGATGTGAGCACCGAAGAGCAGTTGCTTCGTCCTTGGTGCAGGGTATGTATGTGTGGAAGCAGGAAGGCGTGGGAAGAGAAGAAGAAGATGAAGGTGAAGAGCGGACGAAATATTTCGAGACAGGAGAGATATTTCGAGGAATATGGGAGATGTAGGGTAACCTCCGTAGAGGCAGGTAGACACTAGTAAGGTGGCAGGCCCCAGACAGAGTGCGAAAGCGGCGGGGCGAGGCGAGGCCAATCCAATATGCAATGCAACTCGAACATCCAGACAACCAGACAAGAAGGCAGGAGAAGGGATGGGCAGGCACTGAAGGTATTATTGGATGTGGGCTTCGTCCTTGCCAGGTTTCTTGCCAGCTTGCGAGGCTTGTTGGACGCTCAAATCAGTCAGTGCACCGGCGGCGATCAGTGACTGGCAGGCATCGGTCGCTTATTAGGCTCTGGGGAAAAGATTATGTGGTCCTTCCTGCTTGCACCACCGTCCGGTACCGTGTGCACCGGGCCCAGCCTTGGTACTTGGTATGTAAGCCGGCCGGGTCTTGATATCGTGGAATCGTGGGCCTTGTACCCTGATTGCCTGATAGCGAGCACAAAGAGGGAAAGCAAGCCCCTCCCACCCCCCAACTAGCCGCAGATTAGGAACCGTGTTTGATGAGCACCACAAGGCCCCCATCAGCAACTGTGGCCCAGACGATTATGGGCTGCGACTGCTAGGGCAAACTACCGACTAGTGCGACAGTCGAGAGATATGAAGCTGCGCGCTATGTCACGCCTCAACAAGCACCGGGCGTAATAGAACTGTGTAAGCACATGCACGACTTGGACGCACAGCGAGTCTCGACAGGCTTGACTTTGTTGGCACCCAGCAGCCAGCAGCCAGCAGCCAGCAGCCAGCAGCCAGCCCGGCCGAGGGCATCGAACCCAAGGCCATCAATGAGGCTTGGCTCAGGCCCCAGCGCCCATCTCCCTGGCGCCAGAAGACTGGAATTGGGCAATGCCAATGCCAATGCCATGTAATGCCATGTAATGCCATGCAATGCCAGCCCGAGGCCGTGTGCTGTCCGGTCCAGTTGGACAATAATAATGGATAATGGAGATCTCAGTCACCCCTCCAGCCCTCCTGACCAGAGTGGATTCCAAAAATGAGCGATTTTTCGAGACTCTGGCCATCTGCAGTACCGAGTACTCTGTGTAATATCCGGCTCCTTATTGCCGCGCGATACCGCTGGCAAAGTGCACCACCAGAGCAGCCGCGCCAGCTCCCGTACTCCGTACCGCCGACAATTCAAGCGAATCCCCGGTCCCTGGCATCTGCCTGACCATTGGATAGCCACGGCAATGTCGGCTTTCAACCAGACTCATAGGTGTTTTTTTTTTCTTCCCCCCGTCTTCTTCTTCACCTCGCCTTTTCCCTGAGCTCGCATCGACCACGTGAATTCATTCCTTTTTGGTGCGTCAGGACTCGTGTCTGTGCATTTCAAAGCAGGTGCCGCACAGTCAAGGCAGCGAGGGTGGTCACTGTGTACACATGTATACACAAGACCGAGCACTCCTTGGTGGCGGCCTACTGTGGTACCGTCGTATCACCGAGGTGTCAATTGGCCAATTGAATTGGCTCGGCCCGTAACCTCGACCTCCCAACGCCTGTCAGATGCTGCGTTGTATTGTCATGGGCCTGGCCAAGGGCACCGTGCCCAGAGCTGGTCCGTTGATATTGGTGGGTTCTTCTTGTCCTCCGCCTTCCGCGCACCCTGGGGCACCCGACCTCTTGGGTCAGAGTGACGATACAGGATACGGATCCTTCTGTGGTCACCTCAGCAGCAGCGGGCTGCACTGCTGCTGCACCAGCCCCGTAGGTGGGGACCCCCGTGCGCTCAACCGCGAAACGGAGGTTGACCTGAGTGCGAGAGGCCGAGGCGGCTCCTCTCCCCTGGGATCGCACTGGCAGGCTGGCAGGCTGGTATGACAGGCCCTGTCCAGACGGTAGTGTACATGCCACCGTCCACGGGGGGCTGCTTGGCGATCTGCACCGTTTCGAGACGGGTCGAAATCGAAGTCGGCAACCCCACGAAAGCATCCAGGGTTCAAGGGCAACGAGCAGTGGCAGGGGCAGGGCAGTGGCAGGGCAGGGCAGGGCAGGGCAGGGCCAGCACGGGCAGGGAACAGGGCTCTGTCGTCATCTTAGCAGGCTCACGAGGTAGTCGCCTATCCTTGTCAGCCTCCCCTTCTCCACATTTCGGTCCCCAGTCGAATCTCGTCTCCAGATTTCCGACTCTAAATTGGTCTTGATCATTACAACGTCTGCGTACGTACAAAGAAATCCCGCGCCCGCGGATGGCTTGGGGTCGAGGGACATGTAGCCATTGGACTGCCACCGCCGCCCCATTACATCATTGCCTCTGCCTCGGTATCTGCCCGCTCGGACGCCCTCCACATCGACGGCCTGCTGGCTCGCTCGCTCAAATCAATCGCCCACACCCTCAGGCTGGTTAGCTGACATGGCGAGAGCACCAGATTCCGTCGTGGCTCTGTATTGACTTTGATCCGGCCCTCTGGGCAGGGTGAGCCCAGACACACGCAATTGTGGGAGGATGCACCACGCAAGCCTCCTTCGGGTCCCAGCCAAGAACCCCCAAGGCTCCAGCGACACCTACACAGTAGGATTGCACTTTGGCCGCCCGCCCGCTCACCGCCGAGACCTGGTGTTTGTAATTTGCGCACACGGGGACGCAGTGCAGCGATCAACCATGACCCCGAACTCTACCACAGTACTCAGCAGGCACCGCGGCCGCAACAATCACGTCCATGACTTGCCTTGCTTGCACATCGCCTCGCACGCCTCTGCCATACCGCCTTTCCATCCGGGGTCCTCGAATTGCCTGCTGATCCAAAGCCGATGCTGGTCATATTCAGATGACTGGATTTCCTACCGGGTAGACGCCGAAGAAGCCCGACGCGTCATGGTGGTTGTCGACCTCAATTACGCTGCAGCAGCAACCGGTGCGGCCAACTTGGTTTATTATGGCGTGCTTCTCATTTTCCCGCGTCTCGCGCGCCAGCCACGACTGCTCATCCGGGACCTCAACGCCGGGACACCACTAGAAGTCGGTTACCACAGAATGCCGATGCCCAGCCCTTCGAGAAAGATTCTAGGCAGTCTGGATCGATCCAACTGCACAAGAGGTTCTTGGAGCCTGTCAGGGAACACTCCGGACTGGCTCAACCGCTCGTGCCAAGTCGAGCATACAGGAACCCCTCGCCCAGAGTGACGAAAGGCCGCACGCCACCAGCTTTCGGTCCTACCGTTATGAGCCGACGGCTCAATGCACACAATCACATAACCCTGGGCGCCAATACTTAACGGCCGAGCGGAGCACTTACTTTCATCATTGACAGGAGAGAACTCGACGCCAACAGCGGCATTCTCGGCTGGTTGACCAGCCTCAGCGAGGCGACCACGTCAGATGGCTCTCGGCAGTCAAGCTGCCAGGGCTCGCGGGTCCTGGTGATGCTCGGTCGCCCGCCTTCCCAAGCAGCCCAAACAGCAGATCTGGATCCGCTCATTCTCAGGTACTCATCAATCGATGGCGAGCCGGCCCCGGTAAGCCTGCCCTGCGCGGTTGGCTTGGTTTTCCATGCATTGAGCTTCTGCAATGTCCTAAAACGACATTGAATCCTGCGACTTCGGGGGAGACGCTGATACGTCGGCCCAGGAAGATTGAGCTTCCGCTAGTGTTTACTGCTGCAGCCCTCTCGCCTCGTCACGCGCGGGCCTGCATCCCACCACCCTTCCCACCCTTCCTTCCCCCCCTCTACACAGTACACTAGTGCCGACGTCTGGAAAGAAGCTGCCGATCAACCCCGAAGTGTCGTACAAGCGCTCCTGTGCCCGCCCCTGGCCTAATCTGTCTGCCAAGACGAACACAAGGAAGGGTAGCCGGATCTGGGGCGACTTTCACTGATCGACTCAGGACGCAGAAGACAAAAGCTTGTCTATGCGGCTGGTCTTGGCTTTTAACCGCAAGGCTGAGGGTATTCACGACTCCACTTGCGGTCATGCGAAATAGGGCCCCGGGAGCAGAGACTGTCACCCAAGAAGGCGCAACATCTTACACGCTAGCTCTGGACGCTGTCCCACTGAGAGCTGCCTGGTTATGCGTGTGCTGGTAACCGTCCATCGATCCTGCGAGTGCAAATCGAGACATGTGCGGGCGCACCGTAGCCATGGCCGGTCTGGTCCAAGGTTCCAGGCTCGCGTTCTACCTGTGGTGTCCCCTATGTTCCGCTCCTTACTGGATGGACTCTGTTTTGATCGACGCTGCCCTCGTTGGGCGCGCCAACGCAGACTACAGAGCTGCATAGCGTCACGGGGTTGACGGTGTGCAACCCAGATATGCCATCCCCGCGCCTGCTGTATCTCAAGGACAGGGCCTGGACGCCCCGGAAAGCAGCAGCGCAACAGGTAGCAGCTTCTTGTAGGGCTGGCGTCAGGCCGACATCGCATACATCCTTCAGCGCAGTCAGACACCAATAGGCGGTGAGTTTCGGGCTATCAATCGTCGACAGCGCGACGACCACTTGAGAACCAGCGTTTGCTTCTTCTGGCATATTACTTTTCTCTTATAGCGCGCTCCGTTTTTCTGGTTCGGGCTACAGCCAGACGTCCATCAGTGGAACACAGATCGATGCGGAATTCTCCCGGCGGAGCGGAAATGTAACCATGGGAATGGTACGCTTTGCTCACGTGTCGTGCCATATAATGGCTACGCAATGTGCTCCCTGTGAGGCTGCACGGCCGCTGCATCAGCGTGCGTTTGGACCCCGTGGTGGGAAGGCGGGTTAGGTTCCACGGCAGAACAAGCCGAGATGTCGCTTACCAGCATTGACGCCGTGCTATTGCGATAGTAGTTTGTGGAATGCCTCAGGCCGTCTGCAGGAATACTTCCACACACACCAGCCAGGTGTCAGTCATCTCCATGACTTCCAGGATGGTATCTGCAAAGCGAGTACCCGACACCTATCGCCTGCGGCCCCTCTGCCTCGTGTAGTACCCCAAACAATATTTAAGCGCTGGGAGACGGTCGATGGGAGACACCGCGTATAAGCTACTGCTGTGGCCTGCTTGACCGGTCACTTTTTCCCCCATGTCATGCCAGCTGGACCTACCGGCGAGCTTGGTTGGCAACAAGCTTTCCGCCTATGCTTAGCTATAACAGCCTGTCTTGCCCTCTACCATATTGTGCTACGTCCACTAGCCATTAGATGCTAGCATGCTGCACGCTCCGCACGCATTGGCATCGATGCGGCATGGTCTCGATGGCTTGCGTCCTGCAGAGCAATGTGCAAGCGGTCATGTTGTGTCGATCACCATTGGCTGTGGGAGCAAAACAGAATGGTTGTACACTGGCTAGGTCGGTCGGCCCCGTTGTGTGCCTTCCCTTGACGAGCGGCGTAAGCCACGGGTGGTGTCACATCAGCCGTGCCAATCCACGAGTCACGGCTTGCGAAGACTACAGCCCCCATGCATGGACTGCGGAAGCCAATTCGAGACAAGCCATCTGGCAGATAGACCGGCTTGAGGGTTGTCATCACGTCGAATCGCGGAGGCACTCACTCTCTGGCTCGAAAACTAAACGGATGGCCGATTTTAGCTGGCCTGTTCTTGACAGGCCGTGCTGTTCTAACAAAAGGCCACTGAAACTGGCAAGACACAAGCTTTCTTCGCCGACGTTGCTCTTCCTAGAGAAGGTTGAAACATCGGCAGAAGCAGATGGTGTCAGGCTTGACAGCGACTGAGAGCTATCGGTACAACCCATATCTGAGCTTCCTATTGCACGCCTCGGGCCGGGAGCTTGGTGGAGCCTTGAAATGTGCTGGAGAGCTATTATTAAGCTCGGCCTGACAGAAGCATGTCTCGGACAGGCGGGTCGGTCTCGATCTTCGCGAGCCCGCCCGTCAGAAATAATGGCTCTGCTTTGCCCTCGGGAAAATGTGTTTGGGAGGGGTGAGGGTCCTAGATCGCCCGCAGGTGACTGGTCCGGACAGTCGCCAACCCGTCTGCAGCTACGTGAGTCGAGACAACGTTGCCCTTTTTAGCTGCGATTGAGGGCTGGCGGGTTGCCACCTCTGTAGCATTGTCACTGGTAGCAGACAAGGGGACGTTTGGTTTCGAGGCGGGTAAGGTAGGGTTGCAGCATCCGCGGTGGTGCAGCTCAGGTGCAACTGGGACTATAATTTGACGGGGGCTACACAGCTCCCAGCTTGTGGGAGCCAGCAAGACTCCTGGGTCGGCAACGTGGGCCCGGCAGCGAACCTCAGTTGCTGCTCTGTCGGAGTTGGTGGGTGGTGTTGAGCAACGGCGAGCGGTAGGCGTGACCTCTTCTTTCTCGGCATGTGCTCCAACACAGGCCGCTTCTGAGTGGAGTGGATGCCCTCAGACTCCGACTATGATCCATGCTCGGCCCTGTTTCCAGCTGAGCTGTAGGAAGCGTGATCGGTAGCTTCAAAAAGAGCGGGATCCAGGGCTAGCTGTATCTTGTAGGCCATGATCCAACCGATGGAGAAGGTTCCATCACATTCCTCGGAAGTCAAGCGTGGACGCTCACGCTGTCAGGTGAGCTCGGTCGTCTCCGTGCCGGCGGTGGCATGGAGCCTACCAGGCGGTGCCCCTCGAAGAGCGGTGGTCTCCGTCATGTAAAGCTTTTCGTCATGGTGGCGTGTCCGGCTCTGGCAAGATTTCATGTACGAATCACGGAGTTCGGCACATCTGCCGGCCGTGTTGATCCCGCAAGGTTGCATGCCGCGTCAGTTGAGCCGGGCCCGGTTCATGACCCTCCAATCCGGTGCCCGGGGGACAACGCCGTCTGTAGAGTTGCCGCACGAGGCTGCCAAGCCCACGGTTGATGTCCCCCGGGAGCTCGTGCGTTGACCCCATGAGGCGACTCGGAGGAAAGACCATATAACAAGCTTATTCTGTCGTACGAGGCGGGATACCGACGTGGTACCGAGTCGTCGTGGGGGTGAGGCTGAGGTTCTGGGGCTTGGTCAAACCAGGGCAGACCTCTCCCTCTCGGCCATCAAGGCATGGCTTGGACTGACGACGAGATCGGGACTGACCACTGTGGCAGATGTCACTTCGAGTCATTTGGGCGGGAGATGCGTGGCTATATACACAGTACAGGCTTTTGCCGCGACAGATGAGGCAATGGCCAGTTCTCCTTGTCTCCGGAGAAACTGCGGAGGGGGGAGACGTCACGAATCTCTACCAGTATGTATCACGCCTCTTGCAGCGTGCCAAGAAACTTGAAGACTACACTACTGCTGCATGCAAGCGCATCTTACTCCGTACACTACATCCCGTGGATCTCGTACCCCATCCACCGGCCACTCGGGGCACCTGGGGACGTTTGGCGCCGGGGAGCTCTCGTAGGGCTGACGCGCCTGTGAATTCGCCGACAGGCCTGTCGTGTCCAGATCGAGCCGCAAGCCCCCAGCGCTGTCGTGACCGCTCGGGCGTGAGTACACTACGGAGTACAAACACGGTCGTCGCCCACGATGAGCTGCCCCGGTGCCGGTTGGGAGAATGGTGGATGGGGACTGACCGCAGGCTCGGAGGACATGCTCCTGCTGTTGGCCTCGAACACGCCCGCGCGAGACTGAATATCGCGATATACACCGCGCAATGGCCGTGCAGTCATGGCAGAATCATATCGCGGCGATACGTGCGAGTCTGTGAGGCACAGTTAGGTTTGTGCGTCCCTGCAGACCTCTGAACCATTGAACCAAACTGCTGTTGACATCCCACGGGGGCAAGTAACTTAGAGACCTGCATTGCTTCACATCGACACGAGCTCTGCTCGAGTTTCCGCTTTGCAGCTACATCACCTATCCCTGACTCCTATAGGACATCCTCCTATGAGACATCGTCCTATGGACAACCTCCTGTGTTTGCTGCGATGATCACCGCGATGCACAAGTATTGTGCACATGGCTCGTTTTTGCCTCGCGCCGACGTGTCCGCCTGGCCGATTGTCCCGGAGAGTGGCCGACCGAATAAAGCGAGTCAGCAGGAAAGCCCGAAAAGGCCCCGACGGTCGATTACACAGTATCGTCGGGACGTTTCTTCCCGCCAATGTTGGTCCCCCCCCCCCACTCTCCTTCCAAAGACCCCAACCGCGTTCACGGAGGGACCCACCGCCGCGCAAGAGCGGAGCAGGGCACGCAGGCGTGGGAGGTCCGACGGGCTGGACGGCAAGGCAGAGAGCCATAGCTGGGTGGGTCACGAGGACCGGTTCCGCGCGAGGAAAGTCATCGGATGCTGCAGTGGCCCCCGGGCTGGCAGCGCCTCAGGTGCTGCGGGTCAGGACTGCCCGCGGGGGCGCGGAGAAGGCGTACTGATAGGCCGGTGGGAGGCAGAAAGCGCGAAGGGCTCCGGGGGCCAAAGGGGGCTCGCTCGAGGCGGCCATCGGGGGTGGGGGTCTTCTGGGTGGCAATTAGTGAAGCGATATTGTGGGGAGATTGGCGGCCAAGGCCTTGCGAGATGAGCTCGATACCGAACGCCGCGAGTTGGCCAGCCGGCTCTCCGGGGTCGGGCTGTTTGAGACGGCCTCGTCACGCGAAGGCGGTGCCAAAGATGAGCCAGCGGCGGCAGAAGCAAGCAGGACGTGTGGCAGCATGCATATTGAGCGCATGCCGCGTGGGTTTCGGTCGGTCGCCTGCCGAACACAAAGTTTGTGCAGGCATGCCCGCAGGGACGGTTGGGATATCTCTGCGCGAGCGAGAGAGGGAAGCCGACGCGTCTGCGATACGGACCCTTGACCAATCGAGCAACCCCGCGCATCCTGCAAGCAGTCAGGCCCATCGGGAAATTCGGGTAGGCTCTGGGGGAGATGTATACTGTTGGTATCTGCCAAGAGGCAACAAGGCCGCTGTGGATGAGCAGGCTAGCTGAAAGCAGCATCCCAACGGGGACACATGACCGGCAAAAGTGTGACCCCCGGTTGATTACCCCAGGCTCCGTCCTCGAAAAGCTGGAGAATTGGATTTCCTTCTGGCTGGGGGTCCAGGTTGGGCTGGGGTCGTGGGATGATGATCTTGAAGATCAGCCATGGGGATTTTGAGCAGTGCCTGGCTGTCTTGACAGACTGGCTGACTAGGTGCCCGGGGCAGCCGTGTCTGGGTTTTGTACTGTAGTGGCACTTGAGACTGTGGTGCTCGGTACATAGTACCTGGGCACTCGGTGCGGCCCCCAAAATAAGTGGAAGCTTGGAATAAGGTATTGCCACAAGGGTCCATCTATGCCGAGATTGCTACATGGCATGCTGGAACTCAAAATGCCATGTGTCAAATCCGTTCTGTGGGCAAGATGCCGGTGAGAGGGTTAAAATTCATTTGTCATACATGTCATTGGCCGGGCCACGACACTGTGGTCTACTGCCTACCAGGCACGTCCACAGATGGTTCGGCCGAGAGCCCTGGGGCGAGGGAACACGTTTTGGTGAGCTACCGGTTGCGAGGCCCGAAGAAAGGGGCGGCACAGCAGAGGGTTGCGAGGGCCACAGGCTGCCGTAGCGCCGAACGGGCGGGTGACTTCCTAGCCTGCATCCCGCTGTCAGTGTGACCGACCCATGCCGGTGGTGCGGCAGGTCGAGTGGTAGTCGAGTGGTGATCCCATCAAAGTTCTGTGCCGCAGGTCTGGGTGTGTGCATACTGGTGAGGAAAGGGGCAGGCTGGCAGGCTGGCAGGCTGGCAGGCTGGCAGGCTGGCAGACTATTTCTGGGGACCACCAATTGATTGCGCTGCAAGGGACAGGGCGGATGCATCCGGGGCAGATGCAGGCGTGGCATGGGCTGGGCTCACGCCCGGAGGGTGGGCATATTGAGGTGTCGGGGAGAGGGGAGAGACGAAGGGAGGGGCGCGGGCCGACCCTGAGTTGCCCTCGCATCGAGGGCTTGGGATGGCTGGCTGGCCCTGCTGTAGCACCTACCTCAGTCTACTGGGCGGGTGCCATGGAATTACTCCGTACGGAGAACACTACTCCATGGGCATTGTCGAGCCCGACAGGGCGGTAGGATTATCGGTTGGTGGCGTGCCACGTCTGCCAGCCCAGCCCAGCCCAGTCCTGGCTCAGCTCAGCTCAGCCCAGCCCAGACAAACTTCCCCCGCTGCCCTGGTGCCGTCCTCTCAGGGCAGAGAGTCAAGACTGGGAGCTGTCTGCACGCCCTGACTAGTGACTGGAAAAGGCCAGTTGACATGTGAGCGAAACCATGTTTCCCATTCGGCCCGGGGGGGACGACTGAAACCATGGGCGCGCTGCGGGCGGCCTGAGGCCTGCCACCAGGCAGCTGGCAGCGTGCTGCTGCTGTGTATTATTTATACATAGTACCACATGCCGGGCTACCGGGGCCATGGCTGGTCTGTTGTTGAAACGTGTCAAGGTTAGGAGAAAGAGTTCACAGACCCTAGCCCACGCCCCAAGCAACCACCAAAACGGCAGTCGGGCAGTCGGTTGCACATCCGGGAGGCAGGTATCCCTGCCCTCACTCTGCTGCACCTCCTGCTCCCTTCAGTACACTAGGGTGCTTCTCCCCGGCTGCACGCACGCCTCCACCTTCTGGACCCACCCCCAGGGAACCTGGGAACCTGGGTACCCGGGCTGCTGGACAGGCGGTCGCGTGTGTCCGTCGGTCCCTCAGCTCGGTATTCGACACCAAGATGCAGTCGACTGCACTGCACGCAGTCAGAGTGACGACGCCCCTTGCAAGTCCCGTCCCTCTGTTTCCTCTTCCTGCCTGCCTGCCTCGCTGCCTCGCTGCCTCGATCCCTTTCAACAAACCACACCCTGCCAACTCACCATCTTTTGCCCTTCCCTCTCATTCACTGCTTTGGTCCAACTCGACACACACGTCTCCGCCTGCATACGCATACAGCACCTTGCATTGATTGTTCTGCCGCCCCGCCTGCCGGCCCAAAGCCCAAGCCAGAACCTGAACCTGAACCTGAGCCTGAGCCTGAGCCCAAGCCAGCCCCGGCCAGGGCGCACGAGACCGACCCACTCCCAAGACGACATGTAGCAAGTCTCTCTCTGCTCTGCTCTACCCTACATACATTACAGTCAACGTCCAACCTGCGACCCGTGTGCGCATGGCAGCAGCATTTCTCGTGGCATCACCCGACCTTCCACCCAGACCGCCACCTCCCAATGACCTCTGCTGTCCGCCCACCCGCCTTTATATTCCCACAGCAGCAGCCCACCTCCTACGCCCGCCACCTATCTCCCTGATACTCTGCTGAGCAGGACTTGGTTATTTTCGCATGGCCCACATGCCGCCGTTATAGCGACTACCACCCAATTACAACTCGCCAATATCCACCGCCAGCGGCATCGTGCCCTGCCCTGCCCTGCCCTGCCCTCTTGCTGCCCTTGGCAACAATGACGCGCTTACCCGCCGACGACTCGTTCTTTCCCTCGCCTGCTCTTGACACCGACCATCTGCTGGCCTCCACGTCAGCGACCCCCAGTGCTCAAGCCTCGTCCTCGGTCATATCGCCTCTGAGTCTGCCCGGTGCTGCTCACTACTTCGATCAACGCGCATCCGTCACAGGTCGTCCGCTGCCAGGCGCAAATCACCACCGCCCCCGGATGACTGGAGAAACTTGTGGACCCCCTCAGGCGCAACCGCCCAATTTTCTCTCGCCACACCTTACACCCATTCCCTCTCACGCCCAGTATCGGTTGCAGTTCCAGCGCCACCCCCAGCAGCGTGCAGCCAGCCTCTCCCCCACCAGGAGATCCTTCGCTAGGGCCAGTACCAAGATGGACGCCTCGCGCTCTCCCGACCCCGATCTGCCCCCCACGAGCGCACCGGGCGTTCCCGTGCCCGTGGATACGATTTCCGGTACTGGTTCTGGACTAATCACCATTCGGCGGCCGGCAGTACGGACGACATCTGCAGAAAACTCGTCCACCGACTCGCAGTCCTTGTCTCTGGAGTAAGTACCGGGGGCGGTTGATGTTGTTCATGTTTAGCTTTGGGGGCTAGCAGCTGACCCAAGATCAAGGGCGAGAATGCGACAGGCATGGGACGAGGAAAGAAGAGCACTGCAGGCAAATCGCGACAGGGCCGAGGAGCTGTACCGTGACGCCATAGAGGCGCTGCGGGGTGAGCACGCGGCTGCGCAAACCAAGTGGGAGGCCGAGAGGTACCAGTTACAGACGCAGATCACGCTGCTGCAAAACCGACTCAGGAAGTCCGAGGCGCGCTGGAATGAATCGGCTCTTAGGGGCGGGGGTCTGGATTCGCGGTCCTTCTCATTCCTGGGCAGCTCATCATCACAGCTGAGCCCCACAGGCCAGCCAGACTCGTTCTCCCCCTTTCACCACGACAACAACCCAGCGAGTCAAGCAATCGCCATGGATCACGAGGCGCCCTCAAAAGTCATCGACGTGCAGGAGTATCACAAAGACCTGGAGGGAATCCACCTTAAAGTGAACGCCGTCAAAAAGGCCACCTTCACCGACACGCCATCCAGCAATGGGTCGAAAACGTCGAGCGGCAACGGGTCGCCTTCTCACACACCAGAGGAGAAACGAGAGCTGGCAAGAGAGCGCTGCGTGCGTGCACTAAAGGCTGACCCGCTCTCAAGGCTCACGATGAATGCTGGGCACACTCCGACAGTGTCCATGTCCTTTGCGAGCACCGGTGCGACCAACACCGTCACCAGCAGCGGGTCCAACACACCGACGCTGGTCAGCGGCGACGGGGCTATAAGTTCTGATGGCAACGATGGCAACGATGGTCTCGAGTCCAAGGAGCCTGCTGAGCCGGTGGGAACCGCCATCGACGACGCCGGCCACGACCCTGCCATCATGGAACCCTCAGATGAGGATCCCGAGCTGAAGGGCCCATTGACGCTGCGCAACATACCTGCCAAGGACGAGATCTTCCTGCGGAAGCTATCAGATAAGCTCGAAAAGGTTGGCACCGGTGAGGACGCTACGCCAACCGTCCTCAAGGATGCCGAGTGTGAGGGGGACGAGCCAAGTGTGCAAGCAGCACCCGTCGCCCTGGCCCCAGCAGATGACAGCGAAGGCGAAGAAGCCGAGCCCGAAATACCGCTCAAACTCCGAGAGACGTCAAACTTTGGCAAGCCCCTCGGCTCACTATGAGGCAGGCTCACGGTCCTGAGATCTCCGTGTACATAATGTAATCACGTAGCGACGGTCTGCCTAGCGCGGTCGTTGCAGTGCCGCATCCCATTTCTTTTGTCATCTGGGGAGTCGGAGAAGGTTGGAGCCCAGGAGCGATCGGGCTGATATCGCTCACTCGAGACTGAAAGCCAAATTTCATTTGTCTGGGGGCAAAATGGGAAACTAGAATTGGTTCTATGGCATGGGACGGATTGATTCTTGTCAAGAGCGGACAAGGGCTCCGTCCCCCCGTGATTGTGCGGGAGGAAAGGAGCAATCATGACGATGGTCCTGAGCAGATGGATGGACACCGACGGATTAGAGACTTTGCACGGCTTTTTTGCACAATACCCCAGGTACAACACCAATGTTTGCATACTTCACTTTGCCTTCTACCCAACTTCCTCGGCTCCCAAGATCAAGCGGTGACAGATTGTGTACAATGCTTACGACCGGATTCTCAAGATTACAAACACGTTGAGAAGATCCCTGCAAGATCATCGAGTAAGCCCAACATGACAGCTCTCTTGTTGCGGTACGCCCTCTTCGGGATATTGCCCTGCAGGATACTCTCTTACGGGATAATATTCGGTAAACATATCATAGCAGTTATTCATGAAGGAGAAATGGTGTAGCGCGCTGGCCATGGCAGCCACGTCAACATAGGGCGTCTACCGAGCCCAAAACTGGGATTGTCCATATGATTCGCTCCAAGGCCGCCGTAAACACAATGCTGAAACCAAAAATGCGCCCTGCCGGTCCCACCCACAAGCCCCATTGTAGAACTAGAGTCATAGCGCCAACTCAAAAAGCTGCTGTCCCGCGTATCTTTGCTCGCACATTCAATCGCTGGATATCTAACACACACACATCCATACGTAGATAGGTAGCATTTATACGTCCGCGCCCGCTCTTTGTCACACCTCAGTGGGGAAAAACGCGAGCATGCACACTCAGGTCAGCTTCTTGTACATCAGATCCCCAAGCTCGTCTAGGAGCTCACTGCAACGGGCTGTCAGCTACAGATTGGCCCAGTACACGGTGACCAGAGGGGATTCTTCGGAACAGACAGGGATGGAACGCATATCTTGCACCATAGATACCGAGCGGGAAAAAAAAAGGGGGGGGCGGGAAAGGGGGGGGGGCAGTCTAAACGTACACCGTCTCCTCTGGGCTCGCGATCCAGGCCGTGGTGCCGACGCTGCGGGCGCGGAAGTCGTTTGCGCCGGCGCTCAGGAACTGGTCGCCAACGTGAAGGGTGTTCTCGGGCCCGAATAGGAGCTTGCTGCTCGTGCCGCCGGCGGCCTGTGACTGCTTCTCAAAGTACTTCTGGCACACGGTGACACCCCATGACTTGTCGCCAATGTCTACAAAGACGTCACGCCCGCCGTTGCTGGTGGGTTCCGGGCTCGCTTGTCAGCTTGATAATGTCTGTCTCGGGTGTTGCAGACGTGACAGTAGTAGTAGTGCCTGGTGGCAGGCACGGAAGCACTCACAAGGCGCAGAAGGGCACCCTCTTGGCGCGGCCGGCGGAGCTGAGCTCGAGGATCTTCTGGGTGACGAGGACGGTCTCCTCGAGGGACTCGCGGGGTATGCGGGCGCCTGGGGGGTCCGGAATGATGCCGACGGCCCTGTCCTTGCGCATGAGCACGGCGGGCAGGTTCATGGACTTGACGCACTCGCGGAGGGCGGCCTCGGCGTCGTCGAGCAGGGCGGCGATGTCGGCGCCGGACCAGGCGGCCATTTCCGGGGTCAGCCACTCGTGACGGGGCACGGGGCGCAGCAGGTGGGGGCCGGCGTTTTCGTCAAAGGCGAACAGGTAGTTTGCCTCGCCGCCCATGACCAGCAGGTTGGCCTTCTGGGCTGGCGAGAGGGACGGGGAGGCGGCCATGGCGTCGAGGAGCCCGTGCAGGCGGGCGTAGTAGCGGTCGGCGGTGGTGTAGCCGGCGGCGGTGACGATGCCGATGCGGACATTGCTGCGCAGCAGGTCCAGCAGGCGCGGGACGATGGGGCTCGAGGGCTCGAGCGACTGGCCGTCGTCGTAGAGGGTCACGTCGCCGTCAAAGGTGGCCAGGTGCAGGGAGCTGTAGGTGGTGACGGCCATGATCTGGGCCGAGTTGAGGATGAGCCGGACATCGTTAAACGACGGTGAGACAAAGCGGCGGCTCGAGATGTAGCGCTTGCGGTCCTGCGACTTGAAGGCGGCCTCGAGCGGGAGGCGGGTGAAGAAGGTCCCCACCGTCGGCACCAGCAGCTTGAGCTTGGACGGCAGGGGCGAGTCCTCGTTCTGCAGGCTAATGTGGTCGTCGATCATATTTTCCACGTCTTTACAGATCTCAGCGTACCTGCGCGCCGACTCTTCGGCCATCTGGCCCAGACTGGGCGCGTGGTCCTGGCCGAGGAACACGCCCTGCGGCTGTGAGTGCAGCACGAACGGCACTGCCAGAAGCCCCTTGATCCATTCTGTAGGTACCGACGGGTGGTCAAGACGTCAGCAGGTTGGTCTGGTAACTATCGCCCGCGCCGCCGGGGGAGGCCGTCGACTCGCCGCAGTGGGGGGGGGGGGAGGGTGGGAGGAGGGAGGAGGTGAGGGGGGAAAGAGAGAGGAGGGAGGAGGTGAGGGTGGGAAGAGAGAGGTGGGAGGAGAGAAGTGGGAGGAGGGTTCATCGTTGGACGACTGAACCAACGCAAATGCGCCCATCAACTCTGGATAGGGAAAACAACAACATCATCAACATCAACATCAAATATCCATACCTATTAATTGGTCTCTCCTGTGCGTCTTAAGGGCATCTATAGAAGCGAGTCAGCCCAGCCCTCAGCTTGTAAGCACGCTACGAGCCCGAGCCCGAGCCCGGTCACTCACATTCGACTCTGTATCGTGTAGTCATAATTGCTCCGTCGCCTTGCCTCTTGTCCCACAGTCCAAAGGTCGTATCCCGTGTTTTGTTTTATCCTGCGGCGTGTTGTCGCTCAACCGTCTGTCTCCCTGGTTGCTGCAGCGGGAGGGATTCGCACCCCTGGCCATCATCGTCTAACCGCAACGCTTGGGCCATGTCGGTCGGTGTTCGGCGTACTCCTTCTCCTTCTCCTTCCACTTGATGAAATGAATAACGACTTCCTGTGACAACCCCAACTTGCAAAGAACCTGGCACTACCCACCACTAGCTCATATGACTGACTACAAGTCACTCAGTCAGTCGGATGGATAGTCATAGTCACTGAATGTTGTTGTTGTTTCAACCACCGGTACTATTAGTCGGTTCAGTAGCTTCCGTGTACGTACCTGGGTATAGAGACGAGCGTGTCAATAATATATGTGGTCTTAGACATTCATATATTATTTCAGGAGGGGTAGAAAGAGCAAACCTTCCATGGCCATCTACTTCTAGGGCCCGCTAAGCGCCACTTACTTGTCAGTTATTTACTATAGACCTATGTAATTAGTCGAACTAGTATTTATAGCACTTTCTCACTTCTCACGGTTATCCTGAAACAAGTCTCAAGATAGAAAGACGTTGATGATGTTTGCACGCTCTAATCTCTTCTTATCTCATCCTCTTTTTCCAAACATGCCATTTTGGGGGTGGGACGACGGGATATTTTAGGGGGTAAATGTTCTCATAGAAAGAAAAAAGCTCAACGGACACGACAGAGACAGAGCCATCGTCACAGATTCCCATGTTGTCCCCCTTCGGCCCCCCCCCCTCTTTATAACAAGACTTGATAGGAAACGATCAAGCCATTGATGACCAAGGCTAGGAGGCCCATTCGCCTCATGATTTTCTTCTTTTTTTTCTCTTTTTTTTTTTTGTTCCCAAGCACTTAAAATACTTCTTTGGTATCATTCGATGCATATCCCAGCCACACGTCGCCCATCTAGACGCTGCCTACACTCTCGGCCGCTGCCTTCAACACACTCACTGCCTTGGCCTGACTCGGTTGCCCAGCATCACTGGAGCGCGAGAGACCATATCGCCGCACCGCAGGCCCCAAGCCGGTCCGAGACGCACCATGCGCGTGGCTCTTTTCTCGCAGGATTGTTTCTGTCTCAACCACACCAACACAGGACTAGCTGGCACCACCGTTGGCTCCTGCGGCGAGCTGCTGCGCTTGTTGTTGAGCAGCAAGCGAGTTGGCCTCGGCTTGCTGCACCACAGACTGGATTACACCTTGCTCCTCGGCAGATAAGTGAGAGGACAAGTTTGAGTAGAACTGTGGCTGTTCTTGTTGCAGTCCTAAAAACGGGAAGGAGAGAAAAAGCCAGGTTAGCCCAGTCGGGACTCTGAACGAGGGAGGGGAGGGAGAACTCTTACTCATCAAGCAAGAACTGAAAATCTGGTAAGGCTCAAGCTTGTCGAGAGGAGACTCGAGCAGCACGCTATGCTCGCCGAGTTCATCATCTGAATCTTGCTCCTCGAGATGCCCGAACTTCTGTGCCTGTCGTCACTGTTAGAAAACACCCGAGCACCGCCCGTGCAAGGAAAGCCTTACCTCTTCGTTGAGGAACTCCAGGTATGCCGTGCTTTCATCCTTGGCATCTGCGGGCTCCTCCTCCTGCTCCTCCTCTGCGGTCCATGCAGCCTCGTCGTCGCCCCACTCTTCCTCGTCATCGTACGAGTAGTTTGCATCGAGGCCGTAATCATCCTTCATGGCATCCTCGCGATCTGCAAGGTCGGTGTGAGCGCGATGCTTGACTGATCTATCATGGGAGGGCTGGGGGGACAACTTACTCTTCAGTGCAGATGGAAGGGTCTTAAACAGCGAGGTGACACCCTAGAGGAGTGTTAGCAAACATGATGGGGTAGACTTTCGGGTTTCGACTGCGAATGACATACCTGGAGCAACCGCGGCCACCCGACCGCGACGCTGGGCGGTACTTGGTCGGGGTTCAGGCCCAGAAGCGAGACAATGGCGACGATGCAGAGCTTCTTGTCGTGGACTCGGTGGAATGACTCCATACTGCCGAACCAGAGGCTGAAGAACTTGTTTGTCCATCCTTTCGTCTCAAGTACTTGGAGCGTCAGGATCGGGTTGTAGTAGATGGCGTTGATGATGATCTCCATCAGGTGGATCTTGTATGACTTGATCTTGACCTCCTCGGTCGTGAGTACCGTCATAGCCATGTTGATGAATCCATTGACGCAGTTGTCAATGTGGCCAGGCAAGCTCAGCATCATGGCCTCGGCCAGTTTGCAGGCGCAGATCCGGTCAATGCCGCCGACCTTGGGGTCATTGAACATATCTGACACCATTGAGTACAGGGCCTCGACGTATTCCGGCTTCTGGATCAGCTGCGGGACGCCAAACTGAACGAAATTGTCCAGGGCTGGAAGCATGTCCTCGAGGTAGAGTTCGGCACCCGCCTTGAAAGTACGGTGGATGAGCTCGAAGGCCTGCCACATGGTGGGCGAGATGGCCTTGGCGGCAAAGGTACAGCTGTCAATAATCTCAAACACCTCGTTATACAGATCTGTTGCGTGTTAGCGTCGCGTGCGCTCGCGGGTTCCGAGAAGACAGCCAACATACCATAGAGCTTGTTGTCTAACGTAATTTGGATGACGGGCATGAGCACTGCCTCGATGTGCAGCAGCACGTCGGGTGTGCTCTCCAGGGTGAGAATCAGGGTACCGATCGTCTGCAAGACGCCCAGAGCCGTTATGCTCTTGTCGTCAAGGAAATCGCCGTACTCGTCGTCGTCCCGCGAGTTGTTCCTCTCCAAGAGCTCGTTGACGATTCGGAGGTAGGTGTCGCGAAGCTGCTCGCTCAGCGCAACGGCGAAAGGAGTAAGTTCGGTAGCGAAGACCTCGACGAAGTCCTCCATGACGTTGGCCAGAGCGTCGATGTCGGCCTCGTTTGCCAGCTTCAAAAGCTGTTGCATGATTGTGGGGATAGCTGTCTGCATGCTGGTGCGGATGACGTCGTGTCGGATGAGAGGCTGAAGAGCAAGGGCAGCCGTGACACGGACTGGAAGGGCGGGGTCGGCCATGCAGTCCAGGATGTTGCGGTAAATGGTGAGTAGGTGGTTCTGGTCCTTGAAGTCGAGCTGCTCAAACTTCTCAATGGTATCACAGGCCCGCGCCCGGAGATAGCCTTGGGAGCTTGTGAAATCTGGGAAGACGTATCGGACGAGGAAGTACTCGACCTGGTCTGCGATCGGAGACTTCTTGCCAAGTATGACCGGGGCCAGCGTTCCAATCATGCGTAGAGCACCCTCCTTGGATATGTGGTCCTTCTTGTCAGCCGGCGCAGACTCGTAGGTGCTCACGACGTTATTGATGAACTGCAGAAGCTCGAAGGTCTGCTTCCGGCGGTTCTTGGTCAGCGTCACCAGGAAGTTCGTTGCCGACACGTCGGGGGCTGAGACTTCCTCATAGAAGTTCAGTTTCCGGTGGAGGTACTCCTCGGGCTCGTCCTCGAACTTCTCGATGTCTTCCTGAGACAGGCAGAGCACTGGAAAGATGAAATGGGTGACGAGGTTGGTGAGGTGAGGTCGGAGGTGGGCCCACATCTCCTTTGGCCGGACGCACTCGTCCATGAAGACGATAGTGTAAGACAAACAGGGCCTGCTCAGCCAAGACGTTTTTGCGACCCACTTCTCGATCTCCTGGAGGTAATGTTTGAGGACCTCGGGAGCAATACTCGAGGAGAAGAAGTTGGCAAACGCCATTTGATCACCCTCGTTCTTGGTAATTGCCTGTGGGTTGCCGTGCCTGCCGCACAATTAGCTTCAATGGCCAGGCATGAGGATAGGTCGGAGGGCTTGCCTTATGTATAGCCTGTTGAGGTTGAAGTACGCCCACTTCTTTGCCTTCCACCAGTGATGTCGTTCGCGCTCTAGGGGCTCATCTGACATGGCAATGGCGGGAGGGGTCTTGGAGACGGTCTGGAGGAAGACTGTGCACCAGCCTATAGTGTTCTGTTGCTGACGGAGGAAGGCGGACAGGTCGAGCTGCGGAAAGGGACCGGGGTCAGCAGGTACATCTCTCAGCAGGATATTCTGAGCTGCAAAAGAGCGGGGTGGGCATGTTGCCTCTATACTGACCCATGTCGCGTGCTTGTAAGCTTTCAAAGCAATGTGTAGCATCTCGCCGGCCTCCTCGCTCTCCTGAGCCACGAGCTCGGTGGAAACAGCCAGCAGCCTGGGAAAGCTGGCCTCGATGATCTTGTCGAAATGTGTCCTGTTCTCCCCATCGCCGGCCTTGAAGCGGTAGGCACGGCAGATGGCCAGCAAACATTGCAGACCGGCGAGCACTGACAGGGGGTCGTTGGTATTCAGTAGTTGGATGGTGAAGTCCATGAACGTGGGCCATTTCTCGGGAAAGTCCCAGTGTAAGATTCTTTGCAGGATGGGGATGAGCTGCTGTCGGATGAGGCCTTGTGACGAGGCCAGGATAGGCAGTAATCGTTCGCGGACTCTCGACTTTTCATCTTCGGCTATGGGATGCTCGTTTGGGAAGTGGTCTGTCCCGGCCCAGGCTCGGTTGACACGGTTCTTGATATAGATGACGGCTGAAGCACGCGTTAGCTTCGCGGTGGGAAGTGTTCTTTTTTTCGGGGGGGAGGGGCAGTCCACAACCACAGGGCCTCAGTCACGGGGTTGGAGAACGGCTCAGGAGGAGTGGCAAGACGGAAGCGGTACGCACTGGAAAGGCGGTAATTTGTGTCCTGCTCAGACTGGAGGATGTCGAGGAGGGCGTCAAGGAAGCCATTGTGTTCTTCTGCCTGCAAGCACGGGTGGGATCAGCTTCGGGCGCGTATAGAGGGGGCGCCAACGACCACGGAGGGCGCAGGGGGCAGTGGGATAGACAGAGAGCAATGGAATTCCCCAGGAGACGACAGAGTTGAGGTAGGGACGGTGCCCATGGGCAGCGAGGGCTTGTGGCAGGGAGTCGTACCTGTTTGAGCTGCAACTCGGCCCTCCTGCGAATGTCGGCGTCGGCGTCGAGGGTGGCTATTATGCAATTTCGAATGGCGGAGGCATCCATCTTGACGTCAGGATGCGGGCCTTTACATACAGTGGGGGTTGGGTTGTTTGCCTCGAGGCAGGAGAGGGAAAGGAAGGCAGGGTGAGTTGATGCGTGTGTCGTCCGTCTGCTCTGCTCTGCTCTGCGGACTATGGTCTGGGCTGCGGTGCGATGGGTGAACAAGAGCCGCTTATCGAGGATGCACCTAACAAAAATCTTTGGCGGGCAGAAAGGGCAGGCCGGTGCAGGGCAGGGCCACAGCGGGGCAGCGGAAACCAATTGCAGTACAGATCCAGGCGCGACAGTGACAGCACCGTCGAGGCTGAGTCTCGGACGCGGGGTTCTTCTTCGGGCCTCAGCGTCTGCTCTGCCGTGCATTTATTATCTGGGGAGTGGCTCATTTGTCCCTAGAATGTGTCCAGCCCGCAAACAAGACGCTGCAATCGAGCTACAAGCCCTGCAGCCAGACTGACATTCAATGAAGTACGGATGTGCTGTAGGGTCAAGAGACGGAGAGCTTGGGGTTATGGCTCCGAGGTACTTAGGTACTCCGTACCTAAGTACCTACCTACCTAGGTAGGTATGTAGGAAGACAGATACATGCTATTGCACCATAGCCCGCCTACCTGGGCTGCGAAGCAGAAAGCACCTGTGGGAGAGCAGATTCCTCCCAGGCAACAAAGCATCTGAGTTGAGGGTACCGTGCAACCATGAAGAGGCTGAACCTTGTGGGCTGCCAGCTGCCGGCAGGTCTAGTACTCCGTACTCCGTACTCCGTAGCTCATTCAGCTCTACAGGGCCGCTATGCCGCTGTGCCGCTGTGCCGCTGTGCCATACAGAATGCCATAGCTGAATGAGTGCCACATCCACTTTTTTACTATGCTCACCTCAAACTTTTATAACTTAATAATCATACCCCTATTTTTAAGAATAAGTCAGGGGGCTAACCCTAACCCTAGGCTAGCTACTATACTCTCCCTCCCTTTTTTTTATTTTTTTTTTATTTTTTTTTTTATTTTTTTATTTTTTTTATTTTTTTTATTTTTTTTATTTTTTTTATTTTTTTTATTTTTTTTATTTTTTTTATTTTTTTTATTTTTTTTATTTTTTTTATTTTTTTTATTTTTTTTATTTTTTTTATTTTTTTTATTTTTTTTATTTTTTTTATTTTTTTTATTTTTTTTATTTTTTTTATTTTTTTTATTTTTTTTATTTTTTTTTTTTTTTTATTTTTTTTATTTTTTTTATTTTTTTTATTTTTTTTATTTTTTTTATTTTTTTTATTTTTTTTATTTTTTTTATTTTTTTTATTTTTTTTATTTTTTTTATTTTTTTTATTTTTTTTATTTTTTTTATTTTTTTTATTTTTTTTTTTTTTTTATTTTTTTTATTTTTTTTATTTTTTTTATTTTTTTTATTTTTTTTTTTTTTCTTTTTAATTTTTTTAATTTTTTTTTTTTTTTAATTTTTTTTTATTTTTTTTATTTTTTATTTTTTTTTTAAAAAATAATTTTTATAATTAATAATAAAAAAAATTAAAATTATTTATAAAAAATTATTAATTTAAAATTATAATTTTTTTTTAAAAAATTATAAAAATTATTTAAATTAATAAAATAAATAATATATATAAATTTATTAATTAATTTTATTTATTAATAAATTTTTTTTATTAATTTTTATTTTTATTAAATTAATAAAAAAATTTAAATAATATTTTAAAATAATATTATTTTTTTTATTTTTTTTATTTTTTTAAAAATTTTTAAATTTTTTTTATTTTTTTTATTTTTTTTTAAATTTATAAAAAATTTATATAATATTTATAAATAATAAAAATTATAAAAATTATTATTATTAATAAATTAAAATATTATTTTTAATAAATATAATTTAATAATATAATTATTTATATAATAAATATTTTATTAATAAATAAATTATAAAAAATTTAATAATTAAATTTTTATTAAAATAATTATTTTATTATTTATTAAAATAATAATTTATAATAAATTAATTATTATAAATAAATTATATATATATATATTTAATTTAAATATTTTAATATTTATAATATAAATTATTTATAATTAATTATTATTAATTATTTAATTATTAAAATTTTTTATATAAAAATTAAATTAATTAATATTATTTAAAATAATATTAAAAATAATATTTTAAAATAAAAATAATAATAATTTAATTTTAATAATTTAATATATTATTTATTATTTATTATTTATTATTTATTATTTATTATTTATTATTTATTATTTATTATTTATTATTTATTATTTATTATTTATTATTTATTATTTATTATTTATTATTTATTATTTATTATTTATTATTTATTATTTATTATTTATTATTTATTAAATTTATTTAAAAAATAAAAAAATAAAAAAATAAAAAAATAAAAAAATAAAAAAATAAAAAAATAAAAAAATAAAAAAATAAAAAAATAAAAAAATAAAAAAATAAAAAAATAAAAAAATAAAAAAATAAAAAAATAAAAAAATAAAAAAATAAAAAAATAAAAAAATAAAAAAATAAAAAAATAAAAAAATAAAAAAATAAAAAAATAAAAAAATAAAAAAATAAAAAAATAAAAAAATAAAAAAATAAAAAAATAAAAAAATAAAAAAATAAAAAAAATAAAAAAAAAAAAAAAAAATAGAAGGGGAGGGGGTAGAAGGGGTGGTTAGCTTAGGGTTAGGGTTGGAGATGTGGTTGATTTAGAAAAAAATACTAGGTTCTGAGTCAGAATTATACCCGGGGAGTTGCTGCAGTGACAAAAAAGTGGATGTGGCACTCATTCAGCTATGGCATTCTGTAGTGCCAGGGGCCACGGCGAAAAACAATCAACCTTGTTGCCAGAAGAAGAGGGTGGCCACAGCAACACCCTTCCAACCCTTCCAACCCTTCAGGCCGTCCCGGTCCCATGGACCAGAAACAATGTCACACATCACACACATGATAGATGTCACCTATTTGCGATCTTTCCCAGAGTGCTTTTGAAAGAAACATGGACACGGCACCCAGCGACGGAGAGCATTAAGAGCAGCACGGCCGAGAAGGCTGCTTGCTGGGTCCCACCGCAAAAAAAACAGCCAATCCAGCCAGTTTGATTCGTCAAACAGTTACAGGTAACCTTCCAAGTTTGGTCAACTGTCAAGGGCAGGGCAGGACGGAGGGCAGGACGGTGTGGGAAACTTGGAGGATTTGGATATATCACATGTAGATCATTCAGTCCAGCCAACACTTGTTGATCTGGAGCCCTACTTTATTTAATTCTGTGGTGTTGTTCTGCCCCCTCTTTTCTTCTCTCTGTGTGGTTTCCTCTGCAGTGACAGTACAAGACAAGACTGGTCAGAAAGAACAAGGGAAGCAAGAGTAGAATACTTTATACCACGTGGCATATTTCGAAGAGTTCTTGACCGGAGTGTTTCACACCATGCTCAGAATATCATGCATCTGCAGCAGGCCGGCCCCTTAGTCGGCCCCAAATCGGTTATTGTCAGCATTGTGCACATGCCCAGCTCCTTCCGGGACAGCAGAAAAAATTAGAGACTGGATGAAGGGCTGTCGCAGCCACAGGAAATGCTACGTGGTGCGTGGGTCATCATGCTTCCCTTTAAGTCATATTCTTGAAATAGCTGCTCGTCACTGTCTGTCTGTATTAGGTTCTATTAGGTTCCCGTCAGATATTGGGAACCAAACGGCTGGGGTACTGACACCTCAGTCAGTTTTTTGACCATTAATAAAACGTGATGCCAGCTACGTGTGAACTTCTCCTCTGGACACAAAATCAAGAGCACACTCTTGAGCAGCATTTTCTTGTGTGTTGGTCTGGGGGCCATTGGCATGGAGGAAATCTGGCAATGGACCGCATCGCCCCTCACCCAAGTTTTTCGGGGGCGGCTAGGGCACCAACACCGTCACGGATCCCGGCTTCATTCAGTCCTTGACCCCTTTTATGCACACAAGCCTTTCGTGATCATTTAACATGCCATCCGCATTCAGCTCATACACCGTCACCGTCACCGTTGTAATATCATTCCAAGCAAGCAACCAACCGGCAGGCACATTGTTTACCGTCTGTAGACCCATTTTGAGCTCTCCCCGGACCCGGGTTCAATACTCCTGCACAACACCTAGTGCGCCCGCCCCATACTCGCGCACATAAAACCAAAACCGCCATACCAGGTGCCTCTATGTCATCAATGCAACCGGTCCGGCGCAGTTCGAACCACACACAGCCACTAGTATTAATCCTATCCCAGACAATCCAAACGGAGTACCCTGATGACTACTTTTCCATGTTGTTCCCATGGTGTTCCTTTGGCTTTGATGAGAGCTGAAAGGCCTGGGTTAGCGATCCGTCCGTCGAATCCGTGCCACCCCCAGAAATTCACTCGACTACAAGACAATGCCTTCGAGAGGAGCCATGTCCAGAGTTGTCCGGAGTCAAAGAAAATAAACACGAGATAAGACATACGCGTTTGACTGACCAAGTCAGAGCACGGAATGTGACTTGGCGGGGGTCCGTTTGGCCAATGGCTTGTCCTTGGGAGGCGGCCCATGAGGATTTCCGGGTCGAAAGCTTGGTTGCCAAGAAGCATGCCATCCAAAGAGTATCATCCCACGGCTGAGTGTTGCAATAGGCTTGCACAAGAAAAAGAAAAGTAGGGCCCTGGCAATTTTTGCGCGTTACGAGGCCATTTGCCTGCTTCTGGTACAGGGCGACTGGTGACAGTGTGCAGCAGTAGCTAATGCAAACATTTCCGAACTGGAAGGCCGGGCCGACGGAGTGATTGGATCAGATCATCGATCCGTCCATGTCGCACAAGTGGGCAAACGGAAACCCAAGCAGCAGGAATAGGAAAGTCCAGCAATGGCTTTGATGATCCGGATCGGGCCTCAGCGAGGCGACCGAAGTCCTTGTATCTTACCACCAATAAGCTGAGACAGACGTCTCCAGAAAATATTTCGTGGGATTTGCCAGGTACGGGTTCCTAGTCTCAAAGACTAGGATAGCCCTCATCAGGCGATCCCGAAGTATGGGGTCCTTCAAGTGACAGTGTTCTGTGTTCCATCGCAATCTGAAGTACAGACGCGGCTTTCCTGTATGGAATCATTCTGGGTGCTCAGGTCCGTCATCCAAGGGATCTTGGGTAATTTGGGGGCTTTCCAGTGCTTCCCAGCTATAATGAGGCCAGGGGGTTTGAGAGTCCAAGGATGGCATGTCTCATCAAAACCTGTTCGGCAATGATAGCCAGATAGAAGAGTAGTCCAGGTCCAGAGTGTTCTGGACATCCAGTCCGTCCAGTTCGACTTGTCCTGAGTGGGCCATGCTTGAACGGTCCAGGGGTAGTCTGCGGTCAGTCAGCTGCACATGAGCGTCGACGAGACCCCAAGCGAAAAGATCCAGACCGGTCGGTTTCAGAGTTGGAAGGTGTGTCAAGACTGAGCTGTATTTACAAACGCCGACCCACCTTGCTGTCCGGATGCTGACCTTACCGTACCATCGCAGATGATGATTGAGAAGCCGGCCTCGGCAAATGGAAATCCTCCGGGACAGGTGGGAAGCATCATGTTTGATGGGCAGCAGACGCCGCTTCCAGTTGCGCACGGTCGGATCCGGACAGCAAAGGGAAGTATGTGATCCAGGGAGGGAAGCCCATCAGGTTTTGGCAAGCTTCTTCCGGCGGGAGGGCTTGGTCCTGGCAGCAAGTAACGCAACGCGGCAAACGCAACGGGCCGCGGAAGTTCACGCAAATCAACAGCACCGGGTGCCATTCGTCCTTTCGGGATGCAAGTCGTCGGTATCATCCAGAACAATGCAAGCGTAAATCCACGTCCAGGGGCAGAGTCCGGTAATTGATCCATTGGAACCAGGGCGCCTTGCCAGAAAGTAAATATCCCGCCCAAGTTGAATAAATCCAGCCGCTGGGAAGAGGCGCAAAATTCAATAGCTCGGAAGGTCCGTGATAAACCACTTGAGCCCAGGGAACGGTCCTGGGCAAATTCAACCCGCAGCGCGGGTTCCATCTCCAGGGTGAAAGAAAAAAGCACTAAAATTCCATTTCAGGCAGGGACCGCGTCATCAAACATTACTCACGGAACTGTCTCCCGTGTGGCGAGGTCATTTTCGTGGTACTTTATCGGCGACCACGTCTGTCGTCGCGGTCACGTTCGCGGTCGCTGCGGCGTGAATGTGAACTTCCACTATGTCCCGTTTGAGCCTGTGAACTGGAAGACGCAACTGGGCGGGAAGGAGGGGGGGTCTGGTTATCGTACTGGGGCTGGGGCTCATACTGGCGGGAGTCGTACATTGGAGCTTGGCCGGAGGAAGTGCCCAAGATTTCGGCCTGGCCGGTGGCTCCGTACGCCTGGCGACCAAACGAGGCATCATGGGGTTGTGGAACAGGGTATTGCGAGGCGTAGTATGCCTGTTCTGGAGCTCCGTAGGAAGATGGAGGGTAGGCGCTTCTACTAGAAGCATCTATCCTGCCGTCCGGGTAACCCGCCTGTGGACGATGCTGCGACTGTGGCGACACCACCGACATACCGCCGGAGTAGTAGGGAACCGGATCCGGCACATTGTTTGTGGGATGGTTTGAGTAAGCCGGGCCGCCATAGACAGAGCTGGATCCAGCGACTGGCTGTTGCGGATATGCCCTGGTATCCTGGACCTGAGGAGAAAATGTGGCCTGTTGGTACTGACCAGCGTATCCGGATTGCCTGTTCTCCTGGTGGTAAGGTTGAGACCCTGTGCTGGCGCTGTATCCTGGGGCATCGCTTCCTGGGTATCTAGGCACGCTTTCATAAGAATCACGGCTTGGCCCACTGGGATAAATCAAGCCGGAGGTATCATACTGGGTTGCACCGCTGAACCGATTCTGTGAATCGCTGTATCTCGCTGGTGGTGAGTTAGACTTTGAGCTTCTCAGGAAGAGTGCAGACGAGTCGTGCGAGGTTAGTGTACCTCCAGAATGATTCCGCCTCTCCTGTTCCCATCGAGCCGAGTCGGCTTTGAGGTCGGCGATCATTGCCTGGGAGAAACGGGCAGTTAGTATTGACCGGGACCGGGCCGAGTGGAGGTGAGCAGCACGTACGGATGTCAAGTTCCTGTAGGCTGTGACAAAGTAGCCTTGTATTACTCGGCCGTTCTTCTTGTCCTGACGCAGAGGCAGTATTAGCACGGCAGTCGACACAGCAGCGCGAGCAAGTGCCGTCTCGCGTGGACGGTGAGGCCTTCATACTTCGTAGGTGCCGGGCCGAACGAGAGCGTCGTTGCCGAGGTACCGACAGATGTCGGCTGTGATCACCTCACGATCAATACCATCACGAGGGATGAAGTACTCATTCTGGCGGGCCGAAGCATTCGACGGCGTGCCAGAGCCATGATCTCTTCTTGAAGACATGGTAGCTTGATGTGCGGGGGAGTGGAAAGCAAGGTTTGTTCCAGAAGGCCAGGGAGAGGATGGTGAGGGGGAGGGTTTGCTGGGAGGTGGAAGTTAGCTGGAAAGGAAGAGGGATCCGCGAGTTGATCACTGGGAGTCGGCGCGAGAAGAGGGCAGAAGACGGGCGGAACTGAGGTCGCTGACAGTGTGGGCGGACGGAACGGTTGAAAAGAACGATGGTAGAGGGGACGGACGGGGGAGAGGAGAGGTGGGAAGAAAAGGACCAGGACCCAGACCGAGAGCCAGAACCAAGAAGACTAGAGAGGGAAAGAGCTGGCTGGAGCAGCAGCAGGCAAAGAGTTGGGGGGTGGGGCCCGAGACTTCCCAGGCCCCAGTAGATTTCGGGTGGGGAGGGGGAGCTTGGAATCCGGATACATGGTGCTCCCACCTTGGTCGGCAGCTCGACGGGGTACCTCATTGTACCATGTGCCCGCCTGTACACGACGCTCCAACAGTTGCACAAGGCGCACACGCTGCAGCAGAACGGCCCCCAGGTGGTGACTTGCAGTTGGCTGGGAGTCCCGTGGCTGGGCTGCAGCCTGACTTGCCTGACTGACGGGAGACCTCCCTGCTGGCCTGGTCAAATGTCACTGTGTGCCTCCAGCATGTACCGAAGCGGCGCCGCGACAGGGGTTTCCCAAGCACGTAAGGCAGGCAGAGAACCCACAGACTTTGCCTGCAAGTTTTCTGTAAACCGGTCGGCAGCCGTGTCTTTTGTTTGGACGACTAGGCGGTTTCTGCCCCGTTTCCATCTGTCACTGTCTGGTATCTTTTTTTTTTTTTTAAAAAAAAAAAAAAGACAGAAAAGAAGCCACATGCGTCTTATGGCATGTCCCAACAGGGAGGCGTCTGCCGCGCAGCAGCTCGGGCGGTGCAAGCTGAGCAGAGAATCAATCCGGCCACCTGGCCAGCGCACTAGGTTACTGCAGAACTTGGCAGGCCGTCAGCGCACATAGTATCTGCGTCAGACCTGCTTCGTGGGATCCGGAGTCCTGGGCACGGAGTGAACATGTGCCTACAGAAGCAACCTCGGACGAAGAAGGGGGGTTACGGCCAGCAGGCCAGGCGACAGCCCAGCAGAGGCCAATCCAGTGGCCCGGCTCTGCCCGCTCGGCACTACGGGACAGACATACCACAGCACAGCCCAGCGCGAAGCAGGCAGGGAGTAGGGACATTGGGATGATTGGTGGCGATCTGCACTTGCGTGGACAGCCTTGGTTGGCTCGCGACTCTGATCCATGTTACCGCGTGAGGTGCCCCTAGCGCCGTAACGGCGACATTGGACGCAGCATGGGCTGACACAGCTAGGCCGGCCTGGACCAGAACCTAAGCAGCCGGCGCCAGAGTAACAGCGCGGTTGCGATGCAGCAGCCATGGTGGTGGTGAGAGGGCGACTACCACATAACGGCAATCAATGGTGAAGCGCCTGGCCGTGGCATCCCCAATGAGCGGTGACGCCTGGGTGTATCCCGTCGGACACAGCGGATTCACAGCGGATGGGGAGACGGCCGGCGTCGACACGAGCTGGGTCCGACGACAAGCACGATGCATGTTCTCTGCCTGAGGAGACACAAGCGAAGCGCTGGTCTTGTCAACCTTGGCAGTGGTGATGGCATTTCCTGACTAGCACCTTCGCCCGCCGTCGCCGTCGCCGTCGATGTCGATGATGCGCGACAATGGGGCTGTCGTGTAAGACCTCGAGGCCTACTCCGTACAGACGGCCTTGGACCGTAACTTAAATGGCGGTTTCCGCGAAGCTCGGGCCGTGTCAGCCATTGCTGCCCTACCTATGTCATTGCAAACCTTCTTCGGTAATCAATTCTGGTTACTTCATCTTCAGTCCGCTGCTTGGCGCTGGCAGCCCTAACAGTCCGACAGTTCGGCTGGCCGGCAGCAGCCCCTCGGTGGGCGAACCTGGTCTTAACGAGAGCCTAATAATCCAGGGCGCGGCAGAGCCCTCTTCTATATTTACTTGTTGCGGTGAAGGTGCGCTCCTGTGTACTGTGGCAGCAGTCCGGCGCCTCGAATCACGCCTCGAATCATTTGATCGCTCCGCCGCCCCGAACCAGGCTCTCCTTGAATCCCCTTTCGGCAGCCTCAGCAAGGCGTTGATACCCGAGGGACATGGCTCTTCCCGGTGGCACGGCCCCGAAATTCGCAGTCGTCCAGTCGATCTTGCTTGCGCCGGGCGGCGCAAGAACAAGGCGGCAATCCGTGTCCACAGCTGGCTCCTGGAAGCAACTGGCTTCCAGTCCGAACTTTGCTGCTTTCGTGGCCTACTGAGGGACCACGGTATTCCGGGGCTGCGTGGTTTGTCAGGCTGTCCTCGAACAACCCTGGAACTGAAAGTGTTTGTGAGCCGTCATCCCAACTCTTTAGCCCGTGCGCACAAAGGAGGCTACAAACCCATTGGGTCGGGTTCACCAGGTCGCCATTCCCTGTGCGGCCACTGGAAAAGTGGGAACTTGCGGCCATGGTCCTTTGGGTATCAATCTTTTATGCCGCTGTGCCTAACGGGACCTGCAAACAGGGGTGGGGCCAGGGCAGCTGGGGGCGGCTCAGGCCAATCAACCTCACCCTGGCCTCGGTCACCCATACGGATGGCCTGATGATGACCATGTGCTATGTACTCCCGTACCTGGCCCAGCTGCCACTTTCCTGATCCCGTGCGGCAGTTGTGCTCGTCTCCTTCTTTTCCCACTGCGCGTAGGCCATGAAGATCACCTGGGCCATTCGGTACACAAAAGAATGACGGGCCGGCAGGTCGTATTGACATGCTCCCCTTAACACTCTTATCTACACAGTACGCTCCGGACACAACGGTCGTCAAGGCTGAACCTGAAGCCCGGGTCGTTCAAGACAGGGGAGGCTTGGGTAGGACCAAACACTCGACGAGTATGCTACTGTGCAACTAGGCAGCACAGGCTCCAGCCCCGGGCTGACGGCTTGTTTCGGTCCTTGCGTGCACGAGTCCTCACCTGGAAAAACATGCGGCCAGCTTCATTGAAGGGTCCTAATGGATCAGGCGACCATTCCGTCTCAGCCGTAGCAATATGGCTTCACGCCTCGTTCCATCGATGCTCGGTAGTCGCCTATTGGTTTTCCTGCTGCATCACGATGCCCGGAGTGATCGTCTTATAAGGCATGGCAGACGGGTGCGTTCCATGTCAAAGGAACAGAGAACCGAAGAGGCCGACACCCTGCCGTCTTTCTTCATGTCCTGACGCTGTGAAGGTATCTCTGAATCTAACAGGGTATCCTGAGACGTCTTTGCTCGGTGCTCAGCGGGCTGCTCTCTGTGCAGTCTGTCATTCTGGTACCGTAGGTGAGACTAGCAGCTTGTGGTGCATCATCCAAAGTTCAATTTGCTCTGCCCAGCCTCCATTTTCTTTCGCTTCGCGGGTCGTTTGGTTATTGCAGCTGCGCCCTTGTTTTTCCCTGCGGTTGCAAGCGAAGAACGTCCAGCAAGTGTGTGGCTGCCACGTTCTTCCTCATAAAGATCCCTCGCAAGATGCTCGTCTTGATGACACTGAAGATCTTCCGCGTCCTCAAAACTAGTGTTGCATCGTCGGCATAGGTGGGTATTTGGTTCCTGCAGTTGACTGTCCTCGCTGGTTTCATTCCGTGCAACTAAATCTGCAGGTCCCCATTCTGGCATGGGATTTTCGACGTGCTTGTGAGATGTTTCACCGCCGGCGACCCAGCCGGTAGCTGCATTCAGACCATGATCTTCACAATCGTGCCTGGTCGTTGCCGATCTGGAAAAGAATCGCTGTATACCTTCCTTCTCGACTCTTCTGTTTCTCTCGGGCTGTTTGGAAGGCGGTGCCTCAGCCGAGCCTTCTCGTGAGCTTCTCTTCAAAGACTGTGCTTCCTCGCCCTTCACAAGGAATGCTCCGATACCCATGTTACCGGTAATGCCCTCGTCAAATCCGCCGACACTGAGGGAAAGATTTGCGCCTGGGTCACGCTGTCAGCTGTCTGCTTCTCAGTTGCCAGAAGTGTAGTATATGGTAGCATGGGGTTGTTGCCAGCGCGCGTGACGCCCAGCCGCGCGGGTGCTTACATGGCCAAACTTTGCCCTCGAGGACAATTTGATTGAGAAGGTTCTTGGCAAGGTCAAGTAGTAGTTCCTCATTGATTGGCTTCCCCTGAGGTATAGGACCCTGTCTTGAGCGCGTTTGGCCGCCATGCCGATGGTGTAGGTTGATCGACCGAGGACGCCGCCTGTTCTCAACCACGCCCTCCTCGACTAACCGAGAGAATATGTCGCTCACGAAGATTCTCAGCCATTTGACTGCCGACTCCACGCTGTTGATGCTGGGTCGGAATGACTTTGCTGACAGCATTGACTTGATCTGCACCCGCGAGTTGACCTCACTGTGGTCTATTCCTCTGATTGTATTGTGAACCCAGACCCCGGTGTCATCTCCGAGCTTGGACTTGAACTGCTCTACAGGGACAAGCAGAAGGTCGCTGACGGACTCCGTGTTGAATGTCTGTGCAATTTGTTCACCTAGTTTCCCCCCCAGATTACGAATCTTGGTAAACTTGAAGCCCGACAGAAATTGCCGGATGGCTCGATGCCGTATGACAGTCTGTCCATTGGGTTTCTTGTGGCCGGAACCCAACTTGCTCAGCATCTTGTTGCTTGCGAGGCCCTGTCTCACGTAGTATAAGCCTGAGAAGGAGAAGACGGATTGGATAGGCTTGGTACTTACCGCAGAACAAGTGTACTTGAGGTGGGCACGAATGGCTGCTCGGACATCACGAACAATCTCAGACCCTATCAGTAGAGCGACATCGTTCCAGTCGGGGTCATCCATCTCCGTCTCCGTGTCATCAAGGTCAACCAATGCGTCTGCTTTCCAGTCGAGCGCTGTGACCGGGGGCATTGGCAGTCTCTCGGTGGGGTCATCATAAGGAGGGTTCCTGAGCTCCGGAAAGCGTTCCAGAAGAATTGCGTGCACCTGGGCCGAAAGATCGAGAAACTGAGGGCGTGTCAGCCCTTGGAAACCACTTTGGGAAGCAGGTGCGCTTACAAGGTGCGCTTACTTACCACTTCGTCTATGGAGGCTTTCTCGACCTTCTGCAGGTTTCCTGGGAGGGACTCCTTGATCAGAGCCAGAATCTTCCTCGACTGTAAACGATACCTAGTCCTTCATGAGTTTTCATCCTAGAGATCAGGTTTTATCTGACGAGAGGTAAGTCAAGTAATGTTGCGTGCACTCACGGGTCCAAGGAGACTTTATCGGTGCTCATGTCATGATCATCACGGTAAGCCCAATTGTCTTGGCCCTCCCGCCAGGTCGCAACGTGCTGGCAGATCAGATTATCACACAGCTCTTTTGCTTGAGCAATGTCTGTAAATCGCCCCACCCCACGATCGCGAGCAGGATAATTGACCGCGATGAGGCCTTGCCATTGTTGAACGGCAAGTGGCTGGTCATCAGGAATACCAAGTCGTCGCATCTCGCACTGGGCGTAGAAGGCGTCAAGATCTATGTGAGCGATGACTCTCAGGGGACATGATGTCGAGTAGGAGGCCAGGGAGTTGAGGTGGCGGTAACTGAATTGCGACCTTGTACGTCCTGGCGCTCCAGCTGGGGAGGAGTCCCTGAAAGCTGGCGGGGACGAGGGCATTTTGTCAACGACAACGCATATATCGGAGGTCAAGGCATGGTTGGGCTTGGCTCTGATGGTGCCAGGAACCATCTGTCGTTGGCCCCTCGACGCGGTAGGATGGCAATGTCAACGCGTCAGGCCTAATCCGAGGGCTAGCTTCCATCTAGGCGAGGTGCTCCCGCCCTTTTAACGCGAGTGCTCGTCAGTTGTAAGCTTTGTTGTTAGTGCCCAGACAATGCCGGGCAGTCGCGGGCAACCAAAAAGGTACCGAGTACCTAGGTGCGCTTCAACCAGTTTCTCCCCAGCCCAGCCCACTCCAGGACAAGATCCCATGGGACAACTACCTATCAGTCAAGCCACAGGGACTTTGTTGTGTGAAGACTTGCCCGCAACTCCAATCATTACGCCAATCGAACGTCCAGCCGGACCCGGGGCCATACCCCAGGGAGCTTCAGCTACCAGAGCATTGGGATTTTCTTCGGATATTTACAGCTCAGTTCTCGCAGTCGGCATGTTTGTGGCCACATGATCGCTAGACGAATGTCGTGCATGCACGCGCGCCACATGCGCAAATTGGACATCCACGGTAGTCACAATGGTACCAAGCTGCGACCACCCCCGTGTCATAGCATTGCCACTTATATCGGGCCTGACTTTGTGCAGCTTCAAATGTTCCGTCAAACACTCGAGGGGAGTCTCGAGAGGGGAGACGAGACACTTCCTCTTACTTGGTTGTGGTACGTACGCCCTCCGGCCCTGCTCATCTCCTGTCCCGAGTACATATGTACGGCATCCGGAGGGGCGCCCGCCCGGCCTCCCGAGCTGGGATTCGGGGCGCCATAGAAATCGGCTGCTGATACAACCCTGTCCTGTCTGGACTAAAATGGACCATATGCAACCAACCTGCGCTGCATTGTGCTGCGCGCGGGAAGCGACCTAATCTGGGTGTCAAGTTGCATTGCTTTAGAAGCTGTCGTTTGACGTGGCACGCAGCCATTATCCTGCTTTGAGAAGTGTCGGCAGCAGATCCGTTCGAAACGAGAAGTTGTCCATGTCACAAGCATAGGTTACCATGGCGCTGTTCCAGCTTGGAAGACTCGATATCCCAGACTTTGCTGCTCCTCTCCGGCATCAGAATTGGGGAACCGGTCGGATGGCTCGAAGCCCTCGTGCAGTGCCCAGTGCGCCATGGCGTCGAACCGCCAGCAGATGTCTTCTCAGAATCTAGCAATGGCTCAGTAGCAAGAGAACGAGCATTCCCCGCACCTCCAGAAGACCCGAGACTATCTCTCATACAACGCCGTCTTGGTGATTCGTTCTTCCTTTCTTTCATCTGACCCCGTTCGACCGGCACCTTTGCAAAAGGGTCCTTGCATAGTCGCCACTTTCCTTCTTCGCTTTATACAGCGGGGAAACGTGGCCCATATGAATGTTCCGCCGCTTCACGGCCGCCGTGATACCTCGTCGGACAGATTTCACTTGATCTGGGACCATCTACCACGAGCTGCTGGGCGTTGGTAGCGAAGCTGTTGCTCCGCTTAGACGGGTGCAAGCCTCAGTGAGTCCTCTGGGGTAATCTGATTCCCTCAATCCCCATACTACCATATGCTCTCAGTAATCGTCTGCTGACCTCCGCTTATCACAAGGCAGTGTGGTCCACCATAGGCCTCGCCCATCCCTCTTGCCGTTGTTTCGACTCCTAGATTCCCTGATGCCACGGGACCATGGTCAAAACAAAGCTATGACAGGCTGGACAACCATTTACACTACAACCCTCGAAGAGATCAGCCGCTTGCCCCCCCCCCCCCCGGCGCAGAACCGGGACTTGCACGTAGTGCTATGCAAACCTGTAAGCTTGCAGTAAGTACTGGCGTCATATTTCATGGCAAGGCTGTGTGTACCCAACTGTCCTCGTATTTTCATCTCGACAGAGGCAACATGGGGGGTCCCCTTTATCTTCGGTTCCCGGCTCTGTCCGTCTCATATTGCCCCTCTGGGGTGTATCGTTGGGTCAGATACGCATACTATAAGGGGGATCAAAGCTTACTAGTCCGCAGCTCGGTGGCCTTTAACGAAAGTGCAACACTAGGTGCCCGAGAACAGGTTGGAATACAAGCCGGTACTTTTATCAGGGTGACTTGGGTTACCCAAAGTGACAACGGCGTCTCGACATCCTATCACGATGTGACTTCAAGCCTTGTGTACCCATGTGATGAACACAAAGGAGCCCGAGAAACTGCTCACGCCCGTCCTTCTCTGCCGGACAAGTCAGGCTCTGAACAAAGTTGTCAGTTTGCGGCTCAAGGGCTCGTGTGCCGAGCGTTGCCCGAGCGTCCCTCATCCCAAAAGTGTTGCGGTTCATGCTGGGCACCGCAGCACAAAGAAGCCCACTATGCATATGGTGTAAGCACATTCTTGCCCTTCTCTCCCGACTGACCTCGCACGAGCGGGAAAACCACCTATCAGCTTTTGTCGGAAGCAGGCGTTCGTTACAGTCTCGGTGCTCTCTTCGAGCTGCAGGGCGGCGCCGCCGACGGTGTTGAGGCACCCCCCTGACTCCATCCCGCTTCATTTGCCGCCTGCCCAACCACATTCTGGCGTCCAACATCCTCCATGTTCACAAATCCTTCAACGCCTTCTCCGGACCTCCTCCCGTGACGATCCAAGCCGCCTTGTGGTGTCCGGATCCATGAAAGGTCCTTGAGTCACACACCGTGGGGCGCACACAGCACGACGGTGAGGCAACGTCGCAGGACTGCTCACGGAATCAGAATCCTCTCTGAGCCTTAGACGGCTTGGTATGCCCGAAGGTTTGACAACGGCGACGTTTCTGAATCGTCGAGACGCGACAGGATCATCTCGCTTGTGCCTCTCGCTGCCCTACTCCGGGCACCAAGACGGCTCTCAGCACGGAAGGATGGTCATGATTATGTCTGCGATCGTAGGCTGAGCCGCCATACAGACCGAGTCTTACGCTCAGAAGTGCTCTGGAGTTGAAACTATAAAATGGCCGACATCACGACACGAATTTCAAACGACAGAAATCGATCCTCAGCTTGAGAATCTCACACCACGATAGACGGTTCAGCGAGTATCAACGACAGTCACGCCTTATAAGCATCTTTTCCTCCACTTGCGCCCCAGTCCAAACCACCGCTTCATTATAATTCGAGCAAAGTGGTTGTTGGCCAACAGTCCAACATCATGTCCGTCTCCACACAGATTAGACCTTGCTAGCACTAACGGCCACTGACTTCCCATCACCAGGTCTGGTCCCTACAAGACGTCCTTCAATGGAAACTGGTACTGCTGCGCCTGCAAGGAAAGGGGGAAGGGGTCACTGCTATCGAATCCAAACAGCTCCAACAGCACTACTTGTGAAGACAGCAGCTGCGGCCATACCAGGTGCGGAAGCTGTACTAAGTAATAGGGCACTGCTGCTAGCTTGTGACACGGAGATGGCCGGGGTGAAGGGGTTGTATGTATGCTTTTGCTAGTGAAGCTACCCATGTGAGACCGCTTGGGGGCCGTTTTGATAGAGCCGAATTCATAAGGAGGTTTTCACGCCGTCTCGTCAATGTTGTTAGCCCGCAAGGAGCCTCGGTGGAACAGGGAACTCCTGCCTTTCGACCGACGGATCCGGGCCGTTTCGTGGCATGATCATAGAACCTTGGTGATGTGTCAGCGCCGGTATCCCCATTGCGAATCCGTGGAGGTGAAGAAGTCGGTTGAGATGGATGTTGACTGCCCATCCACGGCCAGTTCGATCTTCTCTGGCATAGGGCTTGGAATATGTTCTCCTCGGTACCGATAGTTCACATTAAGCCGAGGTATTGTCTTCCAGAACATGTGTTCTCCCAAGGCACGGTTAGGAAATAACATCATTGCCGCCCGTGCTTGTCCGACACTGGCCATCATCCATCCTCCCGTGACACTCCCGCACTTTGTTCACATCCAGGCTGGTTGGTTTCGGATCGACCCTTTACACCCCTAAAGTTGGCCTCAGGATTGTGTTGCAGTGGCAATTAAGGCTGGCGGGCCACCTCGTCTTGGTGTGCCCGCCCTACGAGGCTCCCAGGTCTCGATGAAGCAGTGTGTGAGACATCGCGGGATGAAGCGAGCGAGCTAAGAGTTCCACACCCACCCGGTATGGTGTGTAGGGGGAAAAGGCGAGGAGAATCCTCACACAAGGCTGCGGAAAATCGGTCACAATCTGGAAGGGGAGGGGAGCAGGGTAGCAATCTTGTGACGGGCAGGCTTGCCACGAGGGGTGCCAGCTACTTAGGCACCCGCAAGGCTGGGCCTGCCCAAATCTGGGTACAAATTTTTGACAAAGGTCCCAACGCTCCGGAAGTCCACAGACCCCCCTGCCATCTTGCGGCTCTGCAGTGCCAACCTGGTTGGGCCGTTGGCTGGACGGTGCCCCCCCCCCCCCACACACTCCACCCGGGGGACTTTGCTGCCGCTGATTCTTTCCTTTTCGACAAAATGTCAGGTGTATGGCACGGGGTTTCACCTGCCAGATGGGGATGCATGGATGCCCACACCACTCAAACGCGGGACTTGCCTCTTGCAAAAATAGCAAATGCAACAGAACCAGGCAATTCTTTATCATTTGTACCCTCTCCTACCAATTACTAAGATCCCGCGATGTGCCGTCGCGGCGGCCGAGGTGAGACGGCAGCCTTGAGCAACAAGAGTAAGCCAAGGGGAAAATGGATGCACCCACGTCCCCAAAGCGTAGCTTTCTGATACTTATTATTGGTAGACCAAGCTAGCGTTTCCAACTACAAGTTACATCACATTAATCAGTGGATGATAATGGTTTCCTTTTGTGGGATCCCTGCTCATGCCACCGGCAGCGGCCCCCCCCCCCAGAATTCAATCTTCAGCACGAGTTTTAGTAGGGATGTCATTCCTTAGGGTAGTATGCAGTGGACGCCGAGATGCGGATTGTGACGCAGCAATGTTGTCGCGACCCAGGTACTAGCCGTGTGGTGTGTTGCCATGACTTATACCAACTTACATACCGCACCCACAGTAAGCTCCCTTTACAGCTGTCAGCCATAATATTGGTGTCACTATGCGACTAGATGACTTGGCTGCTTTTTATCAGTAAATTATTTGGTTTTGTGTGCTCCTTGGTGTGCCGAGCGACAGCATTAGGAGGCACAATACAAAGCTCCCTTGCTCTAGATATTGTTCCAACCCCAAAGAAGCAGCACGTCGGTGGGGCGTTTCTGTGACAAAGGACCATCCCCCTGCTGCCAGTAGGGCACCGTCTGGAATCCTGCCGTTGCAGCCTTCCATTGCTCATGGTCCATCTTGAGTGCAACACGGCCTTCAATGTGGCAGTATCCAAACCTAAGCATTTGAGACCCAGCCCAATCATGAACGCACACCATGGCAGCCGCGATCGCACTCCCTATCTTGACCCTTCTGGCCTACCGCTACCATCGTGCTACCCATCGCCGCCGGTGCAATGGCATCCTGTGCAGCCCCCACTCGACACGCCGTCTCTCTGGCGATATGCCCGGGCTCGCCGCTGAGGCACAGCGCCGCTTGGACACGCCGAGGATGATCCTGTCCCAGTTCGAGGAGCTCTGTAGCCCCGTCATCCAGCTGTCTTTCATGTTTTTCTGGCGGCCGCTTGTCTACGTCAGCGATATGCCCTGGATCGAGGGCCGGCTGCGTGGCCGGCTGCGGTGGTTCGACAAATGCCCCGGGCACATCCGCCCTGTCATGCCCGGCTCGAGCCTCGCCAAGGTCCAGGATCCCAAATGGAGGGCCCAGGTCAGGCTCCAGGGCGACCTCATCCCTGTCGCCGTCCTGGACACCATGCGGCATGCTATCAGCTGGGCCGACACGACATGCGGCGCCTTCTTGCAGCCGGGCATGGATGGTTTTCACCAGGAGCGCTGGCTAAGGGCTGATGGACCGTTCGATGCGAAGGCGCTGCCAAGGTGGGCCACCAGGACAGGCACAAAAAGTCGTGTTTCGGTGAGGACCGTTCTTGCCCTGCTTGCTGTTATACAATGCGCCGCTCAAGCCCAGAGCGTCTTTCCTCCCCCCTCCCAAGACCAAGGTCAAGTCTCCCATTGGGGCTGACAAAGATGATAGGATGCAACCTCTCACCACAGAAGTTCTGGACTGTGCTTGTCATGATGTTTCTGGCTTTGATGAGCTTCTACAAATAACCCGCTGCCAATGCAAGTGGTTCGTTTGTAGAAGCCCAATCTAGAGAGAATCCCCCATAGCTCATCCCGTAAGCACAACCATACAAGAGAAGATGAGCTCCGCAATCTACGAGCAGTGAACGTCACATGAAATCCGGAATGATGCTAAAAGGGTCTTCTGCTTGGGAGAGCAAATCGATTCACTCACTGGGGAAAGCACAAGGCAAGCAAGGTCTGGCTGTTCGAGTGGTATCATTTCTTTAACTTCTCACGGAGCCTATCAACGACCGGCCCCACGGGGTACTGGCCATCGTAATGGCAACAAGGGGAGAGCCGAAGAGGCAGCAGCCAGTCGAGTAGGCCTCTATCGCCCATTACAGACTTCCAGTTCTGGTAATAGCTCCCCGTGTCCCACGGATTCTCGCCCACGTCGGTCTTCACGATAGCAAACTTGTGCTCCGGGGCACGCTGGCCGGCCCCGCCGGCTCCGTTCTGGGACTCGTATATGTATTGATTCCCGTCGAAGTTTGGGTTCGCCAAGGGGAACGTTACAGTTTCATATTCATTCGGCGTGGCGCTGTTGTCCGAACTCGGCGTCTGATTGAGCGGGATCCGGATGGCGAGCTGGTGAACCTTGGTGGTCCGGCTCAGGTTTTCGATGTTTGTCAAATTGCTTAGGGCAAAGCCGTGGGACATGGCAGCCATGGTGAAAGAGAACAAGCCGAAGAAGGCTGAAAAGGCTATGAGGATGATGGCTGGAACAGAAACATCGCTGCCCTCGCTCGCGAGCGCCCGGGTGACATATGCCCCGGCAGATAAGCAAATTATACAGTAGCAAGCAGTGTATGTGACAAATTGTATGAAGAACTTGAATGCTATATTGCAAGTCAGCAATTATTCTCCAAGGGGGCGTTGGGGGTGCTGAGTGTCACCCCGGTGAAAGACCCATTGTAACAATAACCAGAACACTTACCTGTCTCGCCGATCATCCCCCCGGCCCAGGGGCAGTAGTGGTCCATCTTTTTCACGCAGCGCTGGATGTCGCCAGAATGGTGGGCGCGGTCAGGTTTCCAGTTCTGACAGTCGGAGCACCATATTGGCAGGCCGTCGCTCCGGCAGGTGTAGAAGTCGCGGGTGTAGAAGGACTCGAGGCCGAGCTTCGGTTGGAGGGGGACGACGCCCGGGTTGTACGTAACGGTGTATAGCGTCCGGGCGTAGCATATGAGCATTAATATAAGGAAGATGTAGTGAAGGACAAGGAGGGCGACGGCGCTGCCCTGCTGGTTTCGAGCGATAAAGAAGTCAACTAGGTGGGTGCGACGGCTCGAGTCAGCTTTCCTGGGATGCATCTGGCCCCATCCCGATGAGGCTCTGGGACGTGCGATCCGCGCACGGCACGGACGGGCTTACTGCAAATAGGTTTGGTGAGGGCCCAGCACGCGAAGCCGATAACCGCGAGCAGGAAGACGGGGATCACGCGGGTTGTCCATCGGTTGGCGGCATTGTGGCTCCTGGCTTCCGACCGTGGGAACAGCTTAGACTCGGCGGCGGCGGCGGCGGGGGAGGGGGAGGACATGGTAGCGCGCCGACGCGCAACGGTCGCGGTGGACAGGAGGTGTCGTTGGACGTCGGGGCTATTAATGTGCGGATGGTCGGGGGATAATGATAAGACAAGTGACGTATAGAGAGCGCCCCGGCAAATCCTCAGGACCGTCCGTGCGCTGCTGCCACTACCATGCATTGGAGATCCCTGCGGCTTGCCGAGAAGCTAATTTAATGGATGGTAAGGCTTAGGTGCCCAGGTACGTACTCCGTGTATATAGCCCGTGGGCCCTGTCGCACCGTAACGGCAAACGGGGGTAGCCCGGTAATAGGTAACCTTTCCTGGAGATGCAATGTTGCCAGCTCGCGAGGTCGCCAGGTCTTTGTTGGGAGAACCAACCCAACTTTCAGCACTGAAGCAGCCCGACCAACCAGCCGCCAGGGACCAAGAGCTCCGGACCAGCTGTCTGACACGGGACCAGGCTATGGCCGAGATGTGTGGTTGGAAGAGCGTGAAGGATTGTTTCGAGTCGTTCTGATTGTTGGTCGAGTCATCAATCTGGCGCAGGCGAGGCCGGGGTCGCGGCCACGGGGACATGCCACGCGGGAGGGAACAGGAGAGAAAAGGGAGGATAATGATAAATGGAAAGATGTGTGGCCATGTGCTGTCTTCTCTCCTCTCTGGCCTCGTTCACTCGACAGGAGAACCGGCAGGAGAAGCCGCCCGAGGCCCTGGAGCTCGGGTCGTCGGCTGCGCCGGCCTGAGAGATTACCCTCATCTCGTCCATAACAAAATTCGAATTGCACACTCTCCATCACCAGACAAGCTTCATCTTCTGCCCGAGCTGCTATCCAATCATGTCTTATATTTGTTCCCAGGCTAGTGGCACCGGCATCCCTGGCCGACTTCACGGATGAGTTGTCGCCAGCAAAAGGGGCTCAGCAGCGTCTCATGGACCTCCGTCATCCCATGTCGACCTGAACTCCGAAGGCGTCAATTCCAAGGTTCGCTAGGTACCTGGGCAGTGACCACCAACCAGGACTGCTCATCACAACCCGGGTATCTTCTGATGCTCCACCAGCCAATCCTTCCGACAATTAAGCTATGATGCGGCTCTTTGCACGTGTGAATCCGAGTGTCAATGTGGGTTTCTCTTATCATCACAGGCCTAGACCACCCAGGATCACGCATGAATCATACGCATGGCGCCTCACAACTGCCATCCTTCTCGATAACATATCTTAACCCGACCTGTTCCCTTTGTCTACCATTCTGTAACGGACCACAACCGCAATCCGCAATCGTTGGGCAAGCACCCACGCATCTGCCGTACTACTGGGGAAGCCTGCCTTGGGTTCGATCACAGCCATGGCCGTCACGCCCGATAGTTACGCCCAAGTCTTGAGCACGGCACGGAATCTCTGCTGTTTGACCACTTGTTGGTGGCCGAGATGGGGGAAAAGGCTCTTTTATTGCTCTGTATCGGGCTGCTCGATCATTGAACAGCAGGCTGCGGGTGATGGCGCTGGGTTGAGCGACCGGTACAACAACAGCAAATCATAAACAACACCCCTGGAGCCTTGGAGACCGACCTCAAAGTTGCGAATTTGCCCCAATTGTGTGCTAGGGCGTGGGTGGGTGTGCAAGTTCTGCAACCTCCTCGGGCGGATGAGGCATACCCAGGTACTCAGGCTGCCATCTACTTTGAGGCTCTTGGGCTGCACCTCTGCTTGCAGAAGGATATAAATCGGCACATCACCCTCATTGCAGTCACTCTTGGTCTCGTCACTGCTGCTCTCCGAAGATACATCACCTGGCTGCTCTCTCCTCGGATGTCCCCCGCCACCCCATGGGCCTTTTCCAACGGAATCTTGCCTTAAACTTCCAACACATTTGAATAACACCCGGACTACAACTTATTATTCGTCTTGTTCTTGGTATGTTTCCTTGTCTTTCTTTGTTTGGTTGTTTGGCAAGTGCTATACGTTTTACTGTCTCAGTATGGCAAGTGAGCAGCAGGTCAGACCACAAGAGTTTCAGAATCCTGGACTGCTTGCCTGGTTTGTATCTTGATAATTCTGCGTTCCACACGAGTGTTTCCGATGATCTTTCTGTTTGTATTATTCTTCTTGTTTTAATTGCTATGCTTTTACTCTCTCGGCTTCATCTGGCTGCCCTTCAATAAGCCGAGACAAGGTGACGCGGAACAAAGGCATTGCTAGGCTCGGAGAGCTGTGCATCAGTTTCAGGCCAGCCGTCTCCCAAATGCCCCTCTCCTCCTATTGGTCCCGGAGTCTGACTCTACCTGGGTACTCGCACGCACGTGGATGAGGGCTCCAGTGGAGTCTTGCATTTGTGTAACCGTGCTTGGGGACGGACAACCAACTCTCTTCGCTCTCCACGCCTGCGGGGTGATAAAGTTGCTTTGGCAAGGCCGAGGCTCGACTTATCCGAGGTCGAATTTGCTGTATGGCAACAGTGTCTCGCATCTAGTCTCGAGCAACAACGGAGAATTTACCAACATCAGATGAGGCCTACCTAGTACGAGAACAACACGTCGAGACTAATACAGCACCACGAAGGGGTGCTCTCAGCCGGCCCCGTCACGACAAATCTCTCGGCAGGCAGGCAGGCAGGCGCCTAGCCGTCGTCCCTGGGCCTGCGGGAGGAAGGCAACTGCTCGGATCGAGGAAGGTCGGCGATGCTCTCGGTGGCCCCAGGTCGCGGTACACCCATGTCCACGACGTCTCTTGGAACGTCAACAAGCGAACCGTCAGCAAGCACTCGAGTGCTGTCTCGCTCAGGAGCCGGGAACAAATGCGTCGTCAACCACGGGAGCAGAGTGGACGGGGCGGGGCTACGGGGGAGGTGTGAACCCCCGAGAGAGGAGGGCATGCGGCTCAACTGACGGCACAGGTATGGGTCAACGATGACTCCGAGGGGAAGAGAGCATGTGCATGTCGAAGGGGGGTTTGAATCAGCCTTGTGGGGTCACCCTGATGAGCACTAGCGGCCAGGCAGACGGGACCAGTGTCCAAGACTGACGGGCGGGCAGGATCAAAACTGCCGGCTGTAAGCCGTGGTGCGGCTCTTGTTGTGCGGCATTGACGACCCTGTCTCTCGGAGCACGCACGCCACTTCTGGGACCTGAGTGAATGAGTCACGGGGCATCTCGTTGCGCATGGCCATGCCCATTGGAGGTTATGCGCAGACTGGCCCTGTCAGGCTACACGGGCGGACCGCAGGGTTGGGACGCCTTGGGAGGAGGACATTGGCCCTGGTCGACCACTCACGGCGAGGGGAGGGACAATTCTTGTGAGAATGTTGAGGGCTCGAGGGAAACCCCCAAGGCTGCAGAGACAAGTTCAGTGGCAGACAATCAGACAATTGGCACTATCCGACGTTGGTGCCTACAATCTCTGGGGTGGGAAAGGAAAAGTGGAGCACCCCACGCCTGCTGCCCAGCCAACTTCCATTGAGTGAGCCGCTGCGCAGAGCCGCATTCATCTAATAAGCGGGGCCCGCCTGATCACTGCGCAGCCAGCCAGCCAGCCAGCCCGCCAGCCAGCCCGCCTCTCTACCCTCGCTCTTTCGCCAATTGCCCAACTCGCAGACCAGCACAAGCATTCTCGACGTCACGGCCCCGCGCCCGGCGAGCATTCGAGCTATACCGCGTGACTCTGTCTGCCGGGATGCCCACTCTCGCTCTTTTCCAACCCAGCGACACCCTCACCATGTCTTGTGAATCTGGCCCAGACGCCCGCGACAGCCTGCACCGCCATGGCCCTCCTCAAGCTCCGTAATTGTTCTACTCTTCCACCACCCCGGGCGCCCCCCGTCGCCGTGCCTTGCCGTTGGCGACATGGAAAGACTAAGCCACCTAGTCCAGACCGAATGGAACCCGTTACACCCGTCTGGCGCCCCGTCGCTGCCTTATTCCGTCACCGAATTCTGCAGCGAGGCCAACCCGCTCAATACGTCTCTGCTGCTGGTCCTGCTTTCTGCCTGTCATCATAGGCGTCCGTACAAGCCTCCCCCCCCCCGGGGTGTCAACCTGCCGGGCTATGGGGCACAGACATGGACCGACCGGTGACTGTTCATGCGCAGCGAGGCATATGCGTGGGAGAACCGCTCGGCCAACGTCTTCTCCTCCTCTGAGTGGAGCGCCAGGCACTTGTTACGAGTCCTCCTTGAGCTCTGAATCATATCTGCCTGGGGCTTAGGCTCCTCTGCAGTTCATCTCAGCAAGTGCTGCGATTATGGCTATGTCGGCTCGTGCCGCAGTGTGCCCGCCTCACATTGCTAGTATGCCTGTTGCGTGTTGCGTGGGCTGTGAAGTTATCCAAGTGGAAATACATGGCACTGTCTCTCCTCATTCTCCCTTCGTCGCAAGTGCATCTACTGGGTATAAGAGCTCTATTCTTGCCACCTTCCTCAGGCCTTCTCCTGCTCCATCACCACCCACACCAACAGCATCATAGCTCTCTTCACTTCCACCTTGAACAGGCACCACAGTCCTAAAAACACCCAATCCACCCGCCACAGCCCTTCCAGAAGGCAAAACAGCACACTTCACGCATCATGGGCCACCACAAAAAAGTTATCTACCTGTGGTCGTGCTGCTACTGCAACCACGGCGGCATGAACGTCTCCACAACACCAGCGTGTGTGACCTGCGGTAGTGTTCGTTGCGGCAACTGCCGTATGGAGGAGCACCAAGTCCGCGTACAATGAGGTTCTCTGAACCCAATTGGTACGGAGCACCGCTGATGGGATCCTCCAGTTCAACAACAAACTGACAATCATATTCAGAGGAGGACTATTCGCACCGTGTTGGCCTGAAATGGCCAATCCCAGCCGACGACAAATCATCGAATCATCGTCGCTCAGGCCTTCCACCCACCGCCGCCCCGGAAGCACTTCTTCCCTCCTCGGCCCATCAGCGGGCAATGACCAGCTGCGCAGAGTTACGATCACTTTCGCGCCTTCCACCGAGCCACGTCCCCTCCGCTCAGCGTGGACTGAAATCCCGGTGCAGATCAGCTACCACATCTGTCGACCGCCACAGGATCATTGACGGCTTTGGATTTTTGTCAACATCGCTATTCCTTTTTCTCGAGACTGCGATCGCTTCCAGCGAGCGTTGGAATTATTTCCTTGAGTTTTATTAGACGGGCACGGCTGGCTTGAAGAATCCAGGGGTCGCAAGACCCACCAGAATTTCTTCTTACCGTGGGGAGCACATTTCTGCGGATTCTCATCGATTTCTGGGCTGGTCATGGGATTATAGAAATGGGATTTGGCAGGCCACAGACCACACGGGCTTACGGCCACCATACTGGCTGGCTTTACACAGATATAGAGATACATATGGAGTTCCGACGGGGTTAGCAATGACAATTTCATGAATTACCATGTGCCACAAGCAACACTGAATGCAATCAATTGTACGCCCCATTTGGTTGGCAGCCCATGTTCTGTTGCCATGCTCGCTTTTCATCCGGCAGCAACACGCAACTTCTCAGCCTCGTATAGCTATGCCAGGCAGCCAGCATCACCTCGGCGCGCATTATCAGAACGGCCAGCGGCCAGCGCGTCAAAATGAATCCGCCAGCTGAATTGATTACCAGACCGTGTGCTGCTTCCAATCAGACTTGGCTGGAAATTCCGCAGACCGACCTCCCCCAGGGCAGCAGAGGCTCATAGAGACACACTTGCGCCCGCCCACACCCATCCACGCACCGTGCCAAGAAAGGAACAACACGCCTCAAACAGAGCCACCCACCCCGAGTTGATGAACAAACCGAAATGAGCGGTGACGGTACCAAATACGACTGGTCTTGGGATTGACCCAGGCACGCACTCATTCAGGGTCAATCCATTGAGTCTATTACTTGCATAAAGGAGGGTGGATTAGTCACCATTGCTACTCCCAAAATCGCATATTTGCCCTCTCCCCAGCTTATCCCCCTTAGGCGAAGCGAATCAACCCCTCCATCTCTGACCCTTCCTCTTCGTACGCATACCCAAGGGCAAAGCCGCACAAGGGCAAGGAGCCAAACCCAAACCGGCTGCGAGTTCCAAGGAGGCGCTCTTGGGGGGAGGGGGGTGTGGGTTGGGTGTGGTTCTGCGGCACCAAACTTGTGCAGCACGGTACAATACCCCATCCGTCCAATCACCCTCCCACCCATCCACACACCCACACCCTTTTTGACCATCACGAACCCTCCCTTCAATCTATCCGCTGCAGATGCACCTCTGCCCGACGAACCCCAAGTCTCTGTCTAGGCGGTGCTTATGTCAGCCCTACACGGCAACGCGAGGTTGGGCATCACGGACCTTGCATGCACAGGGTGGGTGGTTCACAGCCCCCTAGAGCCTCAGAGCCTCACTCACTCGCTGTGGTGAAGAACAAGAGCCTCATCGGTTAATCCCCCCTCTCTCGAGCCTACTCCCCCCCCCGGAGCCACCACACCAAAGTCCTGCGGAAGCCAAGCACTGCGCCCCGTCGAAAACAAGGACTTGGTTGAGACGGTACTCCCTCCCCTAGGCTCCCTCGTATAAGCAGGCCGGTCTGCGGGAAAAGTGCGGACTCGCAGAGCCTCGAGCCTCGTGAGACGGCGTGGGCCGTGTTCGCGCGCAGATACTGCCTGGGTCACCGGGGCCAGGGAGTAATGAAGCTAAACCATCATATTATTTGTTTTCCCTGCTGCCTACCGCAAAGAGGAATTTCACTGCTACGGGTAGACGCCCCTTCAGGGGATAGTGACGCCCACGGTGAGCGCAAGAGCCCTGAGGTTGAAGACAGTGGCCCTTTCTCCTTCCTGGCCGGCAGATCCTCATCGGGCGCAACAGCCCAGCCCTCGGCGTAGCAAGCACAATATGTCTGTAAAATAACGTTTGCCATGCAATGCTGGTGGTGCCTTGATCCTCGTGTACCCTCAACGTGATGATGTCTCATACTCTTACATGGGCCGCCTCCGCCCCAAGGTGTCGTCCTCCCTCTCCTTCGTCATATCCTCACCCTTGCCAAAGGGGCAGAACCGCGACTGAGAACCCATTCCATCTGGAAAATCAACAGGACGCGCTACATCCCGTGAGACTGGTTATAGCCCATTTCATGTCATGCCTCCTCCCTGTATGAGCTTTGTCAGGTCTACTCAGGGTCTGTCACCACGCGGATCTTATTCTGCGTGCGGGACAGCTCGAGCGCCTTCCGGGGCCCCTTGACACTGATTGAACCGGCCTCGGCGGTGGATGCTCGTTCCAACTTTGCAGGTCTCTTGGTGGCTTTGCCATCTTCAGCATCCTCCAGGATGCTCTTCTTGGCAATTTGTCTCGCCTTGACCGCCTTCGTGGTGGTGGTCTTCTTGCCCGTGGTCTTGTTGATTCTGTGTTTCGCACTCTTGATCGTGCTCTTCATGTTACCCTTCCCGGCAGCGCTGGTGATGGTGGCTTTGGCTTTGGCTTTGGCCGCTGAGCCCTTTGCAAGAGTGGTCTTCTTGCGGCCACGGCCTGCACCCTTACCAGCCGCTGGGGTGGCCACAACCATAGCAGCGCCCGAGGTCAGGCTCGCAGCAAGGAGCAACTCTCTGCCGTTTTTGGTGTACGTCCTGGACGCCTTGACGAGCGTCGATTTGCGGACGGATACCGTCTTAACTGGAGTCTTTGGTCGTGCCGATGAGGTCGAGAGAGCCGCCTTCGCATTGACAGAGATGCTATTGGCGGTTTTCTTGACTGCAGCTGCAGCCTTTGCGCTCAAGGAGCGTTTGACACCGGTGGCCTTGACCACCTTGCGCTTCTTGTTGGGAGCGCCCGAGTCTGCGTCGCCGTCGAGGAGTGCCGTCAGCTTGCGCTTTCCGGCCTTGGCCGCGGCTTTGACGGTCTCCTTGACACCCTTAGCCAGCGCCTCGCCGCGAGACATCGTAGGGGCCTTAGGCCCCAGAACGCCACGGCAGTTCTCGCTGCCGCAAAGACACTTCTGTACGTTCTTGGCCGAGAAAGGATCAAAGTTGTAGTCGTACGTCAACTCGTCCCCAGTCATGATTGGACGCGGGCCCGCAAAAAGCGCCATGCGTGGCTGACCATGAACGATCCACTTCTCCATGCGGCAATTTGGTGCGCATGAGTGGTTTACAAATCGAGCGATGCTACCAGTTGTCGCATCGATGATCATGTTCTGATCAAACGCCATGAGGTAGTAGCACTTGAACTACTTGTCAGCCTTGTGCCTGCGTGAAGGGTGACCGAATGTTCACCACTCACCTCATTGTCCTTGTACTTCTCGTTCATTCGAGTCTCACATTCGGCCTGTGTAATGATCTCGCCAGTGTACTCCATGATGATCTGGTTCGGCTCAAAACATCGGTTGCTTCTCACACCGTAGCCGCGATCAGTCGTCTTGACAACCTCTACACCAACGCGGTATCGCCCGCCTTTTTTGGTGCGCGCAGTCAAGTTCTGGAAAGCGCGGTTGTGGCAGTATTCCTTGCCAGCGTTACAGTTCGTGTCATCGCACTCGTACAGCATGATGCGATTCTGACAGTCTTCAGTGCATCCATCCTCGGGCTTGCAGATACATTTTGATTGGTAGTCCTTGAAATGGTCGGTCTTCCGCCAGTACGTGCCGGCGTCTCCTACAAATCGATCTAGGAGAGATATAGTCAGTTTGCAAATCCGATACAGCGATATAGACATGCCTTACTCTTGGTCATTTTGCGCCACTCGTCCGGTTTCGGCTGCCCAGGTGGCAGCGGGTTGCAGACATCGAACGGCAGCTTGAAATCCCGACCATTAAGCAGGAGTCTCAGGCCTGCGAACATGGGCAGTGGAAATGTCTTGTTGACCTTCCCGGTAGGTGCGAGCTCTGGAAGCTGCAGAAGCTTCTTTTTCTCGGAGGCACTCATGCCCTTGGTGTGATCCAGCGGGGCGGGTTGGCCTGCATACAGGCCCTTATCCAGCCACTTCTTGACGCGCTTCTGCTTGGGCGCAACCGTGGGGGTCTCTTCCTTGGAAGCCTCGGCCTCAGCCTCAGCCTCAGCCTCGGGCTTGGTAGACGCGCGCTGCTTCTTGGCCTTCTTTCGCAGTGGCTCGCCGTTGACGTCCAGTTCGTTGGGGTCAACATACTTGCCATTGCTCCAGATGGTATGGAGCACTGGCTTTGCCTCGACCCCGATGAATTCGTTTGTGTCCTGCAGCCTTCTGAGCTCGCGAGGTATGCGCGCGGCTTGGAGCATCTTCCGTCCACGCTTGCCAGCCGAGGCGGCCTTTGTGATGACCGCATCGGCAGCAGCCGCTCCCGTGGCACGTGTGGATATCCGTTTTGCGGGAACAACCTTGGCCTTCTGCTTCTTGTTGATTGCAACAGACTTGGCCTGGGCGTTGCCGTCATGTGCGGTTGAAGGGGAGGCCGGGGCAGACAGGGACCAATTCATATCCAAGGCGTCGACCCCACGCTGGACAATGCTGTCGAGACTAGCATTCGCGGCTGTGACATGGCCAGCAACCAATGCGTCGCCCGAGATTGTCTTCCTGCGCTTCTCCCTGACGGAATCGCCATTTGCGCGTCTCTTTCCGTGGACGTCGGTGCCTGCAAGTTTGGCTAGGTTGTAGACTGGGGCTTGCGCAGCCGCACGCGCGGACCGGGCGCGTCTTGGAGTGGGGGTCTCGGTGTCGACCTCTGGTGTGGACGTCTCTGGGGTCTGTTGGCCTAATTGGGGTAATTGGCCGGTAGCAACCTGGACAGTCTGCTCGACGACCTCGATGCGGTGGGAGTGTTCTGTAGGCCGTGCGGGCTCCGTGGAGTCTGCGGGCTCCGTGGATTGGGTGGGAGCCGCATGGTCGGCAGGCTCAGCAGAGCCGGTGACGGGGGTGGATGCCGCAGGGGCATCGAGAGCGTGGATGGTGGCGGCGATGTCGTGCTTGGACGTGTCAGAGGCGACGCTGGCAGCATCGGCAATAGTAGTTGGGGGCGTTGAGGTGAAGGACGCGTTGTTGGAAGATGCATCGGTGGGGAAGCCAGAGAACTGGAAGCTCGACTCGGAGGGGAGAGCAGGAAGCTCAACGGAATCAGGGACCAGCGCAGGCTCGGGGGTAGGGAGAGGCAGCAGGTCAGCGCGAGCCGTCTCGGTGAGGAGGCCGGCCATCCCGGGGCGTGACTCTGGCAAAGACGCGACGGGGGTGGAAGAAATGAGTAGATGCAAGCAGATGCGGGCGGTTTGATGGAATTGACGCGTCGCTGGATGTTGTATTGCGGGTGAAGGAGGCGGGTGAGGCGAGCTCGGCGGGTTTGGGTGAGGTGAGGTCCAAACAGGAGGAGAGCAATGGACGCGGATGATTAAGGTGGTGTGGCCAGGATCCTAGCGCGCGACAAAGTCCACATAAGAAAGACCTTTTGTATCCGCAACAACAGGCCCTGCCTACCACTGCAGATCAGACTGCCGGGACAGCCAGAGACGGCCAGGCCAGGACGGGCCAGGACAGCAGTTTAGATGACTAAGACGAAGCTTGTGTTATGGGCTGAAACGACCAGGCCGGGTGGAATTTTAAATTGGTGAGCTGGGTCTTGTCGCTGAGTCTTGACGCTGAGAGGCCGTGGGGAGGATGGACAGGCAAGCTTGTGTGCAGCAGCACTGTGCAGCGCGGTGCTCTCTGGGCAATCACCGCAGCTGCAGCTCTTTTCTCGCAGGGTCGTGGTCTGGTGGAGCGGCGATGGCAGTGGTGACGGGTGGGTGAGTGGCAAGCGTGGAGGTCACGTTGTCAAAATGGGGAGGGGGAGAAAAACGGGTTGGTGTTTTTGGAAATGGGATTGACAGAGGACCAGAAGGGATGGGTGGAGTGAGAGGAGCGTGAGACGGTGGGAGACGGAGACGGAGACGGCGGGAGGGCTTTGCACCCAAGTGTGCGTGCGTGCGCAGCAGCAGCAAGCAGCAGCGGCGGCGGCGGCGGCGTTGGCTGGCGTCCACCTGCGAGGAAGAGACGGACGGACGTATACTGTACGTGTTGGACAGGGGAAGAGAAGACCTGCTGGGCCGACGACCTCGACCTTTTGCCCTGGGCCGAAATCTCGACACCCGACACTGTCTCCTGACAGATCAAGAAAAGGCCCGGCAGAGCCCACACATTCCAGCCCAGATTCCCACCTCCCCTGATAAGCAGTACGGAGTATCGCCTCCTCCTATTGTGTGTGTGCCTTGCAATCCGAGATGCTCGCACCTTGTTGTTTCCTCCCCTCCGCTGACAGACACGGCGGCAGAGGCAGTCCCCGATTCCCGTCCCCCCTTCTACCTGCCTACCTGCCTACCTGCCTACCTGCCTGCCTAGGTACTTAGGTATTAAGTACTTCAAGTAAGTAGGTACCCATGTGGTCACGGACAGCAGCCGTATACACCACTTGTAGCATTCCACCCCGGGTGGGCATCGCACGGGAGGCTGCCAAGGAAAGCCACCATCCCTGACGATGCCATTCGGACAGGTCGGCGTTGCTCTTGACCAGCTTCACCAGGCACGGTGCCAGCCGCCTCCACCTCGGCCTCAGCCTCAGCCTCGCCACCTTCACCCTCCTTCTTGTGCACCGTCTTGAGGACAAGACAAAGCGTGGCCGGTGGCCAAGCAGGCAATTATGCCCAACGCCCGGGATGCCATGGTTCCTTGGTCGGCATCAAGCTCGAGCTCGAGGCCCCGTTGAGGCCTAGACTTGTGCGAGCTGAGCACTCTTCTTCACGCCCGCCCAGTCGAGGTCATGGTCACCTGGATGACCCTACCCCTTGCCTGGTGGGCGGGCGGCCACCGGACATTGAGACACTCCCTGATCATCTCGGGCAAAAGAGGTTCGGTAATACCTGGCATGTATCCAGTGTGACCTGTCCGCCGTCCTGCCTTGACAGACACTCGAGCAGTACTGGATGATCCCTCCCCGTGCGAGCACCTTGTTGTTCGAGCCCGTTCGAGCCATCCTCCAACTGCCCAGCGCAACAAGGACTTTCACATCCATCGTTCCTGGACGAGTAAGGTCCTCGGGGATCCCATGTACGCCCATCTCTCCTCCTCCCAACAGCTCGACTGTTGCTAATGGCGAATACGGCTGGCTGCTTCGTTTGTGTTGGAACAGGGCACGACTCCCCGTCCCGAGAGCACGGAGACAACTACGCCACGGCGTGATGACCATGAGGGTTTTATCCAAGTGTTCCAATTTCGAATTTCCGTCTGTCCGTATACGACATCTCAGTAGGACTCGGAGAGTACTCTCGTGTCTCAACCCAACCGTACTGGACAACGGAACACAGCACTACGTTCCTCGGCATCTCCATCTTCAAGTCGTCGCAACAGCTGTTCACAGCATATTTCAAGACGAGTATTTGGGAAAGGCCACATAGTAAAATCAAGGACGAATGTCAGAACACGTTTTCCATTTGTTAAGGTAACTCAGCGACTTGTCAGTTTGTTGAAGTTGGAAGGTGGCCGCAGCACCGGGTGCCGCACAAACACTCCCCAGCCTCACATGCACCAGGACCCCGTGAGACTGGCCAAAACACAGGTTGCTTTCCCGCTCAAAATGATAATATGTGCTCCATGGTGGTACCACTTCAATACACAGAAGTAAAGTGCGCGCACCACTTGAATCTCCAAGAGTGATGTGATGTTTTGACATGAATCCTACTTCTCTCGATAAACAAGCTCCGCTCGAATGAACTATTGCCAATAGTGAACACTACTTTCTTTTCCTCAGAAATAAGAAAAAAGAGATCTGTCCGATGTGCTTGGATTGACTTCAAATATAACCAATCTGATTCTGCCATGAGTGGGTGAATATATGGGCGAGAGTAGACACCATCTTGAATAAACCCCCCTGGCCTGATGTGGCCACGGCAATCGGGGTCAGGGCAGAGATCTTCACGGTCGATAGGGCGCTTCCACAACCATGAAACGCCACCATAAAAAATTATCGGACTGACCTAGGTCCAGTGGCTTCAACGAGATATAATTCAGACTTGACTAGACTCTGCTCTACTCTTGACAGCTGAGAAAAGAAAGGGGTCACACGAGGGGGAAAACATACCTGGGTAGACCATTCAACCCTATTTACCGCTACAGTCCAGCGCGATGATGAGATTGATTGGATAAAGTCCTAGAAGATCAAAATGAAGTCGACAAGAACTGCATTGGGAAATTGCATCATTTAAGGGCTGTAGTGAGCGAATATCAACAAGCCGTTTCGTTTTTGTTGTTATGTTACGTTCACCAGACTCCCTGCAGAGCTGGTTGTCGCTCACCGTCTGGGCCCAAACCACTCACCCATTGCCTCGCCATCTCGAGTGAAATGTAGCCGAAAATGAGGGGATACTCAAGAGTGGCAATTGGCCCTTTCAGGTTCAATTGTTTGCGTAGCCCAGCTGCTCCCAAACATTGAACATTCTGCCTCCCATGACGGGATCCTGGCAGGCGTCGCAGCCACCAGCCGGCCACTTCCCTGCTACCCCAGGACCCCAGAATCGAGGGGCCGGTCGACACAATAGGCCGCATTGTCTCATTTATGTGCTTTTGAATATTTTTCTAGGACTGCAATACCGTCATAATCGACCAAAACCCTGGGTGAGCGATAGTGTCTGGACAGACCAGCACCAGCAGTACCAAGCGACATCACCCTACCTGCCAATGTCCTTGCACGGCTGCCAGCGTGCATACAACCACGACAAAGGCGTGGTTGGAGATACCGCACAAGTCCTGAGTAAAATCAAATTGGATTATCGGTTGGCAAATAAGGGAAGCATGGTTCTTGAAGGTTTCCTGGTCGCATCAACATAGGTCATGGGCACAGCACGGGCAGCAGAACGGAAAAGGGGGGCTAGGAGCGGGCAGGACCCCCGTGATGCCCTCTGTACGATTTAGGCCCAAGGCTCAAGATGGCCATAAACTGGACGGCTTTCACCCCTTCCACGCCAATCGCCCCTTGAACATCGATTACCAACAACGGCGGTTGACACTTCGCCCCGCAGGAAGCCAATACCTCAATGGTTTGGGGGACCGAGAGACCACAGAAAAGGCACCAAGCCACGCACAGCAGCAGTGAGATAATCACAGGCGACTGGAGTGAGGGTTTTGAATTGGCCGAGGAGGTGCGGTAGGTATGCCGGAAGAGATTGACTACCGGCCCACGCCATGCGCAAGCTGCCATCTGTGACTAGTCACACTTGGAATTCACCTGCTCTTTACCACTTGTTTCCCGTGTTCCTTTGTCCAAGTCCGCTTCAATGAGATAGTTGACGTTGAGAGTCTTGAATCTAAAATCACGATTCGGACTCGACACATCATGGCACGAGCAATGACGATCGCGCCCCAGAAATGCAGAGGCGCGCTCTGAGGGGTTAGTTCAAAGTTCAGGAGAGTGTGCCGTCCAAACTGTCCGGGAAAGTGTCCATGCCGTCGACGACAGTAGAGTCTCTTCTGAAAGTGATTAGTGCTACGCCGCTGCTGGAGCGAGATGTCCCATTTCACATGCTCATTGACCAAGCATACGTCGGCTCAACAAGCTCATGGCATTCTTCGAAAATGCAGGGCCCTGCCAGACACATTTGCCGTTTCACCATCATCGAGGCAGAGAGGGCGCGCATAGCTAGCTTATCCTGAGAGAAAGGCATGGCACATGTCTAATGCGCAAGTGCAAGGTACAGAAACACCAGTTCACCAGGCGTCTTGCCACACACACTTCACATTCTTTGTCGTGAAATTGAACAGCAAGTACTACATTTCCCAACATGTTACATACATACAATTTCCACTAACTTACCACCATGCTTGCCTGAAGTAGATTATTTACTCATGGCCAACTGCTCTTACTATTTTCTTCTCCGTTGTTGGGGTTTATCAACCTGCGAGCAGTGCTTCAGCTGTTTCTCGGCCTTCTCGAACAGGCCCTGTATTCGGTCTAATCTATATTACTGAGACCAAGTGGGTGGGGTATCCAGCAAATGCAAATCTGTACAAACGCCTTCAAAATAAGGCGAGTCCTGTCCTATTTTATCCCTCCTACTTCCTTCCCTCTTTTTTTCACCCACTCTAAGCATCCGTGCAGCCAACAAGGATCTAGTCTCTTGGGATGCTGGCCCCCCGCAACACTTGGGAGTGGTTTTGCTGGTGTTGATGATGTTGCTGGTGTTGTTGCTGCTCCCTCGCGTCGGCACTGAGCGCGACATTAGCCATGTGGCTCAACCGATAGTGGTCGACACGGTGCTCGGCCTGCGCCGAGGACGGGCGGTGATCGCGGAGCCCGAATTCTGTCACACCACTCCGCTCCTTGGCGCCACCGACACTGTTGCTGTGGTTGTGGTTGACTGGTGCGAAAGCCCTCGTGTCGACGGCCAGCGACCGGTCCCCATAGCCGGAGGATGACGGTGCAGTGGTGCTGGTGGTGCTGACAGGCGGCAGTGACGGCGGGTCGGGTGAGAAACCACCCCCGCTGCGGCTCGAAGTGTTGTCTCCTTCTGTCCCATCACCCTCGCCGCCGCTCGTTACACCACTAGCCCCGTTACCGACCTCGCGTTTTAACCAGTTTAATTCTTCATCCGAGATGGTCCTCCATCCACACTTCGCATGCTTCTTGGTACAGCCCTGGCAGGCTGTGAGGTGCTTTATGCACTGCACGCGCAACCTGCGACACCGGTCGCAAGGAGGGTGGATGGTATCGCCCTTTGCCAACTTCTCGATACGCGCAGTTACGAGAGACCGGTGCGTATCAGAAGAATCGTCAGACTGTGCTGTTACTGAGCGCTGCTGCTGATGCTGGTGTGGCTGGGCTTGAGATTGGGACTGCGACTGATCCGAAGCCCCCGGCGAAGGGCGTCCGCTTTGTGTGTGGATGGACTGAACTGGCTGGATTGGCAATTTGACGTTGGCAATCGGGGGTCCCTGCTGCTCATTTTCTTAGTAATCGGTATTCTCTGAGTTGGTCGTTGCGCCAATTGGCCGGTTGGTGAAAGTATCAGATCATGAACCGGGCGGGTTGGCGAGTGAACTATTCGACAACAGAACCAAGAGAACCATTGCGACAATAACAAGCCGCTGTTGTTATAACAGCTGACAAAACGCAAATCCGCAGAACAGCACCCCGTGGATCAAGCAGCTACAGAAGAGCATCGCAAGGAAGGAATGTTCTCCAAGCACATGCCTTTCTGTGCTTTGATCCGCCAGCGAGAATTCTTGTCGAAGTGTTGTCCTCGGGATAATCTACCTTGGACCAGCGGGTACGGCAGACGTGGATCCTCGTGACGGGGCACTGTGCGTGGTCTCGGTGGGTTTTTCTGCGCCGGAGAAGAGGAGCGTACACGGGGCGACATTATTGCTTACCTGAATGACGGGGGTCGTTGGCAGGGATATTGAGTTCTGAGCCGGGATCCTGGCGGATCCAAGCTGTGACTGAGACGTGAATTGCTGAAGTAGGTCCGCGTGAAGGTCGTATGAAGAATTGGATCGCGGAACTGATTGGGGATGGTTGACGGGTTGGAAGCCAGCATGATGAGTTGTGGGTGACCGAACCGTGCGCCGGGAATTAATGGCCGCCTTGCGGCCGCTCAGGTGGTAGTTGAGCTGTCGAGCCTTCCGCGCGACCTCGTCGGCCTTTTTGATGAGGATTTGGAGCCTCTGCTCCATTATCTCCAAGGTCGCAAGCTCGGAGTTCTCGTCCTCCTCCAGTGGTTGCAGAGGGGCGAGGTTGAACCTATCCAGCGTCCCCGACATGATCAGTCGCCAGTCGTCCTCGGTGATCTCAACCTGATTTCCTTTGAGGTAGAAGGAACAGTAGCGGCCACGGTCTGGATTAGATGTCAGGGTGAACTCGTTGGGGCTGGCTTTCGCAAACTGGACAATGTCTAGCCAGGTCACCGCGTCGGAGTTGTACGGATCTCTGCGCGTCGCAGTGATTGAGCCCTCAAAGAGGCCCTCCATGGCCTTTACCAGCCTCGGGCCAGTGAGTTTGGCGCCCAAATTCGCAGCCAAGCTCTCATGGCGACTCAGCACGCCTTCATACTCCCCAATGAGGCCTAGCACGTCCGAAAATACCTCGCCGTCTCCCTGAATCAGTTTCAGTCGCGTGGAATTGGCCCGGGCCAGGTAATTGATGTGAGCGCCATTGCCAGACTGCGGAGGGGGCGGCTGAGGTATCCTGTCGTGGGACTGCTGGCCACTGTCGTCAGAATCGCGCTTCCGCTTGTGGTGCTGTTCGGTTGCAAGGGGCTCCGGGTGTGCCATATTGGGCAGCCCAGAGCACAACACTGCGCTGAGCCAAGTCAAGATCGCACGTGCTCGATCGAGTCGGTATGGGAGGATATCCAAGATAGAGCCACATGAGTCGAGGGCCCCTCCTCGAGACTGTCCGGAGGCACGCAGCAGCCACGCAGGGAGCTCAGATTTCTGCAGGAAACTATATGCCAGCCACCCAAGCAGATCGAGGCTGGCAAATATCCTGAGGGAAGGATGTTTGGGTTGGTGATGGTAGTGGCGGCGGCGGCGGCGGCGGCAGTCTTGACGGCAGGGAACAAGTATAAAAGTAGCTACCGCAAAGGACTAAGCCACAAGGTGTTGTCCCATCGGAGGCGAGCACCAATATCTAGTCCACCAGGTCCGTCAGGATCGATGTTCCGAAGATGTCACTTTCTCGAAGACACACAATTGTGGCGAGGCTGAGCCAGGCAGGAGAGAAAGTGCACTGCGGAGCACAAGGGGGCACAAGAACGAAATCGCTTTCCAATGACCAGGAGAAGGGCGTCGCAAGGACGCAGAGAATGAAATCCGATCTGTGCCGGCGCAAGTTGGTGTTCTCACCTGGACTTGCGGCGGGTTGGGGGAGATATAGGAAGCTTCTGTGGCGGATTCAGGGACCAGGACCAGGGTGCTCCAGATGGAAGGGTGCGATGGAAACGTGCGAGGTGCGCCACAATCCCATGAGAGACCAACTGCTGGGTTGCAGGCCGACTGCGAGGGGGCATCCAGGCGGCGCAGGGGCTGCGGAGGGGCTTCGATAAAGTGCGGCTGGGGGTGAGGTGAGTTGAAGTGGTGGGAAGGCGGCGTGAGGCAAGACGAGGTGAGGTGGGTTGAGGTAAGACGGGATCGGATGGGAGAGGTGAGACGTTGGCGCGTGGGCGGGTTTGGCGGGTCTGGCGGGTTGGCGGGTTGGCGGGTTGGCGGGTTGGCGGGTTGCGCAGAAGTAAGAGCGAGAGTCGCAAAGAATGATTGCACCTGGGCTTGGCTGGGCGCAAAGGCAGAGGGAGGAAACAGAGGCCGGAGGCCAGGCAGGGGAGGGCTCGGCTCGGCGCAAGGTAGGGGAATAGGCGACGGGCGACGGGCGAGACGGGGCGAGGGGAGGAACAAGATGCCAAGAGCCCACACTGGGTCAGTGAATCATGTTCGTTCGTTTGTGCGCTATCCGGCCCTCCTTTTCCCAACTGTCGTCTGTCTCTTTCTTTCTTTCTGTCTCTCTCTCTCTCTCTCTCTCTCCCCCCTTGTTCGTCTTCCTATTCTTCTTGTTGGGGCTGTACGTGTCTGCTCCTGCTGCTATTGTTGTCGATACTCCTGCACCTGTTGGAGCTGCAGCACATACCAGCGGTGGTGGTTAGCTCAGCTGGTGTCCCCCTGCTTACCGACGGCCCTGACGTGCAGCGGGGGGGGGGAGGGGTGGTGTGTGTGTGGGGAGGAGTGCGACTGGCAGACTGGCAAGTTGGGTCCCGCAAGCCTACTGTGTAGGGACGGCCGCGACTTTGTGTCGACAGACTTGGAGGGCAAGGGATACGGGATACGGGCCACGGGGCAAGTGGGCGCTGGCGCGCGTGGGTGGGGCCGGCCACATGTCCCATGCACATTTGTGTACGTGCGCGTGTGCGCGCGTGTATTGGGCCTGCGAGAGGCGTGCGACAGGCCCGGATGAAAGACGAATGGATGCATGCATAAATGAATGCAAGTACATGCGTACCTGGGGCAGATCCAGTAGCGAGATGCAGGCTGGCGAACTGGCAGGGCGGATGGACCTCAGGAGGCCGGCCGGAGAGGCGGCGGGGTGGAACGGAGCTCTGGCCTGCCTAGGTCAGGTCAACACTTTGGTCCAGGTACCCGCGTGGACTGCCTAGTAGTACTGTACCTGGGTGGGGCGCGTGGGTGCGTGGGTTCGTGGGTGCGTGGGTGCGTGGGTGCGTGGCCGGCTGTCTGGCTGTCTGGCTGGGGAGGTCTCTTGCCTTGCCCCATGGGCAAAAAGTGAAACAGAATGGTGGAGGAAGGGGGATGAAAAAGACAAATATAACAGATCCAGATCCAGATCCAGAGACCGGTGCAGGCAGCTGGCAGAGGTCGGTCCAGGACGGACGGGACAGGGCCGGGCTTGTGTTGTAGTGTAAGAGAGTCTTGGCCTGGCCTGGCCGTGTGGTGGGTGTTCGTCGTGGGCCCAAGGGTACTATACACAGTACGTGGTGACAACCGGGGGCAGTCGGCTTGGTGCTCGGTACTCGGTACCCCGTACCTGGGCTGCTGGGTCCATGGGTTGTTGTCTCCTTGCCCCCCACCCTCCACATCCAGCCCAGACACACCCGCCGCCGTCCTCTTGCACGCTTCTCTCTTCGTAGTTAGCACCTCGTCGCCCACACAACCCCACGCAGCCAGGCAGCCAAACGAGACGGAAGCGAATTCCTCTGCCAGGTCGGGGCCCGGAAGTCCTGCGAGGGAGTTCCTGGAGGCAAACAGGACGCACAGACATACATGCCTGGCATGCGAACAAGCTGACAAGCTGACAAGAAGACAAGCAGACAAGAAGACAAGCAGACAAGCAGACAAGCAGACAAGACGGCGTCAGCGTCGCCAAGTCCCGAGGTCACCCCCCCCCAAAGTTTGCCTCCTGCCCGCCGCTCGAGTTTCCGCCCCTCTGCCTTGGTTTTCTTCTAGAACCATGGAATCGAAGCCTCCTCCTCCGCAGCAGGGCCCCAGCTGCCCCGAGCCTTGGAAAACCTTGGGGCACGCACGGCGGACATGTCCCCTGCCAGGGCTCTCCTTGCAGCCGGCTCGATTCGGAAACAGACACGTCCCAGCCAGCCCAGGCCGCACTCGCACCCTCGCAACCCAACGCCCATCCCACCCACAAGTGCCTTGTGGTGTAGGTATGCTGCATGTGCGCATCTGCATTGTCCGCCAGGTGCAACAAGTATCGAGTCTCGTCGGGGCGTGACAAAACTCTGCATCGTACGAGGAGTCGGTCGGATCTAAGCGGTAGTCCTCGCAAAGTCGCAGCCAGATTCGCGGCGCCACCCCGGGGCGTTGCGATCGACAAAACCCAAGTCTGTGTTTCCGCCTCTGCTGTCCGGTGATGTCGAAATCGAACCACTTTCTCCCCTCTGGCGGCAGGGGCCCTTGTCCACCGGGGCGCGTCCCACGGGGGTTAGGTTCCCTTCCACACACTCTCTCTCTCACTCGCACACGCGCCCCCACAGTGCCAGAGTGCTTGTGTGCACACCTGCCTGGCCTGCCAGCCTGCCAGCCTGCCAGCCTACCAGCCTGCCTCGCCCTTGCCTGGGCACCGGGGCTTATTGTGGGGGAACCGAGGACAAAAGGGACATGGACGGCCAGACGGCCAGGAGGGGGTCCCGTTCTGGCGCTTGTGACACCCACGGATTGAATGACTACCCACCTGCAGTTACTATACATGGCACACACACAGTATGCATATCCGCTGGGGCGGGAGCTAAGAGCCCTTCCGCCCCGGTCAAATCACCTCGGTATAACTGCTCCTTGTTAGCCTTCTGAGAACCACCTCCGAACGGTCATATCGACGTCTTCTATGCTTGATCACCTCGACGAAGTGCGATCGGGTCGAAGGTGCACAAGAACCGGATTGGCTTTCCCGCTCTCCCCCCACCCTCTAATAAAAACCAAAAAAACAAAAAAAAAAACAATAACAACACCACTCCGTCGTCGGTTCCGGCGCGACAAAACCTGGCCACCCATCCATGGCCATCACTCATTCACACCTACACAAATATAAACATGCCGCATACGCGGACATCAACATGCTACGCTACTAAGGTCTTGCACTTCAACCGAACCTTGTCACCCTCCGCGCCACCCACCCAGGCCACCCTGCCACCAACCGTGCTGGGCAGAGCCCAATGCTACACGGTCGTGTTACATAGCTTGATCGGGTCTCCCATGTAGGTGCCTAGGCAAGCTAGGTAGCTCTCCGTACTCGATGCTTCTAAGCTGTCGACCACCGCTGCGCCGCCAAGACCAGGGACTCGCTGGCACGCTGGCACGCTGGCACGCTGGCACGGTGCTGTGTCCCAAGGAGCTCTTCGCCAAATCTTCCGAACAGGTGCCATCCTCGTCCAGGCCAAACGCCGGCAGACCCCGGTCTTCTCTGAGCTTGTGTCAGCCCATCTGGGACCCCTATGACGTCTAGCTCCCCCAATTCCTGGGGTTCATCTCAAGATTCAGGTTGACACCTGTGGCGGGGGCAATTCCTCCTCCTCCTACCCCAGGGCTGCCCAGGATGACACTCAGGACCTAATAATGGCGTATTGGCCCGGACAATGAGCCCAGTGCAGCGGCACCGCACCCCGCAGCCAATGAGGCGCCATCAGCCTCGTCCGCCGGCCTGCATCCACCACCAATCGGTTGTCCTGTCCCGCCAGGTCTTTGGAGAGCGAGACTGCGGCCCGCGGACGTGAGCCGGGCGCGATGTCCTTCCCTGGCTGGGGCCCAGCACCAGACATGACTGACTCGTGGACCCGACAAGCCTGTTCGCCAAGCCCATTGCATGCCTGCATTGCCAGATCGAATGCAGATGGCAAACACACGAGCATGTGTTTTTTTTTTTTTTTGGGACTGGCTCGCTGGCTGGCTGCAAACACCAGTACATACGCATCACTTAAGATCACATCGAAGACGACATAGCGACCTCATCCCGTTTGCTAATCTACGGGGTGGATGGATATCTCGCCGGACCTCACTCCCCAACTAAGCTCGATACTACTACTCGAGGTTATACGCGTGCTCGGATCAGGTACACTCGCCACCGAGGAATCACTTCGGCAAAGTCAATAGCATGCTATTTGAATTCATGTGGTTTCACATTACATCTGGCATCTTGAGCCACCGAGATGTTATCTCCAGGACGATGCTAATTCCATACAAACTTTGGCTAAGACTTGGTTTCCCTGCGCCCGCCGGTTCTACGGAATGCACGGCCCTGCGACACGACAGGAAGAGTATTCAATTTCATTTTCCACAATCGAATGGTAGTATAGGACCGCGGTACAGTACACAGATAGGTATAAGTGCTTCATTCTTGGCCTAGGATCATGAGGTACCAGCTGCTGTGGTGTAGTCGTACCTTAAACTCAAGGGTTGCACCCAAGCATGGGTACCCCCCAGGCAGGGACCGACCCCCGCCAGTGCAAACCCGCACGCAGCCTTGACACCCACAGCTGCCAGCCTGGCAGCCCGCCAGCCCGCCAGCCCGCCAGCCCGCCAGCCCGCCAGCCCGCCAGCCCGCCAGCCCAAAAGCTGAAGCTGAGCTGGACCATGTACTCCGTACTATGTAGTACCTGTGTCGAGCTACCCCAGGTGCCGGAAACTCTTTCGCGGCTCCCTGCCCGCAACCCTCCGACGCCACCTGCAACATCGTCCATCCATCCCACCCTGCCTCACAATTTCCACGACACTCGAAACGAACGCGCTACCTTCTCTCCCCCGGCCCCTGATCCGTACTATTCAATCAATTTCCTTTATTGCCCTCGCCCCTTTTTTCGCCACCATCGCCCGACAACCCGCCCACGCCCGCGACACAAACACGCGACGCACGCACTTACCCATTCGATTGCTTGGCCATGGCAGACAGGGGATCTCACCGCGGCGGAGGCGGCCGCGGAGGGGGTAACTTCCGCGGGCGCGGCGGAGGAGGAGGACGCGGCGGTGGAGGACGCGGCGGCGGCGGCGGCGGCGGCGGTCATCACCAGCGCGACAACCAGCACGGCGGCGAGGGCGGCGGCGAATCGCGGCCCAAGAAGGAGAACATCCTCGACCTGTCCAAGTATAGCGACAAGCAGATCACCGTCAAGTTCAACGGCGGCCGAGAGGGTGTGTTTGTCCCCATACCTCCTACCCAGCCCCCCCTCCCCGCCCAAAAAAAAACAATTCTGCGGCGCGCGGGGGACAGCTTCACTGATGACGAGGGCTGCTCAATGCTGACAAAGAACCCGTCTTTTAAAAACAGTCACCGGAGTCCTCAAGGGCTATGACCCACTCATGAACCTGGTCCTCGACGAGGCCAAGGAGACGATGCGCGACGACGAGGGCAAGGAGACTACGCGGTCCCTGGGCCTGACCGTCGCCCGCGGCACCCTGATCGTGTTGATTAGCCCCGTAGACGGCAGCGAGGAGATAGCGAATCCTTTTGCGCAGGCCGAGGACGACTGAGGCTGCTGTTGACGAGGCGAACGAGGCTGTGACCATACTCAGAGAGGGACGCGGAAGAGGAGGCATCGGCCCGGGCGCCGATGAGGAGACATCCTTGATGTGAGATGTCGAAACCAAGACTATCTGCGTGCCCCCCTGGGCTGCCAGTGGGGAAACCCTATTTGGCTGACTGGGCGGAGGCAGACCTTCTGAATCTGCCCCGTGGTGACGGATCATACAGTCTGACATCTCTGTTCATATCGGACATCCAAAAAAAAAAAAAAGGTCGTGACTAGATATTACAGCATCGGACGGGGCCAAGGAAGGGGAAACTTGCGTGAACAGATACCCCCCAAAATTAAAAGTAAGACAAGGGCCGTCGATTCCTCCATGCTATCGTCGAGTTTGAATCGCGAGCTGCTCATTGCCCAGTGTTCACCACCTGTTATGGTACATTGTTGGCCTGGCGCCGAGATTTGGTCCACGTGAAGTGGGGAATCGATCAGTGTGTTGGCTCAGTGTCGGGGCAACTCATATTTCATGCGCCAAATAGCGCCAGCCGAAGCTTTGTGACCAAGGCATGATGTCTGGATTGCCCTTGAACAGTGCCAAAACAGACGAGGTTCAATTATGAGTCCTGGGCGTGGTGAGCATCCGGCTTTGCCCGCAACGTTGTGCTCGGGATCAGGACGGAGAAAGACGCACACGGACTCAACTACAATGCTTGTCAAGGGTAGTCTCATTGTTTGCTTAAATTGTGGGGTTTAGGAACGAGCTACCACATATCACTTGCGGCTCAGTCTCAGCATCTGTATCATCTGTGAAAAGCCATCGGCTGACATTTGGTAGATGGTAGGTAGTGTATAGGATTCAGACCATGAGTCTATGCCTGCTCCTGATGGGGTTGGCCCCATTAGACGCTGCGGGCGAACTCATTGCTGGGTTCCATTTTCACATACGCATCAATCCCGGCTGGCCAAGTATGAGAGGTAATTGCTTGGTATCTTACATCCTATCCCATCCCACTACCTGCCGTGGAAAAAGAAACCAGAAAGATGGATGACATAGGAAGCAGGAATAGACGGCACCGTAATGCCCCGTAGCAGCGAGAGAAAGCTAGCAATGAGGAAAGTAGGCTACCACCTAGGTAGTTAACTCTATGTGCTGGCTTCTTTGCTGGCCTCCTGCTTCTCGCTGGCAGGCTTCGCAGCCTTAGCTTTGGCCTCGTGGTCGCCCTCGACGCTCTCCTTGGCGGGCGGGACCGCCTCATCCTCGCCGACAGCCTTTGGCTTTTGCGCCGTCTGCGTGTCGACGCCTTCGACGTCCGGGTGCGGCGGCGCGACCCCGACGGGCTCTCCCACCGCCTGCTGGTGGGCCTCACCGAGCGGTGCGTCGAACTCGTTGCCGTTGGCGTCCACCATGCGTGTCCGGGTCTCATACCGCGTCTTGAATTCCACCTTGCCCTCTAGCGCCTTGACCTGCTCCTCGTCAAGGATGTTGCCGTCCTGGTCACGGTACTCAATTCGCTCCTCGCGCTTCACTAATCGCTGGCCCGGCGGCGCCGGCGCCCCGCTGATGCCTGCTCCGCCGTCCTTGAAAAATTCCTCCTTGTCGTGTATCGGCTTCTGGCCCTGCTCCTGCTGCTCACCAGCCGGCGGCACCCGCGCAGGTGCCTCAGGCGCCTTAGAGCTCGGTACCGAGTTCTTGGACGTCGCGGAAGCAGCTGGGACTCCCCCGAGGGTGTTATACTGCGAGTACTGTTACGTGATATTATACAATGTTAGCTACTGAGCCGCCAAGTCAACATTGGACTCTAGTTTTATTATGATATCTGGCACATCTCTCGCCTTGCCGCCTATAAATGTAACCTCTGGTTCTGTAGAGTTATGCTGGCAGGACCTTATTGGGTGCTAACCTGTTTCCAAGTCGCAACACTTTGTGCGAGCAAGGTGCAAAACATTATGGAGCGCTGGCTGCAGCAATTCCTCCACTTGCCCAGTCTTGTGCCTAGCCCTTTTGAGACAACTGTCTCTCAGGTACCTGTTCTGGGGGGGAGCCAGAAAAAGAACTTACGTCATTGTAGAACGTGTTGCAATCGAAGTCCCAGGAGTCGAACAGCTTGACGCGCTTGCATTCCGACTTTGTCCAGGTATTTCCATATGCGAGTGGTGCGTAGATCATGAAGACAGCAGCAGAGAGGACCAGGAAGCTCGTAGTTGTCGTCTTGTTGATGATCGAGTTTTCGCGGATGCCCAAAGCTGTGACTCGAGCAGTCAGGAAGTCGAAAATTTGGCAGAGAGCGATGACAGCGAAAGTCAGGGCCGGAAAGTAGTGGTGAAGGAAGAGCTGACGCTGCATCAAGTAGAATGGGAAGTAGTGGAATGCCCAACCGAGCACTGACATTCCGATCTCATAATCGAAACGCTTGAAAGTGACGTTGTCGTAGTCCCTGTAGCTCCGCTGCCACCTAAGGACAGCGACGCCCTTGAAAAGCACGTATGCCACGATAGCCAGCGTGGAGCTCCACCAGACTATTGGGTTGCCAATGAGATAGATTTGGCGATGGTCTTTGCCCCAGAAGTTGATGCCTCGCTTGAGAATCGGCCACGAGCTCGGGCGCGAGTCCCAGGCGTGCGATTCGACCAGGCCAGCGTTAGTCCTCCACATGACCTGCTGAAGTTCCAAGAACTTGCCAAAGAAGCCCGGGTTCTGGTAATTCACCTTCTCGGCATCGGCACCGAGGACTGGGTGCTCGTTGTACTCAACGTACCACAAGCTGTTAGGGAGTGTGCCACCCTTGGCACAGGTGACTTCTTGCTGCTCTGAGGCCCATTCAGGCAACTTGACCTTATGAGAAAACAAGACACAACCAGTCATGATGTGTACCAGCTTGAACTTCGTCTCGATGGTGCGCAACCGTTCTTGAGCAACGCCTGCCTTGGACTGCTTCGCAACAATCTCAACGCGGAAGTAGTCGTTCGCGTCCCCCTCGAATCCCTCGTAACCATAAGCAGAAACCTCATTTTGCCAGTCCTGCTCAGTGACCGGGGGTCTCACATCATGGGAGTGGAGCCGTCGGTGCGTGTTGATGTGGTACAATCGCAGAACATCACCGTTCTTGACGAATGTCGGGTCAAGTTTATCCCAAGCTTCGGTTCCGTTGATAGGCTCACCGTTCATGTTCAGTGGCTGAGTTTGGTTCTCGAGCAACCACACGTTGTTCTCGTCCTTGTGAGGGTATAGCGTGATCTGTTGCTGCTTGCTACCGGTGGGATACATCAGTGGGTGGGAGTGAAGATAGCCTCCTTGAGTGTTCACGTGTCGGATAGAAACCCTGCTGCCCAACAGGACATCAGCGGGAACATCCTGCATACTCTTCGAGTTCAAGGTGGACTGGAACTCGGAGCTCATGAACCCGTCACCTTCGCCGGGGTTGACGAGGCAGAGGAAGTGGATGGCAAACATGGACAGATAAACTGTGGCCGGGATCATAATGAGGCAAAAGAAGCGAGCCATGAAGTGCTTGAGAAAAACCCTGGCCGTGACGGTCTTGGTATCACCGAGCAAGACCCAGAGCTGGACCAGCGTCAAGCTTCCCACCCATGCAATCGTGAAGAGACCGACCCATTTGATGCTGAATGTCGCGCCGAGGCCAAGGCCGGTCATGGCGAGCCAGAACCACCAACTAGGCTGGAAAGCTCGGGAAGGGCCCAATTCATGCTGATTGGTGAACGAGAGGAATGCCATGGTCGTGAAAGCCGTTGCAAGGACTAAGGGCGAGTCAAGGAGGATCAGACGGGCCTGGGTGAGGAGACCGTTTTCGAAGATAATCAAGCCAGCTCCCATGGCCGAGGTGAAGGTCCGGCACCCGGAAGCCTTCAAGGTCAGGAAGACGACGGGGACCAACAGAATGCCGCAGATGGCGGGGAACATCCGCATAGCAACATATGGAACACCGGGCTCGATGTAGTCCTTGCCGATCTCCTTGAAGTCGAAGTCGCCGTTGAAACCAGCCAGCCAACCGAAGAGTGTGATTAAAAGTTTCGCCAGGGGAGGGTGTACGTCCATGAAGAACTTGCCCTTTATGTATTTCGAGGCGAAGCCGCCGAAGCTAGGGGCCGAAAGCGTTAGCCGGGGACACGGTGGTCCAACGAAGGGAGTGGTGGGCTACATACTGGACCTCATCGAACACCACGCTGCTAGGCTGGTAGATCCGGAAGAGTCGAACGATGGCGGCGAGGATCGTCATGCCGAGCATGACCTGGTAATCGGAAACAGGGAGGAGGAAGACATCATTGTCGTCGACGCCTTCGGATGTGTAATCGTCGGGCTTTCGTGAGCGAGTGTTTGGTTGCACATGGTTCTGTTGGTAGCGGGGGGAGGGTGGTCTCCCCGGTTGCGCTTGCGCGCCGACTGAGCGCGCCATGGTGCCAGAGGATCAAGAATTCGAGGTCGGACTGAGGCTTTTGGATCGAAGGTGCGGTGAACCTTGCTCTCTTGAAAATCGAAGACGCCGCGCACGACTCAGGTCGCCAGGGTCGATTTGGGCAGGGGAAGTGGTATGGGGAACGGATTAGACTACGGAAACGATCGTCGAGAAGTGAAGGTTATTAGAAGGCGGTGGTTGTCAGGGCAGAAAAGGCGACGGACAGAAGAAAGAAGAGAAAGAGGCTGCGTGCCAAGGTCCAAGACAAGATGTAGATGGTGGCTTGTCCGTCCTGTCGCCGATACTGACGATGCAGCGGGATGGCTGGCCTCTGTCTTGTTCGAAGGTGACAGAAGAAGGGTCGTGGATGGGGAAAAGGGGGATCAAGAAGATGCCTGCTTGCGTTGCGTAGGAGCTTAGGTAGCCTTGTACGGCTGACCTGGCCTCTAAAGTTTGGACCGCAGGGGTCCCTCCGATCCAGCTCTCCGCCCTAGGCCGCAAGGGGTGGGCTCAGCCAAGGGAGATACAGTTGACACATGCTTCTCGACGATCTTCCGATACCCCCCCATCCCTTGGCCCTTGCCTGTTTCCTTCGCAGTCAATTCTTCTAGAAACCCGGTTGGCTTTTGGGAAGCTTAAATTGGCCTTTTCTCCTCCACATCACATTGGGCAAACCCACAAAACACCTTCTGACTCTCACCACATCTGCCAATACAAGTACCACACTAGCGTTGGCATGGCATGGCATGGCCATATTAGCTGCGGGACCACAACTGGGAGAGCTGTGGACACAACAACATCTGGACAACCATGGATCCAAAACGCGGGTAATTCGTGTGGCAATTTGGCGCAAGCTACCTAGGTAAGGGGATATTCCAAGCAGCTCCCGTGCAGTCTACAAGCTTGTTGTGTAGTATCAAATTAGACAGGGCACGGGCTGTCTCTGGTGCCAAGCGTCCTGTCGTACCAGAATTGGATGGACAGCGAGTGGCTGGACTACTTCCATTCCATTTTGTGAACAGCATACTCCGTACACTCCAGGTGATGTCTATGTAAGCCTGCAGGCAGGTGTCCTTCACCTTGTCACACCGCGACTGTTTGCTGTGAAATTGGTCCGACGTTGACAAGCTGGAACCTGTGACGGAGGACGGCCAGCCAACACCATACGCAAACAAAAGGTCAGAGAAGCAATCTCGTATTCACCACTCGCCACATTTACTGTTCTATTGGGCAAGAAGGGTGGCGTGATGTCAATCATGTTGCTGTGTCTAAACAAATACTTGTACCAATTCGAATACTTGACAGATTTCTCTAGTATTTTTGTGCTTGCTAGTGCACTGCAAAGGCCCTTGAGAGATAGCTGTCTGGTGATGCACAGATGAATAGCCCTTTCGGCATCAGAACATGACCTCTTTATCAGTTTCTAATACTCGTTGGATATACCAACCCTCAGGGCCCCTGTCCGTCTCAGCACCGCTGCATAACCGCTGCATACTCCAGGGTGGTGTGATTAAGAACTACCCCGGGTTCCCTTTCGGGTCACACCCAAAGTTTCCACCAGCCCCATCTGCCGCCTGCTGCACTAACTTTTTTTGGCCGAGCACTAAGTGTCACGTCTCAACCCGTCTGCCTCAAAACCACCAACCTCCCCAATACGTTCACTGTCCAACATCCGCACCATACCGCACCACACCGCAGCAGGCCATCGTGTACGTTCTTGGACCATGGCCACCTCTAACGGCGATGCTGCTGCTGTTGCTGCTGCGGCCGCCGAGCTCGACAAGCTCAAGCCTCCACCGGGCATCGTCGTACCTCCACCCGGCGAGATTCGAGAAGCTATCGAGAAGACTGCTGGCTTCGTAGCCCGACGTGGAGTAAGTTTCGAGGAACGAATCCGCGAGAGCCATGGAGCCAACCCCAAATTTAGCTTCTTGAATGGCCAAGCCGATCCCTATAACGCCTGGTACGAGTGGCGAAAGGAACAGTACAAGTCTGGCAATGTCACAGCCCACGCCGCCGGTCGCGTCGGTGAGGATTTCGCGACGCCTGCCAAGGAGGAGCCCAAGGGGCCACCGAAACCGCCCGACTTCCAGTTCTCTGCACGCATGCCGCGCATCAACCAGAAGGACTTGGAAATCCTTCGGCTGACCGCGCTCTTCGTCGCGAGGAATGGGCGCCAGTTCATGACGACCCTGGCACAGCGCGAAGGCGGCAACCCTCAGTTCCAATTCCTCATCCAGAATCACACATTCCACAACTACTTTCAACACATGATCGACCAGTACTCGATATTGCTTCGGGAGGGCGGTGGCACAGGCGAGGGAACCAAGGCGCAGCAGGAGCGCGTGGAGGAGCTGCAGCGGACTGTCGATGATAAGTACCACGTGCTTGCGAGGGCCCGGCAGAGGGCAGAATGGGCAAAGCACCAGGAGGCCGAGAGGATAAGGAAGGAGGAGCAGGAGGAGGAGGAGAAGCTCGAGTTCGCCCGAATCGACTGGAACGACTTTGTGGTTGTCGAGACCATTGTCTTCACCGAGTCCGATGACCAGGCCAATCTCCCTCCGCCCACGTCCCTAAACGACCTGCAGTACGCTTCCCTGGAGGAGAAGAACAATGTCGCCATCAGCTCCAACCTCCGCCTCGAGGAGGCTTTCCCCTTCGACGACAATACATTCACGCCGGCGGCCCAGCAAACACTGCCCGTCCACCCCTCTCCCGCTGCGCAAGCAACGCCCCCGCAATTCCAATCTCCTATGCACCCGTCATCGTACGCGGCCGCGCCTCCGGCGGCGCGTGGCAGATCGGCGCAGGAGGAAGAAGAGAACCAGAGGATCCAAGAGCGTGAGCAAGCACGCGCCCGTATGCAACAGGCTCAAGCGGATGCCAGAGGAGGCCCTACCCAGGTCAAGATCAGAGAGACCCCTGTTCCCAGAGCGGCCGCACGCAACACAAACAAGGTCGGCGCGCAGATGGCAATCTGCCCGAACTGCAAGCAGCAGATACCACTTAACGAGCTGCAGGAGCACATGCGCATCGAACTCCTTGACCCGCGGTGGAAGGAGCAGAAAGCCAAGGCGGATTCGCGGTATGCAACGACCAACCTTTCCACGGCGGACGTGGCCAACAACCTCAAGAGACTTGCAAGTCAACGCAGTGATGTCTTTGACGGGGTTACTGGGCTGCCAGTGTCCGAGGAAGAGGCAGCGCGACGGAAGAAGGTTGCGGTCAACGCTTTCGATGGCAACCCTGATGGGAAGAGCCAGGCACATATGAACCACCTGCAATCAGTCAACGTGGAGGAGCAAATCCGTGCCATCCACGAAAGGTTTGCCGCAGAGAAGAGATGAGCCAAGGCAAGGCGAGGCAAGGCGGCCGGCCTGACAGATGAAGACACTACTTGGCTTCATACAGAAACACCACACCAGCCACCGTGTCGCTATGTCGAGGGCACCCGGGATCGGGCAGCCCCAATTTTAGCCGTGGCAATGGTTTGCGGGGAGCGGAATAGGCGTCAGGATTGCTAGGTGAGACATGATGATTTGCGAATTGTGTGTTTGTTGTCAAGGCTTATACCAACCAAATGGAGCAGGTTGTTGATGCACCAATGCAATGCCCTTGTCATGCCGTGAGATTTGTGTCGGGAGAATAGCAGCGAATCATGACGGCTCTCTGGCCTCCCTTGTACGAATCAGACAATATCAAAGGAACAGTAAGCTACCTACTAAGTACCTACCTAGGTACCTAGGTATTTAGTCTGCCTTGGTAGGCATGAGATGTATGTAGATGTATCACTCGCTCGCTCTGCATCTCTTCTGGGAAGCAGCAGCACCTGGTAGCGGCCGAGCAAGCACGTATCAGCTGCAGACTCCAAGATAGACGCCTTGAAAACTGATAAGCTCGCCATGTCAAAAGTGACGCGGCACGTGCGCATTCTTTAAAGGTGATGCGCGATTGACGCAGCAGATGCAGATGATGTAGCGGCGCCAAGCATTGCATTCAGCAGAGGATGCTCTAGACCCAGGGAGAGAGTGCAGAGTGCAGAGTGCAGAGTACCTCCAGGCCTGCCCCGCGCTGATACGAGCACCTTCCAATTGATTGACAAGTGCATCCCCACCCTGGCTCTGTAGCTCGCTGCTGCTGCTGCTGCTGCTGCTGCTGCTGCTGCTGCTGCTGTCACGTTCATCCCAGCCACGGCCCCTCGCAACCAAACCACCACCCACACCGCGACAGAACAAGCTACCAACAAGCCACCCCGGCGTCATCCAGGCGAGCAGACGGCGGGCCGCAAGATACGGAAACACCCAGAGGACCCTTGCAATACCGTCAAAACGGCTTCGAACGGCGACGACGCCCCGCGCGCTGATGGCGCTGCGGCACCGGCGACCCAGGCGCCGCCCATCTCTCCCACCTCTCCCACCTCTCCTGGCCCAGCAGCAGCCCCCAAGGGGCCTGTCTCCCGCTTCGCGAAACCCGTGATGCAGTCCATGTCCAGTCTCCCGGATACGCGCCAGCAGTCCTTTGACGAGATCTACGGCCCGCCCGAGAACTTTCTCGAGATCGAGGTGTGCAGCCCACCACCCCTCCCGTAGCCTGCCCGACCAACCACGGCCGGGCGACCACACACTTGGGAGGCCCCAGCCAGCTGCTGACCATGCCCGTCGCAAAATCAGGTTCGCAACCCCCGAACGCACGGCATCGGCCGCTCCATGTATACCGACTACGAGATCGTCTGCCGGACAAACATCCCCGCCTTCAAGCTGCGGCAGAGTACTGTGCGCCGCCGGTACTCCGACTTCGAGTACTTCCGTGACATTCTGGAGCGTGAGAGCGCTCGCGTCACCATACCGCCACTGCCCGGAAAGGTGTTCACGAACCGGTTCAGCGACGACGTGATCGAGGGCCGGAGGGCGGGCTTGGAGAAGTTCCTCAAGATCGTCGTGGGCCACCCGCTACTGCAGACCGGGAGCAAGGTCCTCGCGGCATTTGTGCAGGGTAAGCTGTGCGCCATGGGAGGGGGACCGTGGATGTGACGGTGGCTGACATGATGGCCTACAGATCCAAACTGGGATCGCAACGCGTGGTGACTTCCGAAAATGTTCGCTCGCTTGACTGCAGGGTCCTCCTCTTCTTCATCTTCCGTCAACGCCACCACCAATTACAATAGCAATTACTCCCAACCCCTCCCCTCCCCGAACGACCGTCAACATCAACAATCTCGCCGGCCAAGAAAGCTACGGAAACGCCCTCCTAGGGGCTGGGCCGAGCATCAGGCCCTCTTCAAGCTTGCGGACGATGATGGAAATGAAGATAGCACAGGAAGTCTGGTCGGGGACATGTGATGATGAGGCGTGTCGGTTACTGCGTACTGCAGTGGGCCAGATTGGTGACGGAGCATTGGGCTTACCTTGATCTTTTCGTCTTCTCTATTCACGGTCCTTTTTAGCATCGAAGCTTTGTTTCTTGATATACCACACCTCTTATCGGGACCTGCTGTGTTGAGCTGCGTTGTGTTTACCGGGATGCTTGAGACAGTGTGCAATGCTAACCAGGGGTTTCGCAACGCTCAGGTCTGATCCAGGCGTCTGCAATCCCATCTTGTTCTGTTTATCCTCTGAGGAGGCATCTGCTGTGGTCGGCTCTGCCCTCAATTGGGATTGACTTGTTGCATGGGCTGGAAATCCAATGAGACACAATCAGCACACAACATCGGACACCCATGACATGTGTAGTGCCTATCAAAGCATGTCTTTGGGGATTACCATCAAGGAGTTGAATTGGGCTTTGGTGAGGAAGGACATCTGGAAGGGCAATTTGACAAGTATGGTTACTGGCCATTGCTGACAATAAACGAGCGATTATTTACTGCAGGTCTTTTCGCCCATGGGAGCGCGCCAGGGACAATGGGGAAGTAAATACAGTATTGGAAACCGGACATTACACAGTAGTTCTGAGAACAATAGCAAATTGCACCATCTCAACACTTGGCTCCTAGGCTAGGAGTCCAACACTACTTACATCCTGTGTTATGATGTAAAAACAAATATCTAGATTACATAAAGTAAGTGTTAAAAACACACTAAATATTTGTCTTTTCCCACGAAAAAATAGCCAAAAAGACACTGCGCCAGCCCGGAGTCGAACCGGGGGCCCATCGATGGCAACGATGGATTTTACCGCTAAACCACTGGCGCCGCCGGTAACCGTCATAACCGGGTGCCACAACACAGAATCATGTACTTACCACCATTTAGGTCACTCATTTCGCAATAACCCGCCGGGCACCACGTCCTAGACGAAGATGGGTGGAGGCCGAGGACGCCCGTGGAGTCCCGGTTATCAGTTCTCGTTTCCCGTTCCTCGTTCCTCGTTCCTCGTTCCTCGGTCCTCCGTCCTCCGTTCGGTGTTCCGGCGACACCTGACGGTATCCCGTCGCGGGTTTGCCGTTTTCATTCGCCTGGTTCCGTTTCCCACCTGCCCCCGGGCGAGAATACCTGCCCCCGATGTAGCCCCTCTGACTGCTGTTTGTTAGTGACGGAGGTGCTGCCGCCTCCAAACAGGCAGGAAACTTCGCGCGGATAATGTGCCCCCTCGCCCTCGCCCTCGCCCCACTTTCCCCCGCCTCTCCTCTTCTTCCCTCCAGCTCCAGCTTTATGGGCGTGCTGATTCCCGCAGAACCTGTTGCGCATTCGTTATGTCTTACCTCTCAGGACCCCGACGGGGTTAGAGACTTCCTAAAGAGCTCGGCCGAGGACATCCTAGAAGTCGATCTAGACAAGCTCGTTGCCGTGAAAACAAAGAGATGGAGGGAGGGAGCCTTGCAAAGATAGTATAGGTAAGTATAGATAGATCTGATGGGGATCCTGTGTATCTATGGGCAGTTCCGGTTCACAGACGGTCGATTATTAGCCGACCTATATGGATCCAGGGTGGCCTGGGAGAGAACAATAGATCTCTATAAGAAATATCTATAGATAACTGCAACTGGGATAGTAAGATCATGACTAACCCTAGGTATAGAGGAGAAGGAGGATATACATGTATTTAACTAGGTATTATATTTAATATCCTTTTAAAAGGTTACTGTAATAGCCTTTAACTAGACTATCCTTACCTAGAAGCGCCGAGAATATTTATCTGATATAGATCGGTAGAACTTGAAATTTGAGACTGGGATCCAGGTTAGCAGAGGTGTTGGCCCCGTAAGTGAGATTACCGAAGTAAGAGCACTTCAGCCTCCCGCCCGTCCCCTGCCCCGAGCTGACCCTAGCCTCTTGCCAGTGGGTTGGCGCCCGTGCGAAGGACATAGGTCTGAGCCTGGAACAGTCGTTGGTGCAGAAGGAGGCAACGAGCAACGATGTTGCCCTTCTGCTCCAGGTCCTCTGGCGGCGCGCCAACCTGATTTAGTACGAACCGCTTACGCACACTTCGTTCCATTTTATAATCCTACTTGAATCTCTTAACGGGTTCTATTTAAATAATATAATAAAAATTAAGTATATTAATAAATTTATATAAAAAAGTAACTTTTATTATTATTATAATATTAAAAAATATAATAATAATTTTTTTAATTAATCGTTAAAATAATACTTTTTAATTTTATTTATAAGTTATAAAATTAAAATTATAAACGTTTATAGTATTTTAATTATTATTTTAATATAATATTTTTTTTAAACGCTAGGTTTCGAACGTTTATTATAATATAAAAGCGCTATATATATCCTCGAATATATGTGGAATAAAAGTAAAATTATTTAATAAAAGTTTTAAAAAATAAATATTTAAATTTTTTTATTAATATTATTTTTTTATTATATTATAATAATATTTTTATTTTTATTATTTTAAATAATTATAATACTTTTTTAATAATTTTAATAATATTAAAAAAATATTTTTTTAATTATATAAAATTAATAAATAATTTAAATATTTTTATTTTTATTTTATATATTTTTAAAAATATATATAATATTAAAATTATAAATTAATTACTAATAAAATTAATGAATAAATTCGTATATATTATTTATTTTATTAATTTAAATAATTTTTATAATTTTTAATAAAAAATTATAATTTTATTATTTTTTTAATAAAAATAATTATAATATTAAACTAATAATCTTTTATAAATAATTTAAAAACTTTTATTATTAATTATAAAAATTATTTTATATAATATGTTTATATTATAAAAAATATTTAAAATTAAATATTTATAAAATTATAATATTAAAATAATAATTAAAATATTATATAAATATAATTAAAAAATATTATTTTAATAATAATATTAATATTATAAAAATTATTTAATAAAGTTTAAAATATTTTTTATATAAAAATAAAAAATTAAAATTAAAAATAATAAATAATTTTTATAAAAAATAATTTTTATTAATTTTTTATTAATAAAATTATTATATTATTTTTTTTATTTTAAAATTTATAATAAAGTATTTTTATAAATTTATATAATTTAATATAAATTTTAAATTATTATATTATAAAATTTAAATAATATTTTAATAAATAAATTTTATAATAAGTTTTTTTAAATAAAAAGATTTAATTATATATATATAATTTTAAAATAATATATTTTAAATATTATGATTAAATTAAAATTAAATAAATTAATATTATAATTTTTATTTAAATATAAAACTATTAATTTTAAAAAATAATTTATAATATTTTATTTTTAAAGGTTTTAAAATAAAATTTTAATTATTTTTAAAAGAAATTTAAAGAAATTTATTAAAAAATTAAAAAAAGATTTTATAATAAATTTATATTTTTAAAATTTATATTTTATTATTAATAATAAATATTTTTTTAATATAAAAAATATAAAATAATTATAATTAATATTATAATTTTTTTTATAAAAATATTATAAAATTATATATAGAATTATAAAATTATTTTTATATAATTATTTTTATAAAAAAATAATTAAATAAAATAATATTTATAAATTATTTTATTTTTATAAATTTTTTATTAAATTAAAAATAATAATTAATATTTAAAAAAATAAAATAAAATATATTTATTAAAAATAAATTTAATTAAATTTATTATATAAAGTTTTTTATAATAATTTTATTATTTATTTTTATTATTTATTTATAATTAAAAAATATATTTTTAAATTAATAATTATTTTAAAATTATTATATATTATAAATTAATTTAATATTAATAAATATTATATAAAAATATTAAATTATTTATAATTTTATATATATAACTTTATTTTTATTTTATAATAAATATTTATAATTTTAATTTTATAATATATAAATAAAATTAAAAATATTATTTTAATAATAATATTAATGAAAATATTATAAAAAATTTATTTAATAAAATTAAATTTAAAAATAATTATTATATAAATAAATTTTATAATAAAAAATTTTAATTAAAAATTTTAATTATATATATATATATATATTATAATAAATTTATAATTAAATAAATAATATAATTTTTATTTAAATATATAATTATTAATTTTAAAAAATAATTAAAACAAAAAAATAATTTATAATAAAAATTAAAAATTTTTTAAAAAGAATAAAAAAAACTTTATTAAAAAATAAAAAAGAATTTATTAAAAAATAAAAAAGAATTTATTAAAAAATAAAAAAGAATTTATTAAAAAATAAAAAAGAATTTATTAAAAAATAAAAAAGAATTTATTAAAAGATAAAAAAAATATAATAATTTTTTTAAAAATTTATAATTTTATTATTGATAATAAATAAATTTTTTAATATAAAAAATATAAAAAAAATAAAGAAAACTTTTAAAATCTTTTTATAAAAAATTATAAAAAGTTTTATATATAAATTTTAAATTAAAATAAATAAATAATTAAAAAAAGGAATTATTATATAATATAAAAAAATATAATATAATTAAAATTAAATTTTATATATATAAATATAAATTTATTTAAATAAATAATTATAAAATAATAAAAATATAATTTTTAAATAAATTAATTATATTTTATTATTATATATAATTTTAAATTTATAATTTTTATAATTTTATAAATAATTAAAGAAAATTTGTTTATTAAAATAAAAAAATATAAAAAAAAATATTTTTTATTTAAATAAATTAATATATTTATAATTATTTTAAAAAAATAATTAAATTAATTATTTTTAAAATAAAACTTAATAATAAATTTAAAAAAATAATTAAATTTATAATATATTTTTTTATAAAAATTTATAAAAATTAAATTATAATAATATAAAATAATTAAAAATAATTAATTAAAATTTTATAATTATAAAGTTTTTAATTTTATATAAAAAAAATTATATAATATAAAAAAATTATAATATAATTAAAATTATAAATAAATTAAAATTTATAATATTTAAAAAATTTTAAAAAATTATTTTAATATTTAAAATAATTAAATAAATATTTATATATATTATAAAATTAATATTATATTATTAATATTATTTATATTATTTATATTATTTATATTATTTATATTATTTATATTATTTATATTATTTATATTATTTATATTATTTATATTATTTATATTATTTATATTATTTATATTATTTATATTATTTATATTATTTATATTATTTATATTATTTATATTATTTATATTATTTATATTATTTATATTATTTATATTATTTATATTATTTATATTATTTATATTATTTATATTATTTATATTATTTATATTATTTATATTATTTATATTATTTATATTATTTATATTATTTATATTATTTATATTATTTATATTATTTATATTATTTATATTATTTATATTATTTATATTATATTTATTATATTTATTATATATATAATAAAATTTAAAAAAAATTATAATTTTTTAATAATAAAATTATTATTTTATAAAATAATTTTATAATTATAAATAAAATATAAAATATAATATTATTATAATTATTTAATATATAATATATATTAATATATTTTTTTTAATATAAAATTAAAAAATTTATAATTATAAATTTTTAATTAATTTTATTTAATTATTTTATATTATTATAATTTTATTTATTTTAATTTAAACTTTTTTTAAACTTTTTTAATTTTTTTATTTTAAAAATTATAAATTTTAAATTAAAATTTTTAAATTTAAAATTAAAATTCTTATAAATTTTAATTTATTTTAAATTAAACTTATAATCTTTTAACTTTTTTAAAAATATTTTAATTATTTTTAATATTAATTAATTTATTTTAAAACGAAAATTTATTATTATATAATTATAAATTTAATTATTTATAATTATTTTTTTAATTATAAAATTATTAAAATTATAAATTTAAATAATAAAATATAATTAATTTATTTAAAAATTATATTTTAATTTTAATTATTTTTAATTATTTTTAAATAATTTTAATTTATTAAATAAATATTTATTTAAATAAAGTTAAATTATTTAAAATAATAACCGCTTTTATAATTATTTATTTTAATAAATTTATATTTATATATAATTTAAATTATACGGTAATTGAATATTTTTATATAATACTTACTAGCGTTAAACTAAGTAGCCCGCGACCCGTAATAACTTTATTTTTTAATAAATTAATAATACCGGCCCGAATAAATATAATTTAACGTTATAATTATTAATATAAAAAACCCTTTTTTAATTATATTTAAATTATAAAAATAAATTATAAAATTATTATAAAAAGTTTTATATAATAAATTTAATTAAATTTATTTTTAAAAAATATATTATATTTTATTTCTTTAAAATATTAATTATTATTTTTAATTTAATAAAGAAATTTAAATAAATAAAATATTTTATATATTAATATATATATTAAAAATAAAAATAATATTATTTAAATATTATTATTATTAATAAAATATAATTAAAAATATTATAATATATAAAAGATTAAAATTTTTAATAAATCTTTTATTAAAAGTTTATATATATAATAATTATTATATAAAATTTAATTTTATTAAATAAATTTTTTTATAATATATTAATTAATATTATTATTAAAATAATTATAATAAAGAAATAAAAAAAAAGTTAATATATTAAATTAATTAATTTTTTAAAAGTTTAATTATTAAATAATAATAAAAATAAATTTTAAAATAAATTTAAAAAAAGTAATTTATATATTTATTAATTAATATTAATTAATAATTAATAAATTAATATTTCTTTATATTTATTATAAATATTAAATAATAAAAAAAATATAATATTTTTATTATTTTTTTATTTAATTAAAAAGTTTTATTTATTAATAAAATTATTTTTAAATTAAATATTAAAATTTTTATTAAAAATGTACAATTTTAATTTTTTATTTTAAATATTTAAAACGTTTAATTTTAATTATTTTATAATTATTTTATAATTATTTTATAATTATTTTATAATTATTTTATAATTATTTTATAATTATTAAAATAAAAAAAATTATTAAAATTTAAATTAATTATTATATAATTTATATTTCCGTATTTTAATTTTATATATTTCTTTTTTAAATATATAAATAATACGTTTTAAAACTTTATTATAAATATATAAAATTAATATATTTATTATTTAATTAAAATTAAAATTAAATTTTATTATTTATTTAAAACTTAATTTTTTATAAACGTTAAATATATTAATAATTATAATAAATTTAAAAAATTTAAAATATTTAAAAAAAATTAATAAATATATAAAAAGAAATATATATATTTATTATTAATATTTAAAAATAATATAGTAATAATATTAATAAACGTTAATAATTATAAATATTTAAATATATATAATTAAATAAGCTTACTTATAATAAAAAAGTTTTATTATATTTTTTATAATTTTAAAAATTTAATTATTAATAAAAATATTATTAATAAAAATTAAATAATTATTAAAAATTAAAAGTAATATATAAAATAATTTTAATTAAAATATTTTTTTAATTTATTATTTAAAAATATTTTTTAAAATTTTTAAAATAATATATTATAATTTAAAAATATTAATTTATTATTAAAATACTTAATTTTATTATTAAAAATTATTAATTAAAATAATTTAAATAAACGATTATTTTTTTTTAAATTATTTATTTTATTTAATAATTAAATAATTATATTTATAAAATTTATTTTATAATTAAAAATAAAATAATTTTTCTTATTATTAAAATAATAACCGGAATATTTAATATAAATAATTTTAAAAAAAATATTTTTATTTTTATAATTTTATATAATTAAAAATTATTTTTAATAAAATTTTTAATAATATTATAATAATTATTTAAATAAATAAATTTTTAATTATAAATAATAAAAATAAAATTATAATTATATTTTATATTTATATATATATATAAAATATTATATTTATATTTATATTTTATATTTTATATTTTTTATATATTTATATTTTTATTTATATTTTTATATTTATATTATATATATATAAAAATATAATATAATATATATATATATATATATAATACTTATATATTATATATTATATTTTTATATATTTATATTTATATTATATTAATATTTTTTATATTTTTATATTTATTATAACTTTAAATAAAAGTCGTTAAATAAATTTTATATATTATTATTATTATAAAAAAAACTAAGTTAATTAAAACGTTATTTTTAATTTAATTAAATAAATTAATAAATAATTATAAATATATTAATAATTAATCGTAATATTTAATATAAAAACGTAATTTTAATAAATTAATAAATATAAATGCGGTTATAAATAATTATAAATAATTATAATATTTATAAATTAATTAATGTTTAATAAAATAAATATTATTAAAATATTTATAATAAAAATATTTTAATTAATAAATTTTTAAAATTATAATTATTAATTATAATAAATAAATAAAAAAGAAAAATGAAAATTAATACATTAAATTAATTAATATTTTAAAAGTTTAATTATTAAATAATTATAAAAATAAATTTTAAAATAAATTTAAAAAAATAACTCGTATATTTATTAATTAACGTTAATTAATAATTAATTAATTTATATTTTATTATTTTTATTATAATAATATTTTTTAATTTTATTTATATATTATATAAATAAAATTATAAATATTTAAAATATTTTAATTATTATTTTTAATATTATATTTAAAATATATATTATAATATAAAATATTATATATATATATATATATATATATATATAAAATTATAATAATAATAAATATAATAATCTTTTATTAAATTTAATTAATAAAAAAATATTAATTTATATAAATTATTTAAATAATTTTTTAATAATTATTAAAAATTAATAATATTTATTATTATTATTTTTATTTTTACGTATATAAATTTAATTAATAAAATTAAAATTAAAATTATATATATATATATATGTATATAAATATTATTAATTAATTAAATTTTAAATAATTTATAATATAAATACGATAATATTTAATTAAATTAATTATATATTTAATATATAATAATTATAAATTATTATTTTAATAAATATTATATAAAAGTATTAAAAGAAATATTTTATATATTAATTAATAAATTTAATTTATATTAATATTAATAATATTAAATTAAATAAATTAAATAATATTTAATATTATAAATATTAAATTAAATAAATTAAATAATATTTAATATTATAAATATTAAATTAAATAAATTAAATAATATTTAATATTATAAATATTAATATAAATATTATTTTAAATTATAAATGAATTATAAAATTATTTTAAAAAGTTTATATAATAAATTTATTTAAATATAATTTTAAAAATATATTATATTATATTTTTTTAAATATTAATTATAATTTTAAATTTAATAAAAAAGTTAAATATATATAATAATTTATATAATATATTTTTATTAATTAATTAATTATATTTTTAAAAAACATATTTTAATTTTAAAATATTTAATATTTTTATATATTTAAATTAAAATTATAATAATATAAATTAATGTATTATTAAATAAATAAATAATTAAATTAATTATTATATTTTTAATCGGGGCATTTATTATATAATAAATAATAATATTATTTTAATAATTAATTTTATAATTATAAATTTTAATTTTTATAATTATAAATTTTTTTTGAAAATAAAATAATTATATTAAAAATTATATATTTATATTAATTTATTTAAATAATCTTTTATTAATAATTATTTTATTTAAAATTTAATAAAATTTAATTAATTATAATATTATAAAAATTTATTTAAAAAATTTAATTTAATTAAAATTAATTTTTTTTATTTTATTTAAAATTTTTAAATTATTTATAAATTATTTATTAATTTAATATAATATTATTTAATTTTATATAATTTAATTTTTAAAAATTAATTTATATTATATTTAAAAAAGTTTTTTAAAAAATTATAATAATATAAATTTATATATTATTTAATAATTAATTAATTAAATTAATTATTATAATTTTTAAATTAAAATATTTATTATAAAATAATTAATAATATTATTTTTAAAATATTATATAATTATAATATAATAAATATTTTTAATAATATTTTAATTAAATAATTAATTTATTAATAATAATTAAATAATATAATTTTATATATTAATAAATTATTATTTATTATTTTATTAATATATTAAATATATATTAAATAAATTATATAATTTTAAAATATTATATTAATTATAATAAAAAATTTAAAAAAAATATTAAAAAAAATTATAATAAATCTTTTAAATAACAAATATAATAATTATATATATATTTTTATACGCCTTTTTTTCCCGGCTTTTTTTATTATATAAAATTATAAAAAAGTATATAAAGTATAATAAAATTATATTATATAATTATTTAAAAGTTTAATTATTAAATAATTATAAAAATAAAGTTTTAAATAAGTTTAAAAAAGTAACCTATGTGTTTACTAATTAATATTAATTAGTAGCTAGTTAGTTTATACTTTTTTATATTTATTATAAGTGCCGGGCGGTAAAAAAAGCTGTAGTATTCTCGTTATAATTTATTAATCTTTTATTAAATTATTATTTAATTTTTATATATATAAAAATTAAATTAATTAAAGTATCCTTTTAATTAAATTACATATTAATATTATAAATACCCGATTTTTTTCTTTATTATTAATTTTATTTCAATTTAAATATTATTATTTATTATAAAAAACTTTTTATTTAATTAAATATTAATTTTTCTAATTAATTATAATTTTTTATTAATAATTTAAAAAAATAATAATTTTATTTTTTTTAAAAAAAATAAAAGTTTAATTAATATAATTATTAATTATTAAATAAAATATTAATTTTATTTATTTTAAATTATTAATTATTAGTTTTTTTATTTATTAATTTTAATAAAAGTTTTAATATTAAAAAATATTAATTTTATTTTTCAAAAAAAAGAAAAAGAAATTTAAATTAAAATATAATTAAATTAAAATATTATTATATTTATTATTTATAAAAAAGTATATAAAGTATAATAAAATTATATTATATAATTATTTAAAAATTTAATTATAAAACAATTATAAAATTAAAATTTAAAATAAATTTTAAAAAATAACTCGTACGTTTATTAATTAATATTAATTAATAGTTAATTAATTTATATTTTTTTATATTTATTATAAATATATTTATTTTATTTATTATAATTAAAACTTTTATTTTTTATATATTAATTGATTTTTTATTTATAATAATAAATATAATTATTAATTTTATATTTTATTAAAATAAAAATTTCTTTATTATTCGTTTTAATCGTTATTTTATAATTAATATAATTAATATAATTAATATAATTAATATAATTAATATAATTAATATAATTAATATAATTAATATAATTAATATAATTAATATAATTAATATAATTAATATAATTAATATAATTAATATAATTAATATAATTAATATAATTAATATAATTAATATAATTAATATAATTAATATAATTAATATAATTAATATAATTAATATAATTAATATAATTAATATAATTAATATAATTAATATAATTAATATAATTAATAATAAATTATTATAAATATATTTAATTTTTTTAATATAAAATTAAAAAATTATAATTATAAATTTTTAATTAATTTTATTTAATTATTTTATATTATTATTACTTTATTTATTTTTTAATTTAATTTAAATTTTTTTTAAATTTTTTTAATATTTTTTTTAAAATAATTTAAATTTAAATAAAGTTTTAAAAATTTAAATTTAAAATATTTATAAATTTTAATTTATTTTAAATTAAACTTACAATTCTTTAATTTTTTTAAAAATATATTAATTAATTTTAATATTAATAAATTTATTTTAAAATACAAGTTTACCGTTATATAATCGTAAATTTAATTATTTATAATTATTTTTTTAATTATTTATTAAATTATTAAAATTATAAATTTAAATAATAAAGTATAATTAACTTATTTAATAGTTATATTTTAATTTTAATAATATAATAAATTAATTTTAATTATTTTCGAATAGTTTTAATTTATTAAATAAATATTTATTTATAAAATAAAATTAAACTTTTTAAAATAATAGCCGTTTTTATAATCATTTATTTTAATAAATTTATTTAAATTATATAACGATTTAATACTTTTATATAATACTTACTGGTATTAAATTAGCTCGCGGCCCGTGATAACTTTATTTTTTAATATTTATTAATAATACCGGCCCGAATAAATTAAATATAACTTAATATTATAATTATTAATATAAGAAACTATCTTTTAACTATACTTATATTATAAAAATAAATTATAAAATTATTATAAAAACTTTATATAATAAATTTAATTAAAATTATTTTTAAAAAATATATTATATTTTATTTTTTAAATATTAACTATTATTTTTAATTTAATAAAAGAATTTTTAAATAAATAAAATAATTTATAAATATATTTATATTAAATATAATTAAAGTTATAATAATATATATATAATTTATATATACTTTATAGTTTAAAAAAGCATACTATTAGAATTAGAGGTTGAAAACATAGAACTATCTTTTAAACATAACATGATAAATTCAGCACAACAACATGCTTTTGTTCCGAACAAGATTTTTAGTTCTTGAGCCTCAGCGCAAACGAGGGTAACCAAGATGGGCGCAGCTTATACCAAGGGATTGGTGAACACAACCCCGCTATACCAATCAAGCAATCGACAAATCCAGGGTGTCCTCTTTGTGTTTGTCGCCGGGCTGTGTCTTCGTTGATCCTGCATTATAACCAAATGCGTGAGCTCCAGAGTCGGTCTGGGGAGTGATTGATGTGACACTGGGGACAAGGAGGAGAAGACAGTTTCATCCGTCAAGATGCCTGGGGAGCAAAACCGAAGTGCTGTTAGAGTGCTGTCCAGTTGAGATTGCCCGATGAGCTTTGATTGGCTGAGCCATGTCGTCCTGACTGCATACTGCCAGACAAATCCCAAGCATTACTGTGGGTGCCGCCGACCTGAACATGGAGGAGCCTGGCGGGGTCTGGCAAGATGCCTGGCATACATAACGGGATCTGTTGGATTAGCGGCATGTTATGTGGCCGCCTGCGAGGTGGTCACTCATCACAGAAAGGTGGCACCTGAGGGGCGCCAATCCATAGAGTAGGGCCTCCTTTCGGGGCACTTGCCCGGTCTATCCTCCGTTTCCCCGCGCTGCGATCGGGTTTCCAAGCGCCACGCAACCCGACCTCTGGGTACCTGGCAACTCGAAACGGGTACCAAAGAGCGACCTCGACAGGAATTGAGCCGATATGCTGCAGATAACTTTACTAATCGTGGGAGGCATAAATTATTAGGAGCGAGGTAAGCAATGGTGGGGCCAAGTTAGGTAGACTAGGCCTCTCAATATAACACTTTGCGGCAGGAACCTCACAGCTACTAAACCTATAGATCCACCAGGGTGATGGAACTGGATCAGTAGTTACTAAATCACAAATATATCCTCCTATCAGTTTGAACCTTCGCGGCTATTTGCCCAGTCCGCTGCAAGTAACTTGAGCCTTATGTCACGGGCTTATAGCCCACTTCTTGGCTCCCCGCAATCTTGGTTTCCGTTTCCTAGTTCTAATTTTCCAGCCTCACCTAATTCAACACCGCGGTTTTAAACAAATCCTCAACCGTTTTCTATCAAACCGACTGCATAACACTTAAAAATTCACAAAGAATTAACAGAAATCACACTGGCAACGATGGATTTTACCGCTAAAACTGGCGCGTTGTTGCGAATTGTGAAAATTTTGATTATTATAGATAGAGACTGCAAAAATCTCGGGAAGCTGAGATTGCAAAACTTACACACTCACCAGAGGAATGTTGGAAGCAGTGGACTGAGGCCGTGCGGCATCCAGTCAGCGCTGCCTTACAACCCAGACAACAAGTCGTAATTACGTCATAGGGCGGTCTTGTAAATCTGGTGGTGTCAACAATGGCCAAAGCATCTCTTGTACAAATGTCCAGGTCAACTGGTGTCGTCGAGCGCAGATACATGATGTGTCGATAGTGTGGCCGTGAACAGTATACATGGGTTGTTAAGGAGACCAGGAGCACACGACAACATTTACTACAGACCGCTCCGAAAAGATCAGGGAGATGCTTCTGAGGGTGATGCAACCCCAAGAGCCTTATTCGAAATTGATTACGAGGTTCTGTTGGTGGATCATATAGGAGGCGCAGAGGAAAAAGCCCGGGCCTGCCCAAGCTCAAATTTGGTGGGCCTTTAGTATGTCTTCGGACGGACGCGGAATAGCGGCGAAACCAGTTAGTTGGCATGATTGATTTCATGATTAAAAGGTTTGATCGTGTAGAATTTGGCCCCTGCCACCGGGCCGACCATCCAGTGTCAATAATGGTTGGCCGATGCCCTGACGTCGAATTAGAGCCGCGCCAAGAATGACAGGGCTAGATCCCTGGAAGCACGGGCGGCGGCTTGCAGCTTCAAGACGACCTACTGTGTAATGGCTACTCCGATAGCGGGGTTCCTTTTATTTTCATGACTGGTCCATGGTTGTTTTCGAATGTCTGCACGCCACCTTCACAACCTTCCCACTACAAGCCAATTTTCCGGTCGAGACGCCTTTTTCCTCTAAGCTGCAGAATCGTTGGCGAATGGGAGGGCCTCAATTGACAATGGCGACACAATTCCCGGAAAAGAAGTGCGGTTCGTCCCTCCCAACTGGCATAACGTCAACCCCACTCTGTTGCTGGCGGACAATGTTCAGCTGATGCGCTGCTGACAACAGGTGTCCTGGGTGCAACTGGCTCGGTTGGCCAGCGATTCATCCTCCTCCTCCAAAATCACCCCTTCCTTAAGCTTGTCGCCGTCGGCGCGTCCCCGCAGTCCGCAGGCAAGAAGTACCGCGATGCGGTCAGGTGGAAGCAGTCCACCCCGATGGGGGAAGTGGGCGACCTGATCGTCAAGGAGTGCAAGTCGAGCGAGTTCAAGGACTGTGATATCGTCTTCAGCGGCCTGGACTCGAGCATTGCAGGGGAAGTTGGTATGCAGAGCTCCCTCGTCTCTCCGTATCGGAATCCGTGCATTGCGCCCGATGCACACGCTGACTAGGCCGGGCACATCCGGACAACAGAGATGGACTTCCTCAAGGCCAACCTCGCTGTCTTCTCCAACGCAAAGAACTACCGCCGCGATCCTCTGGTGCCCCTCGTGGTTCCCACAGTCAACCTGTCGCACCTTTCCCTGATCCCCCACCAGCGCAAGCAGCACAACCTCGACAAGGGCTTCCTGGTCTGCAACAGCAACTGCGCCGTCATCGGCCTCGTCATCCCCTTCGCCGCCATGCAGGCCCGCTTCGGCCCCATCGAGACCGTCTCCGTCGTCACCATGCAGGCCGTCAGCGGCGCGGGCTACCCGGGCGTGAGCTCCATGGACGTCATCGATAACGTGGTGCCCTTCATCTCGGGAGAGGAGGACAAACTGGAGACGGAGGCACAGAAGATCCTAGGCGGCATCAATGCCGACGCGACCGCCTTCGAGGAGCTCAAGGGGCTCAAGGTCTCCGCCACGTGCAACCGAGTGCCCGTCCTGGACGGCCACACCGCGTGCGTGTCTCTTCGCTTCGCAAGGCGGCCGCCGCCTAGCGCCGAGGAGGTCCGGGAGGCGCTCAGCGGCTACGTGAGCGACGTTGAGAAGCTCGGATGCCCCTCGGCGCCGAATCCGAGCATCAAGGTGTTTGGCGACGACCAGCCTGACCGGCCGCAGCCGAGGCTCGACCGTGAGCTCTCCAGGGGCTACACGGTCAGTGTGGGTCGCGTGAGAGAGGACGAAAGCGAGATATTCGATCTCAAATTTACTGCATTAAGTCATAACAGTGAGTCCATGCCAACCCTTGCCTGTCATCTCTCGCATATCAGAGGGTCAAGGCTGACATAGCCCCGCAGCCGTCATCGGAGCTGCTGGCTCCTCCATACTGAACGCCGAAGCCGCCGTGTTGAAGGGCTACATCTAGAGTCGCCGAGAACAAGCCGGAAGAGATGGGAGAGGAACAGGGCGGAACTCGGGATAGATAAAAATAAAACTGCGATATTGTTCTGACCTATGGGGCCGCGGACAACCCCTTTGTGATTTTTGCTGCCACATGAGGTTCCCACCGACGGCGTCGTAGTTCATTGGAGTGGACAAATGATCCAAGCCGCGGGGTGCACCTCAGCATCCCACAATCACCACGAAGGTTTGGTAGGCAGAAGATCAGACAGAAGTTGTGCGGTATCAATTTGCCGATCATGGGGCAAAAGTTTCAGCGGCATATCTGCGCCTTCAAAGGCATGTACAATAAATAGATTGCCAGCCATTGGGCATGGCTAGATGGCGCCGTGGTGTATTTTGCATTGTGTTAGTTTCGTCAAACGTGGCCCACATACATCTATGCGCCACGCTACAAGTTGACGGTTACATCAGTGACTCTGTTTTCCGCCTAATGAGCGTGGCACCGGGAAGCAGACGGGGCATTCTGAGCTCGCGTAAGCTCTTCCTTGTCCCTGAATCCATGGTTCTCCACAACCTGTGCTGGACTTGGCACGTGGAGAAGACATCCCCCGGGCACATGATTGCAGCGGGGGACGACTCTCCTTCGTCCGAACAGAAATGCCATCTCGACCCACCCGCTGTTGTTCCGCGACGGCTGCCGTACGGTCGGCTCGATCGCATCTCGTCAGCGCATCCCGCCTAGCAGAGCTGCCGCGCGATAGGCAACGGCAGGCAGACTAAAATCCAGCTAGCCATATTGTGACGAAACGGGGCACCGTGATTAAGGACCTTGTTCTAAGCTGAAACGGCGGCCTAGCGTTGAAGCTTCGGGAACTGTGGTGCTGGGCCCAAGTTGACGGCGCCGGCTCGTGTGTCGTTCCGTGGTTTGACCCGATGTAGGGATAGTCACGGCACCAACATGGGACGATCCATCACGTAGCAAGGGGCTCGTGACGACGGCCGGCGAAACGTTAAGCGGGCTCGCCTGGCGCGGGTTCTAGGACGGGCTGGTGGCTCTTGGTGTGGTGGCACTCGTGTGTTCCCATCTTGGAGGAACTGCGCACCTCCTCAGTGGGTGGTGGTGCCGGTGCTGGAATAAGAAACCAGGAGTGCGGTTGGAGTGGCAGAAGATTTATTAGCTCTGAGCTTCGCCTCTTGCTGGCCCCCAGCTAACCTGCTAATAAGTCGAAGACCGTCCCCGGGTGACGTGTAGGTACTTCAGTAAGTAGGTAGGGACCGAGGTAGTTTCCCGGAATACGTTCGGTGCTAAAAGAGAGATGCGGGTGTGGAGGTGAGCCCAGCCAGCCCGAACCCCTACCACCGATCCCGTTGTTTGGCTCACTGGGGCCTACACTACAGGACAAGCTCCACCTGGGGAAACCGTTCACTTCCGGTTCGCTGCCGCTAGTTGCTGAGCCACATTGTGCCACGCCTTGCATGCATATCACCATCAACCCTCCGAAGCTGCCCATCTTGGTGGTCTCTGTCGTCAACACCGCACTCGACGTGCCGTCCTCTCGCTCTGCACACACACACATAACTAAATCATCCCCCCCACCCCCCAGCGCCTGCCCTCTCGGCCACGGTCCTGACTGGAGATCACGCCCAATTGCCCGGGTCACCCAGTGTCATCCGAGCACTGATCGACCGTTGCTTCTCTGCGCCATTGGCCGGGGCGATCAGACGAAGCCTCTGCGTCTACCGGCAATATCCTGGCGGCATCTCGTCGCATCCCACAGACCTGTGTGGGCCGTCGCAGCCATTCCGCCCCGAGCGCATTAAAACCCGCCGTTTTAAACCCTTGCCCACTCACCCTCCGCCCTCAACTCAGCCGCTGGTCCTGCCCTGTCCAGCCTGTCCAGCCTGCCCAGCCTGCCCAGCCCTGACAGTGCCCTGTCCTGTCCCGCCCTGCCCCCTGCCAGCGACAGCGAACCACAGCGAACCACAGCGAGCCACAGCGATCCCCGCGTGCCTTGGGTCGGCCACAGCCAAGGGAGTGAGCTTGCCCATTGTTGTATTTATTTATTTTTTGCTGGTCAGGTCTCTGTGTGAGAACCCACTGCGCTACTTCCCGCAGGGCGCCCGTGGTCGAGGTAGAGAGCTCACGGCCCCGATCTGGAATCTACGGGGTCTCACCCTGGTGCGCCATTAGTTCATTGATCCGAACAAGCAGTCCTGCAAGGTGTAGACTCGGCCAGGGGCTGCTACTTGGCTTAACCGATCTTCAAACTAATATCACCTATCGACCGACTGCCTGCCCGCATTATACCTCCTGGACCCCCCCTTCGAACCGCCGACATGGCCGACACCAACGCTTCCTCCGACTTTCTCCCACAAATCGGCCGCGAACGAGCAGACAGCACCATGTCTCTAGGCGGCGGCTTTGCCCTCCCCGAGAATGGCGAGAACCATTCTAGTGGTGCCGGCTCCTTACCCGGTGACTCGGCTCCCGCGACGACCGCACCCCCGCCGAACGCACCGTCGGGAGACGAGAGGATGGTGCAGGATGTGCTTTCATCAGAGGTGAATTCTGCCGCGCACACGGGAATGGGTCTGTCCCAGGGCTGACGGCGGTCATACAGATCGGTGTTGCTACCATGCTTAACAGGCTGAAGCAGAGCGTCGCATCAGCAAAGGTTGGCACCCTAACTTCCGAGTGACAAAGTTGCACTGGCTTACTCGATCATGTCGTTCGGCACAGGAATTCGCCAATTTTCTCAAGAAGAGGGCCGCTATCGAGGAGGACAACGCAAACGGACTTAAGAGGCTGGCCAGGACGACATCCGACAACATGCGCAGGTCCGACCACCTGGGAGGCAGCTTTGCCAAGGCCTTCGATGGCATGATGGGCACACACAGTAGAATCGCCGAGAACGGGACGCAATACGCCATGTCGCTGATGCAGATGGCCGAAGATCTCAACGAGCTCGCTGCTATCGCGGACAAACAAAGGAAAGGCTGGAAGCAGGACGGGCTCGCCGCAGAGCACCGCGCCGCCGATGTCGACGCACAGATGCGGAAGTCGCAGGCCAAGTACCATTCGCTGGCAGAAGAGTACGATAGGGTCAGAACCGGGGATGGCCAAAAAGGTGGCAAGATGTTTGGCTTCAAGGGCCCCAAGTCTGCAGCGCAGCATGAGGAGGAGCTGCTGCGTAAGGTCCAGGCGGCCGATCAGGACTACAAGAACAAGGTCCAGGCCTATCAACAGGAGCGCAACCAGCTGATCACGACGACACGGCCGGAAGCTATTAAAGCATTGCAGGACATCGTACGGGAATGCGACTCAGGCCTTGTCCTGCAGATGCAGAAGTTTGGTGAGTTTCGGCCACGTATCGCACTGTGAGCTCGACTGACAGGTGGAACGCTCAGCATCTTTCAACGAAAAGCTCCTGCTAAGCAACGGCCTGAGCGTCAGTCCTCTGAAGAACGGGAAGTCCTCGCGGCCGGACTCTATGAGCCTGCGAGAGATCGTTCACAGTGTTGACACTCAGCGGGATTTGAGTGAGTATTTGTGTGCGAACCACAACAAGGTCCCGCCCAGCCGGGGGGAGCCCAAATATGAGAGGCATCCCGTAAGCTTTTCTCGCCCCGAAGGCGCATCTTGGAGCAAGAATTGACCCTTGTAAGGTTCTCGGAGGACCGACTGGCGGTCCTACGATGTCAGGAGCCCACCCACCAACCTATCAGCCCGCGAGATCTCAGCCCCCGGGCCAGGGAACCGCCCAGCCCAGCGGACACTCGCGGCAAGATTCTTTCCAACCTGCATCACCCGTCAAACAGCCAGCGCAAGAGCAGCAACAGATACCCCCCAGCCAGGAGCCGGATTGGTCACGGGGTGGGATGCCACCGATGCCAGCTGTGCCGACGTCAGGGGTCACGTCCTCCAACCAGCATGAGCGCAGCTTTAGTTCGGCAAGCATGCTGAACCAAACCGGACCGACGGCCTCTCAGCCGCAGTACAGCAACCGAAACTCGTTCGGCCCAGGCATGCTGCTATCCGGCAGCTCGAATTCGCGATACAACGAAAAGCCCGGCGTGTCGTCCCAGGGCCCACCGCAACTTGGGGCGCTGCCGTTCCAGGAGCCAGCACCTTTTTCGAACCCGCCACCATCATTCTCCGCGGACAGTGGCCCCGCACAACAGCACGCCCCAGGCCCGGTGGGACCAGGACAAGGGCGAGGCTCATCACCACCCAGGACGGTGGGCTCGCGGCCTGTTTTCGGAGTCTCCCTCGGACGGTTGTATGAGCGAGATGGGCTGGCTGTTCCCATGGTCGTCTACCAGTGTATCCAAGCTGTTGATCTCTTCGGTCTGAACGTTGAAGGAATCTACCGACTGTCAGGGTCTCTGCCACAAGTCAATAAGATGAAGAGCATGTTTGACACAGGTAAGCTCAAGAGTGTGACAGTCGTGTATCGACATAGGGCGCTAACTCGAGTGATCCCCCAGATACGGCGTCACCACAACTTGACTTCAGGAACCCGGAGAACTTCTTCCACGACGTGAACAGTGTGGCTGGACTGCTGAAGCAGTTCTTCCGGGACCTGCCCGACCCATTGCTCACCAAGGAGCATTATTCTGCGTTTATTGAAGCAGCTAGTAAGTTAATCCAAGCCGTATTCTGCTTGGGCTCGCCAGGGCTAACTGGGTACCTCAGAGCACGATGATGAGATCGTCCGGCGCGACTCCCTTCACGCCATCATCAACTCCCTTCCAGACCCCAACTACGCGACGCTTCGCGCTGTCGCGCTGCATCTCCACCGTGTCATGGAGAACTCTGCCGCAAACCGAATGACGTCTCAGAACCTGGCCATTGTCTTCGGGCCCACGCTGATGGGAGGCAGCGCCCACGGCGCTATCAGCGACTCCGGCTTCCAGTCAAAGGTGGTCGATACGATACTGCAGAACACGTACCAGATCTTCGACGATGACTGATGTCAACCTTCGAGATCGCGGGGCTGACGCTGTGTCGGACGAGCAGGGGCCCCGTGTCTATACGCTGAAGGAAGGGGCCCCGGACGGAAACAGCAATGAGGAAGAGTCACACGGCTGTCCGGTGGCCCCAGCACTTGCTTAAAGTGATTGCGGATCGGAGGTTTGAGATTGCGGTTGCGATTGCATAAAGGGGTCACAGCATGGCGAGCCAGGATGGTGGCCTTTGGTACGGGACAAGGAGTTTGGGACAATCGGCGAGAGCCTGTTGAAGCTCATGTACCTTTTGGCTTTATATGCGAGGCATGTAGTATTACCCTGGCAGCTTCGCGGGATGGACTATAATATCTCAACCCAAATAGGACACAGCCTTATATTGTTCATCTTGTTAATGTTGTCGGCTCGAAGACGGTTGAACCGGGCTTTACATTTCGTTCATCAGCTGCAACCAAGTGCCCCCAAGTGACCAAAGGCGTTATTGAGACGTTGAAGTTGGGGGAGACATATTGGTACAACCGGGTAATGGGGCCGAAGCATGGGCCCACCGATAACCGTCCTGTTGGCGCTAAAGTAGTGGCCGGGACCGAACAAAGCGACCCCCCCCCCCCCCTGGACTGCCAAAACGTCGGAGTGACGGCGGAGCTGCGACCCTTACTACTTACTTTAGCACCCATTCGCCTCACCTCACTTTCGCCGGGTTCCACCCCGCATCGCATGCTTTGAGGAACTGAAAGAGCCCGCGCCTAGCTCGTCTTTATGCAGTTACCCTGATTGCAGACAATGTAAACCCTCCACCAACTGGACACCCCAAGCCAGCGCGCCTCCTCTCGCTCTTGCTCCCCTCCGCCGCGCCGCCGTTGTCGCCGCCGTTGTCGCCGCCATGGCCTCGTCAGCTGCGCCTCCCGGGGTCGTCGACCCTACCAAGCCCAAGAGCTATCCGGTCATCCTCAGCGATGCTCTTCTCGGGAAGTCGTCCAAGGAGGCGTTGACCGCCATCAGATGTGAGATGCCCCGACCACACTCGCTGATGAGAGAAATCACCCGAACTGGGTTGGAGACTGATGAGCCTCAGACAACCACAAGCCCGAGCTGTCATCGGACACGGCCCCCAATGCGGCCACGCTGAAGCCCTCCCCGTCCCAAGACGACACGTTCAACCTCTCCTTCTACGAGAATGGAGGCAAGTATGCATACAACGGCACGCGGTCCGCCAAGGAGAACCAATATGTCCTGATCTTCGACCCGGAGCGCAAGGCCTTTGTGCTGCACCGCATGGACTCCATGTTCCACATGAACCTGGCTTGCACCCCTTACAACAGCGACGCCCAGGAACTCAAGGACAAATATCCACAAATCGACAGCAACATCCGCTCCACGACGGAAAAGAAGAAGGCACCGGCCGGCCGGCGAGACACCACAAACAAGAAGCCCAGTGCAGAGGGCAAGAAGAAGGAGACGCCCGCGACCAAGTCCGAAGCACCCGAGGCAGAGGCCAAGGCATCGCAGCAGTCCCAGGCGGACAAGGACGGCAAGCCCAAGAAGCAACAGCGGAACCGCTCCCCGGCGGAGTCGGAGGAGGACGAGGAGGACGACGGCGGCGGCCTGCTGGTCGAGTACCCAGACCCTGCCCCATCGGCGCCGATGCGCGGCCAGGACTTCAGCCCCGCATTCCCCACGGCGATCCGGCGCTTCTCCGAGTTTGTGCGCGGCGAGGGCCCGGAGTCGGACGAGGACGCCGACGCCGAGTACGAGGAGGACATCCTGGGCGAGGAAGACGACGACGTCTCGGGCGAGGGCGGCAACAACTTCAAGCTGCCCAGCCCTGTGACCGCTGGCGGCGGTGCCCCGCCGCCGCAGGCTGATGACGCCGACGACATCGACATGGATGAGAACGACTTCGAGGCGGAGCTGCGGAAGGAGCTCGAGCAGGAACTCAGCGGCATGGATATGGACCCCGAGAGCGACGTCAGCGAGGAGGACTGATTGGGAGTAATCTGGGTTTCGGCTTTTGAGCCATAGAGGATCTAGGGGGCGTTCCGGAATCGTGTACGGTGTTCTGGCATTCGCTTTTGTGTATCAGGTCATTATGAAATTTGGGACTAGACTTGCTACGATTTCTATCAAAATCCTTCTTGTGACATGCTACTTCCAGCGAGGCTACTACTGCTCGATAGATGGGGTTGAAAAAGGTGCGGGGTCTGTTTATATGTATGATTGATGCTTTCATTATCGAGCCCCATTTTGTCGAGACCACTGTTAGCCTCACTCGGTAGCAATTTCGGTCTTCCTCGTAGCAGCACTTAAGCTTTCTGTTAAGATTGTATCTCTCTATCCAGACTAGTAGAAAGTCTGAAAAGTGGCCCAGCTCCTTTTATCGCGTTGTGCGGTGACAAGGTCTAGGACTTGACAGCATGTGAGCCCATCTATGCCAACCCACAGCGTCATAAGGCCGAAGAGGCAAGATGAGGGCGCCCGGCTTGCTCGGCGAGAGAGAAATTAAAAGGAGACTGTGGGTTTGGGCGGAAGAAGGAGGCTGTCGGTCCTGAGTAGGTAGGCGCCTAGGTAGGTAGCGGGTTAGTATGAGACGCCCGTCCTAGACTACCAGGAATCCCATGTTGTCTTTTACCCACATGCTTTGCCCTGAAATAACGTCTAACTCTCGTGGCAGCGACAACAAAACGACCTCACCCGAGTTGCCACAGATGTGGTTAATAAGTAACGTTGGCCTGGCAGACTGGCAGCCCGGCAGCCTGGTCTCGCGCTGCGGAGCAATTCAGGCCAGAATTGTTCCATCAATAGCGGTGGTAGGAGTCAAAACTGCTGCCCCTGGGAGTACCCTTGCCAGGTACCCGAACAGCCGCTAGTCATAAGCCTGCTTGATTAGTGTGAACGAATCATGTACAACGGCGCCCCAATAAGCCTATGGGGCTCCAGATGTCGGATTGGGGAATGAACACCACATGTTCCCCTCCACACTCTAGACCTCGCCCGACATGCAGCACCGTCGCATGCGTCCGGCTCTTCGGGAGGGAGGGCACAACCCCTGGGCCCTGGCCGGTCAATTTCCCCACAGTTCGTCTTGAGATCCGCCGGCCATGACTGCCTCCTGGCCCAGCTGAGGGTACCTGCTCCGTACAGGAAAGTAGGTACGGAGTAGGGTGGCATTCGAGGCGTCACCGTTCCCGGGCAGCTGGGTCGGGGCGTGTAGGCAAGATATAATATGGCCTCGGCCCTTCCTTCTCCTGCCTGCTATGTACACACTCTCCACACGGAAGCTTGTCTTGGCCTGGCCTGTCTTGTCTTCTGCTTGGCACTGGCATCTCCTTCCTTGGACCCTGACTGCCTGAAAGCCAAGCACAGTCACGACGATCATCACGCATCACAATGTTGGGACCATGCACTGCCGCCGTGGCGGCTCTGCTCTCGCTGGGCCTCACCAGCCCCGTTCTCGCCAATGCTCAGTCGGCTGCTCCACACCCAGCGACCACCTTCGCAGACTGCCAGAAGAAGACGGCCGACCCGCTCGAGGGCTGTCCTGAGGGCACGATATATGTGAGCGCCAATGACACGAGGGCCGCCTTCACCAAGATCCAGGATGCCATCATCTCGGTCGGCAACGACTCAGTCCCTCACTACATCCTGATCGGTGCCGGCGTCTACTATGAGCGTCAGTCATACTCCCCTCCCCTGCCCTTCCTCGCACTCGCACGCGGGGCGGCTCACGCTGACGGTCCGCAGAACTCAACGTGACCCGACAGGCGCCTCTCTACCTGCTGGGCCAGTCCAGCCTGCCCTCACTGCAGCAGGACTACGCAGGCGACGTGAGCTACAACCAGACCGCGCAGAACGATGTGCAGGTCTGGTTCAACTTCGCCAACGTGGGCAACAACCTGACTAGTGACAACGTCTTCACCGGCGTCCTGACCGTGGGCCCTACCCTCAACGCCACCCTCACCGGCAGTGGGCCCACCGGCTTCCCCGTGCCCGAGGACACCCCCTTCGGATGCGAGGACTTCAGGGCCTACAACATTGACTTCAGGAATGAGGAGTTCCCCTACTCGCACGGGCCGGCTCACGCCATGGGTGTGTCCAGGGCCAACGCTGGCTTCTACAGCTGCGGCTTCTACAGCTGGCAGGATACCGTGAGACACGTCCCTCCCTCCCGTCGTTTATGTTTCTACCACAGCACTCACTAACCACGCTTCGCCCGCAGGTATACGTCGGCAAGCTTGCCAACGCTTACTTCTATGACACCGTCGTTGCAGGAATGACAGACTTCTTGTACGGCTTCGGCACCCTTTACATCACCAAGTCCACCCTGTCGCTCCGCCACTGCGGGGGCGGCGTGACCGCCTGGAAGGGTTCCAACACGACCTTTGAGAACAAGTACGGTGCCTACATCGACTCGTCCCAGCTCATCGCCAACAACGTCTCTGCGGCGGCCGACATAATAGGCACTTGCGCCCTGGGCCGTCCGTGGAACGCCCAGCAGCGGTCCATCTTCATGGACAGCTACTTCGATGCGAGCATCCTCCCCGCGGGGTATATCAGGTGGAGCGCCAGCGACCCCAGGGTGAACAACTACACCTTTATGGCCACGTGGGAAAACTACGGCCCCGGGTGGAATGTCACGGCTGAGAAGGCCAGCAATGTCACCCGCGTGCTCGATGACGACGAGGTCGAGCCCTACCGATGGCCCAAGGACGTTTTCCTCACGGAGACTGGGGAGCCCGGAAACACGGCTTGGATCGACCAGAGTGTCCTGGTCCCCTTCTGATGGAATTTGTACACAAGTTTTGATCTAGTCATACATTATCCTTTGCTGCCTAACGCCGTTGCTGCCGTCCAACGAAGTAGAGAATCACCAGCTGGCCGCCTATCAACCTTGCTGTAGCGTGTATGACAGAGTGTGCGCCCATCACTATGCCTCCCGCCGCACGAGAGCGGTCCGATTTACTCGTTACGGGGCCGCTTCTTCTGGCTCGCCGGGCCCTCCTCGTCCTCGTCCTCGTCCTCTGCGACCTCGTCAAACTTCCTGGCTTTTCCGGCCTTCCCCTGGTCGACGGCCTTTCCCTTGTCGACGGCCTTTCCCTTGTCGACGGCCTTTCCCTTGTCGACGGCCTTTCCCTTGTCGACGGCCTTTCCCTTGTCGACGGCCTTTCCCTTGTCGACGGCCTTTCCCTTGTCGACGGCCTTTCCCTTGTCGACGGCCTTTCCCTTGCCCTTCGGGTCGCCCGGTCCGAACATCTCGGGTGCAGGAGCGCCATTGTCCTCGGTGGGACAGTACTTGGCTAGCATCTGCAGCTGGAGCTCTAAATAACTTTGACTGCATTGGACGATATTCTCGGCCGACGCGTCGGCAACGGTGGGGGCAGCCGCACGGCTCTCCCAAAGAGCGTGCTGCAGAGCCTCGTTCTGGTCATCCGCAAGCTCTTCGGTGCTTGTATTGTTTTCGACTACTCCGCCAGAAAGACCGCCGCTCTCAACGATTCCGCTAGCCTCTTCAATCTCGTTGTCGTTGTCCTCGATAATGATCGGCAGCGACTGTTGGTCACCTGGGCGAGAAGACTCGCCATTGTACGCGGTGCTGTTGTGACCCGACCGCGCCCGGGATGGACCGGGCGCCCCATCTCCTGTCTGTATGCCCTGTGATAGTCTTCTCAAGGCCGCGGAAATGCCTACCTGCCTGGCCGACGAGGTGACGGAACCTTGGCGAAGGCTGCTATGAGTGGCCGAGCCCCGCTGGCCCTGGGAATCCTGATGGCTGGTGGCGTTGCCCTGAGATCTGGGAGCGACGGTATGCTCGCCAGTTCCCGCGGACTGGTTGCTCTTCACTGGCTCTGTGCGATTACTGCCGCGGCGTGCTCGAAAGACCCCTGTGATATTCGTCGCCGGGAGGTTACGTCCGGTCGGGTTTCCAGTATTTTGAGGAACGTAACTGCCCAATGCTCCTAGCAAGCCACCAAACAAGGAGCTGGATGCAGCTGTCTCCTCAACCCCTCGGAGGGCCTGCAAAGTAGCCACAGAGGCTGATACAGGGGCGGGATTTGCCAACTGCTCTTGGTTCTGAGACATGTGTGTTGTTTGACTTGGTGTTGCTTCCGAGATGTCCTGGCTGGATGTCAGCATGATTGAGAAACCAGGCGGACTTTGGCATGCTGGTACAGCATGACCCACCGTGGCATTGTTATTGTAGCCTGGGCGGTTAGTAGTTGGAAATCTGTTGGGAGGAGCAAGAGTCTGTGCATTCTGAGCACTTTGATGTCCTGTGGATTGCATAGAGGCTGGACGAGTCAGAGCAGGCATACGGTTCAGGTCTGCAACTGTTCTTGCCGAGTTTGCACTTCGGCGACCTGTGGCTGTGTGGGTATTTGGCTCTCTGGCTCTGGCGGGTGTCTGGAGGACACCATTGACTATGGCCTGAGGGTGGCCCTGAGCTGCTTCCGGGCAACCTGCGGTCAATTCAGTGCGTCTGCCGGATGATTCCGAGTCAGACATGGTGATAGCAGGTCGAAGAACTGGTGGTTTCTGTGGGCTGTCAGGTTCTGAGGATGTCTGGGGGGGATGACTGATGATTGTGTCGTTGAAAGACCTGCTGATGGATGGAACAACATTTGTTGGATGCGTGCCTGTATCAGCATGTGTGTTTGAGAAAATCTGAAAAGGTGTGTCTGGGGCACTGGAGGTGGCGTCCCGGGCAACCGTGTTGCTGTTTTTGGGCCCAGCCAGAAGGAGGCCTGCACCCAAGTTTTCACCAGAGTCAGTACCGGGCTCTACAGGAGTCACAGGTACCACTTTGTTTTCTCCAAAAACAAAAACAACGGTACTGGCCGGGCTTGGTGAAGATTCCGCCTTCTCCAGGACACAGTCAGACCTTGTGGTGTCCCTCTGGGCTGGTTGAGCTTGACTGCTTGATAGCCCGCTTAATTTGCCAAGATTGGACCCGGAGCTGCTACACCTCTTCAAAGACTTCTTTTTGTCCTTTGTCAGATAGTGTTGGACCGAGTTCTTTCGAAAATTATCAACCATGCCTTGGAGGGATTGCCCGCTCATGCCGGGTGGCCTCCTCCCGGAGCCCACCAGGAACTCGACTACAGATTGACTCTCGACCTGGATATGGCCACAGTCTTTGTATTGTGGCTCCTGTGCCTTGTTACTACGGTCATCATCCTCATCCTCGCTGAGTATAACGAGCTGGCCCTGTGGTGGTTGACGCGTGACCCCGTCAAAGTTCTCCAGGTGGACGCGAAGATGCCTCAAAAGAGCCTTGACAACAATGGGCGCAAAAGCATTTCCGATCTGCTTCTTGATACACTTCCCCATGAAGATGAAGGAGACGGGGAACCCCTGAAGAACGGCGAGTTCCCCCAGTGTGTATTCCCGCGACCCACTATGGTGGTATGATTGGCCGCCAGAAGTGGTGATAGTCCGCCCCAAAGGCTTGCTGCTGTCCCATGGCGCCTTGTTGGTGAGGCGAGCGCCCTCGACGTCGTGTAGGTTCTGGCCCTCAACAAGAGAACTGCAGGCTTTGAAAGCCGACACGAACGGCTTCTGACCATCTTTTGGGTCCTTGCTGTGCGTTGGCTTCGGCCAGACGGGGAGCTGCTCGCCCGGCGCGGCGCCGATCATTACGAGCCTCTTCCGCGTCTGCGGGAGGCCGTACTCGACCAAGTGGAGGACCTTCCATCTGACCGAGTATTCGTGACGTGTGAACCCCTGTAGGAGGGCGTTGAAGTTCGGGATCCACCGTTCCTGAGCAAGGCCAAAGGTCTGCTCAACAGTGAAGATGCGGGGCTTGAATATCGTTATGATTTTCTCGCAGGCAAACAACGTGGCCCTGTTCTCCTCGTCCTTCTTTCCCTCGCACGTGTGCGCTGGGGACCACGTCTGGCAGGGAGGAGAAAAGTGGAGGATATCGACGTCCAGACGCTCGCGGGTCAGATCCGTGCTCACGTCTTCGATGAACTTATACACGTCTTCTTGGTGGAGCTCTGTGTCCGGGAAGTTCTGCCGGTATGTCTCGCAACACCTCGGCCAGTGGTCGCAAGCCGCCAAGACCTTGAGGCCTGCCATCTCGGCTCCCTTCGAGTAGCCTCCGGCGCCGGAGAAGATGTCGACAACCGTATATTTCTGCCCTGGCGCTAGGTGGATAGGAGAGGCCCTCAGGCCGCCCTCATGTGCGCCATTTGGGATGAACGAGCCGCCGCGAACTTTCTCGTGGGCTTTGCGGCGTTCACTGTCTGACATGCGGTGTCTGTCTTTTGGTATGTCATCCTGGTTGTAGTGCCTGATCAATTCGCCAGCAATCGGCCGCTGTTGACGACGATATCTTGGATCCGGGTACGACAAGACCATTTGCCAACGACAGGTCAGAGGTGCCTCATTCTCTCTCTGCTCCTTGGTCCTGTACCGGACATGGTCAAAGCGACACTCGGGAAACGCCTTGTTTGTCTTGTGTAGTGTCCTGATGGACTTGATGTCCCGTACCAAAATCTCGACTAACGCTTGGTCCAGATAGCACGTTGGATCGGTACTACGATGGTCGTTCTCGTCAAGTTCCAAGATCTCGCAGACTTCGTTCTTCCGAGGCTCGATCCGGCCTTCTAGGTTCCTTGTTCTGGCAAAAGCACGGCCACGGACAAAGGTTTGGTCACCCTTATTCGGTATCCAGATCTCATAAATCTCAACGAACTCTGCTTCATATCGGCCGACACGGGTCGGCTCCTTCAACTCGACTACTTGGGACTCGCTGAGTTCCATGCTGCCGATCATGATCTTCGGCACCTTGTGGTGGGTACCGCATAGACAAGGGTTTCGAACAGCTTTCCTCCAGTGGACACATGGGACGTCTTGGGTGTCCTCGGGCTCGTTTGCCAGCTCTTCCCGCTCGATCTTGGCGTTGTCATTATCGTAACTATCTTCGTCGGCCCGCCACGGATCCTCAGACAAGCTGTCTTCCTCGCCATCAAGGTCTATTGGATCAAACCTTGCATCGCCCTTTCGAACCTGCCGGACCAGTTGTTCTACCTGAAAACCGATTCCGGACTGGGGGGCATCTTGATCTTCGTCAACCAATATCGGTTGCCGTTGAGTGCCATCAGGTTTCATTGGTCGTCCAGGCCCAGCCATCTCACGAGAAAATAGCTGCTTTGGGTATTGGAAGTCCCAATGAAGGTTGAGACTGATTTTATTTTGCAATGCCGCTTGTGTGGTTTCATGGATGCAGACAAGGTGGTCGTGGTAGGGATATATGGAATATTCTTTGAGGGATGCTTGCCTTGATAACAAAGCTGGGACTATCCACTATACATACATTGTTGGTAATCTAGTGCAGGAAGACAGCGATTGTTGTTTGGGCCTGCTATGAAGCCATTGATAGTCAAGGGAAGTCAAGAATGGTGCCGGTAGTAGCTGGGCTACTGCCAGACTGTCCCATGTGTATTGCCAAGTGCTTCATCTTGAAGAACACAGGAATCCTGGGCATCGTCTGCCACTGACGGAGAGATACATATCGAGTATTAGGTACCGAGGGCCTTAATTACATAGTCCCCATGTGGCAATCAAGACCTTTCCGGATGTCTTGCTGTGCATACTGGCAGGTGAGATGTGTCATTGATATCTCCACATTTCAGGCATGCCAACAGGAGACAGAGGAAGGGATATGTCACCATCACTCTGTTCATATTGAGCCAAGGGCTTATATACTGCTTCTTTATGATCCAACTTCAATGTGTCTCACAAGTGCTGGTCAGACAACAGAGGCACATGAACCAGGAAGGACAACATTCTGAAAGGCCGAAAAGAGATGCAAGGTGTAAGAAGTGAAGTATGAAGAGAGCCTCATACTTGGCTCAATGGTTTGGTTTGAACATTGTATAAATCCTTCATTCACGTGTTGTGATACACGGCTGAGAGAGCAGGGGGGAATGAAAATTAAAAAAAATGAAGATTACTGACCTATGCTATTCGTCTAGAATAGTCTGTGAATGGGAACTCGGGGACCGCACCATGGGTCAGAAAACTTGCAAGCTGATTGGTCCGGAGATAAAGAGCTCTGATTGGTTCGTTTTGTGGGGCTATAGAGGGGAAAGCTATAAGGAAGTTTACCCCCCTACCCCCTACCTCTTATATAAAGAGGGGGAGGATAAAAGTTAGGGTAAAAAAAAAGAATTTAATTAAAAAATTAAAAATATATAAACTATTAAATAAATATTAAATAAATAAATAAATAAATAAATAAATAAATAAATAAATAAATAAATAAATAAATAAATAAATAAATAAATAAATAAATAAATAAATAAATAAATAAATAAATAAATAAATAAATAAATAAATAAATAAATAAATAAATAAATAAATAAATAAATAAATAAATAAATAAATAAATAAATAAATAAATAAATAAATAAATAAATAAATAAATAAATAAATAAATAAATAAATAAATAAATAAATAAATAAATAAATAAATAAATAAATAAATAAATAAATAAATAAATAAATAAATAAATAAATAAATAAATAAATAAATAAATAAATAAATAAATAAATAAATAAATAAATAAATAAATAAATAAATAAATAAATAAATAAATAAATAAATAAATAAATAAATAAATAAATAAATAAATAAATAAATAAATAAATAAATAAATAAATAAATAAATAAATAAATAAATAAAATAAAATAAAATAAAATAAAATAAAATAAAATAAAATAAAATAAAATAAAATAAAATAAAATAAAATAAAATAAAATAAAATAAAATAAAATAAAATAAAATAAAATAAAATAAAATAAAATAAAATAAAATAAAATAAAATAAAATAAAATAAAATAAAATAAAATAAAATAAAATAAAATAAAATAAAATAAAATAAAATAAAATAAAATAAAATAAAATAAAATAAAATAAAATAAAATAAAATAAAATAAAATAAAATAAAATAAAATAAAATAAAATAAAATAAAATAAAATAAAATAAAATAAAATAAAATAAAATAAAATAAAATAAAATAAAATAAAATAAAATAAAATAAAATAAAATAAAATAAAATAAAATAAAATAAAATAAAATAAAATAAAATAAAATAAAATAAAATAAATATTTTAAAAATAAATTTAAATATATTTATTATATAAAAACTTTTATAATAATTTATAATTTTTTATAATTTAAATATAATTAAAAAACGGGTTTTTATATTAATAATTATAATATTAAATTATATTAAATTAATTTAAAATAATATTATTAATAAATTATTAATTTATTAAAAATATTAAATTATAATATAATTTATATAAATTTATTAATATAAATAATTTTAAAAATAATTATTTTTAATATATTAATTAAAATTAAATTAATATTATGTTTTTATATAAAAAAAAAGTTTATAAAAATTATTAAAATAAAGTTTAAATATTAAATATAAATATTTAAATTATTTAAATAAATATAATAAGATTTATTTATATATATATATATATTTATAAAATTTAATTTAATTTTTATAATTAAATAATTATTTAATAAATTAAAATTATTTAAAAATAATTAAAATTAATTTAATTAAATTAAAATATAATTTTTAAATAATTAAATTATATTTTATTATAATATATAATTTTTAATTTATAAATTTAAAAATAAAAAAATAAAAAAAAAATTTTAAAAATTTAAAATAAAATAATTAAAATTTTTTTAATATAAAATTAAAAAATTTATAATTATAAATTTTTAATTAATTTTATTTAATTATTTTATATTATTATAACTTTATTTATTTTAATTTAAATTTTTTTTTAAATATTTTTAAATATTTTCTTTAAATAATTTAAATTTAAATAAAGTTTTTTAAATTTAAATTTATAATTTTTATAAATTTTAATTTATTTTAAATTAAGTTTATAATTTTTTAATTTTTTTAAAAATATATTAATTAATTTTAATATTAATAAATTTATTTTAAAATAAAAGTTTATTATTATATAATTATAAATCTAATTATTTATAATTATTTTTTTAATTATAAAACTATTAAAAATATAAATTTAAATAATAAAATATAATTAATTTACTTAATAATTATATTTTAATTTTAATAGTATAGTAAGTTAATTTTAATTATTTTTAAATAAATTTAATTTATTAAATAAATATTTATTTAAATAAAATTAAATATTTAATTAAAGTAATAATAATTTTTATAATTATTTATTTTTAATAAACTTAAAAAATTTAAATTATATAATAATTTAATATTTTTATATAATATTTATTAATATTAAATTAAATTAATAATTTATAACCTATAATAATTTTATTTTTTAATAAATTAAAAATATTAATTTAAATAAATTAAATATAAATTAATATTATAATTATTAATATAAAAAATTATTTTTTAATTATATTTATATAATAAAAATAAATTATAAAATTATTATAAAAAGTTTTATATAATAAATTTAATTAAATTTATTTTTAAAAAATATATTATATTTTTTTTAAAAATATTAATTATTATTTTTAATTTAATAAAAAATTTAAATAAATAAAATAATTTATAATTTATAAAATAATTAATTAAATATTTAAAATTAAATATAATTAATTTTTTTAAAAAAATATTAAAAATATTAAAAATATTAAAAATATTAAAAATATTAAAAATATTAAAAATATTAAAAATATTAAAAATATTAAAAATATTAAAAATATTAAAAATATTAAAAATATTAAAAATATTTAATAATATTATAATAATATTTAATAATTATTTACAAAATAATAAAAATAATAAAATAATAAAATAATAAAATAATAAAATAATAAAATAATAAAATAATAAAATAATAAAATAATAAAATAATAAAATAATAAAATAATAAAATAATAAAATAATAAAATAATAAAATAATAAAATAATAAAATAATAAAATAATAAAATAATAAAATAATAAAATAATAAAATAATAAAATAATAAAATAATAAAATAATAAAATAATAAAATAATAAAATAATAAAATAATAAAATAATAAAATAATATTTAATTAAATAAAATTTATAATTAAAAAATATATTATAATTAAAAAAATATATTATATTTAAAAAAATATATTATATTTAAAAAATATATTATATTTAAAAAATAAATTTTATTTTTTTAAAAAATATTAATTATTAGTATTAATTTAATAAAAATTAAAATAAATAAAATAATTTATATTTAAATTATTTATTATTAAATAAAAGTTTTATTTTTAAAAAATAAAATTTTAATAAAATATTTTAAATGTTATATAATTATAATTATTAAAATAATAGTTTATAATAAATTAACTATTATAAAAAAAATAAATAAATTATATATTTATATATATAATTAATTTAATTAATAAAATTTAATAATTTAATTAAATATTTTTATATTTATAATATAAATTTTTAATTAATTAAATATATATAATTATATTTAATTATTAAAATTTTTATATATATAAAAATTAAATTAATTAATATTAATTAATTATTTATTAACTTTTAATAATAAAAATAAAAATTATTTAAATTATTTAAATATTATAATTCTTTTAAAAAATAAATTAATAATGTTATTTTTTTTATTATAATTTATAAAAAGTAAGTTATTTAAGCTATTTAAATATAATTATTAATAATTATATATATTTTATTTAAATTAATATATTAAATAATAATTTTATATTATTATTTAAATTTATATAAAATTTTTAAAAATAAATAAAACTTTTTTATTAAATAAGTTTTATAAATAATAATTTAAACTTATTTATAAAACTTTTAAATTAATATTTAATTATATATTTATTAATAATTTATTTAATAATTTATTTAATAATTTATTTATTAATTTATTTAACGTTTTTTTAATTAATTTATTTTATATTATTTAATTTAATAATTTTTATATATATTTTTATTTTATTTTTATAATATTTAAATAATAATATTTTAATATTATAATTATTTATAATTATTAAATTTTTATATATATTATATACTTTTAAAAATAAAGTTATTTATAATTATTATAAATATATACTAATAATACTCTTATTTATATTATTTTAAAAAATTAAAAAACTTTAAATTAAAAAATAAATTAAAAAAAGTATATTAATAATATTTATAAAAAGAAATATATAATAATTTAAAAAATTATTTAAATTATTTAAATTATTTTAATAATTATTTAAATAATTATTTAAATAATTAAACTTTTTATTTAAATTGAATTTTTTATTTAAATTATTTAAATAATTAACTTTATTATTAATTTTAAATAATTTAAATAAATAATAATTTTTATTTAAATAATTAATTTTATTATTAATTTTAAATAACTTAAATTAATATTAACTTTATTAATTAATAAATATTTTATTTATTTTAAATTTAAAATTATTTTAATTAAAAATTAAAATATTTATAATAATAAATAAAAAAAATATTTTAGTTAAATTAATTCTTTATTATTAAATTTAAAAATAAGTTTTAATTTAAATTTTTTATAAATAATAACTTTTATATTCTTAATAATAATAATAATAGTAATAATTTTAATAATTATATTTTAATTTTTTTAATTATAATTTATTTTTATTTTATTAAATTTTAAAAGAATTATATTATTAATAAAAATAAAAATTATAAGAAAAAGGAGGGCTATAATTTAAGTAAAAATAAATTAAATTTTATTTTTAATAAAAGTTTTAATTTAAATAATAATTATAATTATAATAATTTTTATTAAAATAATAATTTTAATTATAATAATAATTATAATTTTAATTATAATTTTAATAATTTTAATAATAATTATTATTATAATTAAAAAAGTTTATTAAATAAAGGTAGTAACTTTTTTATTAGTTAAATAATTTAATTAATTATATAAAAAAACTTTTATTATATTAATTAAATTATAAAAAAAAAAGAAAAAAATTATTAAAAAAAATAATTAAATTAATTAATATTATAAATTAATAAAATTAATTATAATTAATAAATATTTAATAAATAGTTTAATAATTAATTAATTAATAAATAATAATTTAAATTTAATTTTATTTATTAAAAATAATTTAAATTTAAATAATTTTAAATTATTTATAAATATTAAATTAAAATATTTTAAATTATTTAAAATAAATAAATTATAATTATATATTTAATAATAATTTTAAATAATTTAATTAAAATTTATTTTATTAATAATTAAAGTTTTTTAATTAATTAAAAAAAAATAAAAAAAAAGAACTTTAATTTTAAATAAAAAAAATAAAAAAATATTAATATTAAAATAATAATTTATAATAAATTAATTATATATTTATATATATAATTAATTTAATTAATAAGATTTAATAATTTAATAAAATATTTTTATATTTATAATATAAATTTTTAATTAATTAAATATATATAATTATATTTAATTATTAAAATTTTTATATATATAAAAATTAAGTTAATTAATAATAATTATTAATTATTTTAATTTTATATTATTATTTATTAAATATTATTATTATAATAATTTATTATATTATTAAAATTTTTTATTTATTAATTTATTTATATATATAATTATTAATATAACATTTTTTAAAAGTTTAATATTTAAAAAATAATTAATATTAAAAAAAATAATTATAATATTATAATAAATTTAATTTATAAATTAATTTATTTATTTAAATTCTTTTATTAAATTAAAAATAATAATTAATATTTAAAAAAATAAAATATAATATATTTTTTAAAAATAAGTTTAATTAAATTTATTATATAAAATTTTTTATAATAATTTTATATTTTATTATTTTTATAATTTAAATATAATTAGAAAATAATTTTTTATATTAATAATTATAGTTTTAAATTATATTTATTTAAATTAATATATTAAAAAATAAAACTATTATAAATTATAAATTATTTAGTTTAATATTAGTAAATATTATATGAAAATATTAAATTATTATATAATTTAAGTTTTTTAAATATAGGTTTATTAAAATAAGTAATTATAAAAACGGTTATTATTTTAAAAGGTTTAATTTTACTTTATAAATAAATATTTATTTAATAAATTAAAATTATTTAAAAGTAATTAAAATTAGCTTATTATATTATTAAAATTAAAATATAACTTTTAAATAAATTAATTATACTTTATTATTTAAATTTATAATTTTAATAACTTTATTATAAATAATTAAAAAAATAATTATAAATAATTAAGTTTATAATTATATAATAATAAACTTTTATTTTAAAATAAATTTAGTAATATTAAAATTAATTAATATATTTTTAAAAAAATTAAAGAATTATAAATTTAATTTAAAGTAAATTAAAATTTATAAAAATCTTAAATTTAAACTTAAAAAACCCTATTTAAATTTAAATTATTTAAAAAGAAAAATATTAAAAAGATTTAAATAAAAGCTTAAATTAAGTTAAAAAATAAATAAAGTTATAATAATATAAAATAATTAAATAAAATTAATTAAAAATTTATAATTATAAATCTTTTAATTTTATATTAAAAAGAAATAAATTTAATTTATAATTTATAAATAAAATTAAAAAATAATAAATTTTAAAATAATATAAATATAATAAATATAATAAATATAAATTATATTTATATATAAATAAATAAATAAAGTATAAAAAAATAATTAATTAATTATTAATTAATATTAATTAATAAATATATAAATTTTTTTAAAATTTATTTTAAAATTTAAAAATATTTTTTTATATATTAATATTTTTAAATTTAATTTTATAAAAATAAATATATTTTATATATATTTTTATAATTAATAATTATAATAATATTTATTTTATTATAAATTAATTTATTTATAATTATTATAATTATATTTATAATAAAATTATTTTTTATAATTAATTTATTAATTTAATTATATTACCCGCATTAATTTAATAAAATATATGCTTTTTAATAGCTTATAATTTATAATTAATTTATTAAAATTATATATTTATATTAAAGATTATAATTATTTATTTATTAATTTATATAATTAAAAAAAAATTTAATTAATTTAATATTTTTATAATAATAATAATATTATAAATTTATTTAATAATTTTTATTATTTATAATTAAAAATTTATTTATTTAATTAATATTTAAAATATTATTTAAAATATTATTAAAAATATATTTAAATATAATTCTTAATTAAATTTTAAATATTATAAAAATAATTTTTTTAAATTTTTATATATTAAATACTCTTATTATTATTTATATAATAATTTAAAATATTATAATTCTTTTATAAAAAAATTTATAATTTTTATTAAATTATTATTTTAAAATATATTATATAAAAATTAATATTTTAAAATTATTTTTATTTATAATTTTTAATAATAAATTAATATTTATAAATAATATAATTAAATATTTTAATAAAATAATTATATTTTTAAAAATAATTATAATACTTTTATAAAATAAATTATTTTAAATTATAAAGTTTTTATTAAATAACTTTTTATTTAATTATTTTTAATTAAATAATTTTTTTAATTTATAAAATATATAATAAAATTTATTTATTAAAATTTATTTTATTAAATTATATATATTTAAATACTTATAATTATTTATAATTATTAATAACTTTATTATTTTTTTAAAAAAATATTAATAATAAAAATATTTTTTTAAATTTATTAATTTTTTTAATTTATTAAAATAATTATTATTAAATTAAATTAATTAATTATTTAAAAATTAATAAATTATATATTTTATTAAATAATAATTATATATTTAATAATAATTTTAATTATTTAATTAAAAATAAATTTATTAATAAATAAAGTATTTTATTAAAATAAATAAAATAAATAAAATAAATAAAATAAATAAAATAAATAAAATAAATAAAATAAATAAAATAAATAAAATAAATAAAATAAATAAAATAAATAAAATAAATAAAATAAATAAAATAAATAAAATAAATAAAATAAATAAAATAAATAAAATAAATAAAATAAATAAAATAAATAAAATAAATAAAATAAATAAAATAAATAAAATAAATAAAATAAATAAAATAAATAAAATAAATAAAATAAATAAAATAAATAAAATAAATAAAATAAATAAAATAAATAAAATAAATAAAATAAATAAAATAAATAAAATAAATAAAATAAATAAAATAAATAAAATAAATAAAATAAATAAAATAAATAAAATAAATAAAATAAATAAAATAAATAAAATAAATAAAATAAATAAAATAAATAAAATAAATAAAATAAATAAAATAAATAAAATAAATAAAATAAATAAAATAAATAAAATAAATAAAATAAATAAAATAAATAAAATAAATAAAATAAATAAAATAAATAAAATAAATAAAATAAATAAAATAAATAAAATAAATAAATAAAATAAATAAATAAAATAAATAATTTAAATAATTTAAATAATTTAAATAATTTAAATATTTAAAATAATTATTTAAATATTTAAATTTAAATTTAAATTTAAAAACTATTAATAGCTATAGGCCCACCCACTTAAACTTAGACGAATAGCTCCCAGGGCCCCGGCAGGGGCTTTCCACCTGGTTTTTCATTGACTACTCCCCTGCAGGGGTCGCACTGGCTGCCTTCCCTTTTCGGCACGAGGCATGCTGTGATTGGTGGTGACCCAGCTGTCACCAGATGGTCCTAGCGCCAGTAGTTCCAGAGGCCCAGAACACCGAGCTACGTCACCTTGGGAAGAGGGAAGGCTCGAAGCGGAAATGGTCAAACGAGGTTTTCTTGATTCTTGTGTCTCATGTCAGATTTCATTTCCCAAATGGCGTTGGATCGCTCTGGTTGCCAGGCGGTCCCAACAAGCCCTAACAATAGGAAAAATTAAAACCGGAGGTTTCCCTCCCTTGCCCTGCAGTGACGCTGTTGACGTTGGGATGGCGTAGGGATCCCACAAAGGGGAATCCCTGCGGCAATCACCCGGTCACACGGTGACGTCAGCCTGATATCGACAGCGCCTGCCCACTGACGGGATCGCGATTCGTGGGCGAACAACAAAATATTTTGCGGCAAGCCGCTGCCGGGATTTCCAGCCTCGAAGATATAAGGGGCCACACATACCTGTTCGTTTTTCTCTTGACTTAGTGGGGTCTTATAACTCTTCTATCAATAATAAACCTTCATCCTGAAAGTCATCTCCCAACCAGAGAGAAAGTCAAAAACATTCCTCCCGACCTACAAGTCACACCTCCACACCATTAGCATTACCAATCTACCACAAATCCCGAGCGCAACACCGTCAACATGGGCGCAGTAATGTCTTGTATCCAGGGCATAGGTGACTGTATCATGACAGTCATTAGAGCGATCGCTGGAGTCATCATGTCGATCGTCAACGGCGTCGTCGCAGTCCTTTCGGCCATCGTTAGATTCCTGACCTGTGAGTAACACCTTCTTGCACACCGACATTCCCGCGATCTAGAGTGCAGATTAACTGATCAAATCCTACCAACAGGTGGCTACTGCGGACGTGGCGGCGGCGGTACTCGTCGCACAAGACACACTAGTCATGTCTAGGAGCAACGGCACGGCCACCAGGCGGGCGTGTTCGTGGGATGATCAAGACCTGGATCTCACTTGCGGGAGAGGGGACGAGGTGCAACCGGCCAAGAGGTCTGGAGAGAGAGAGAGAGAGAGATGAATGTCGACGAGCAGCCTTTGGGTTGCCGACTTTTGGAGGAACACTTTTGATCATGGGCCTCTGCGCTTTCCAGCTCAGGGCATTGAAGGACACATGATACCCCTATTACCCCCTTTGTACAGTAACGACGACATGGGAGAAGTTTTCTGTTTGACGAGAGCGTCATAAGCATGTTTGAGCATAACCAGTAACGGAATATACCCTACATTCCCAACAACTTCTGCAAGAAAATCGCTTAGACTGCACAAATATGGTGGCAATGTAACACCGCCGTGTCGGCCAGAAATGTGGCTGGTTCAACAACATTTGTGGCGACGTTGTGTACAGCACCAAACCCTGCTTCGTGGGGATAATCAGACTCTAGCGAATCGGTGTGGACACGGAAAGGGAAAAGAACGGTTGCGATGAAACTAAAAGTTGTGTGTGATGAGGTCCAATTACGACTGGCCGAGAAGACACAAAAATCAATCCTCGTCTTCAAGTAGATCTTTCGCAAAGAATCTGGCAATCGTCCTCGCAGCTTCCCCACCCACCAGCGGCGCCAAGTCTTGCATAGACCTATTGGCAATGTCCCTGATGTTCTCTGTCTCAAGGGTCAAGTTCTTGATATTCTTACTCGTCACACCGGGAACATGCATCAACATCTCCTCCGGCTGCTGGTTGAACGGCTGCTCCTCAGCCACCTCGTTCTTATCGAGTCCGGCCCTCACGGCCGCAATCGGATCAGGCTCTTCCTCCTGTGCCTTGAGAGACTCGAAAATTTCGGCTGTCTGATAAGGCGAAGATGACCATACTATCCGCAGCTTGGGGAAGGCCAGTGTCAACAGCACTATCTTGGATTGGAGGTCAGACGATGTATTGTCCGGGTTGACACTCTTCAGATTTCCCGATAGGTCGGCAAAAGGCTCCAGAGTGAAAGACTTGTTCTGGTCGAACTCAATGAGGAGCATCGGCGATTTGTAGTGCTGGAACATGGTCTCGGCCTGACTGTAGAGACGTCCGTCCCTGAAGGACGAAATCAGGTCGCTGACGGATTTCCTTTCGATGCATATGTTGGGCGATAAGATGTAGTCACCTACGGTCAGCATGCATGGTACGATGACCATGGAGCGACCATGCAAGAGCGACGGCAGAGAAGATCTAAATTCCCGGACGTCCACCACCACTCGAGGAGGCTGCGCAGTGGCAGCCAGGCGGCCACCACCGGCTATGCGAGTATTGATGGTCCTCAGAAACGCCTCCTGCGGGTCCTCGACGCCATGAGCATCGACAGTCATGACGACGCTCATGCTCGCGCGCTCCTTGATCAATTTGGTGAATGCATCCTTCTCCCGCCGGACCGTCGTCAAGTACCTCTGTTCCTCTACGGACCCACCGTAGTACAGGAAGTAGACGCGTACGTTCCGATCGTTGTGAGACGATCTGTACACCTCGACCCGTCTGATAAACGACGCATCAGGCTCATACATGATAATGTATCGCGGTTTGACCTCCTCGAGCACATGCTCATCTTGGTCTCCGTCGTAGGCGTGTATGACAACCAGATCTTGCATTTCGTACATCTTGTAAAAGTCATCCATGTCTTCCAACGTGTCTTCAATGATATCTGCCTTTTGTTTTGCCTCCTCTTCTGTGATTTGGATTTCTTCCATGAGCTCAGACACCTCGCTCGCCTTCTCAAAGTATGGTACGAGGCTCCCGTTCTCGGCTCGGCCAAGACTTGTCGCCATGGCAGCACCGCCGCGGACGCGTCGCCGCTTGTTAGCGGGGGCTCTGCTGGTCTTCTGCAGACGGGGATCTGTCGCTCCTTTGAGAGCATTCTGGTTCTCGGCGAAGAGAGTGGCACTGACTTTGGCAAACTCTCGCTTCCAATTGAGGTAGTTGCGCAGCTTGCGTCTCATCATGAAGGTGGCAGAAGGCTTGTCCTCATCATCCTCATCATCGGGACTCTGATAGACGATCTTCTTCCTCTGCTGTTGCTCGGCCTTGGGTTTCACATGCATGGATTGCAAGTATTCCTTGAGTTGACGACAGGTTGCGGCATCTGAGCACATGATCAGGATAGTGCCATTAGAGTCATCGCGGGCCATTGGCTCGAAGTAGAGATCTCTGTCGATTTCCTGAAGAACGTCGGCCAGTACCGCCCATTTAGGCTGTTCCTCGAGCACCGGGCGCACAGAGTCAATATTCGAGTCTGCGCCGGGCTTGTTGACGCCGCTGTACACTCGCTTCCTGCCGGTGTCAAAAATGGTCTGGGCAGCGTCGAGAAACAGCCATGGGGACTGGTTCTGCCTAGTTGACCCCGGCGTAGGCGAGTGCGCAGCGTGGATGGTATCTAGGTTCTGCAGGAATTGCACAGCATCCATTCCGACTATGGCCTGCAACAGGCTACGTAGCACAGTTAGATCGCTGACGATCTGCTTTGTCTTCCAGCTCACCCTGTGCCAATTTGGATCGAGCTGACGGCGCACCATGACATCGAAATTCTTGGTCAGAGCGCTGTCGAGATTCCAATCATCCATCTCGAGGCCTGTATTTCCCTTTTTTAATTCGTGAATACTGACTTCGACGCATTCCATGACGGCAGCCTGGATCTCCTTCATGGCATCCGTCATAGGCACTTCAAGCTCGATGACCTCTGCCTTTTTCTTGCCCTCCAGGGATTGAGCCACAGAGACATGGAAACGAGGCCATAGGCTCGCCTTCCTCAAGAAAAGATTTCGCATCATGGCGGCGAGCGGATTGAATCCAGTAGTGAAGGGGTCCGGATTGTCGGCGAAAGCCTTGAGAAACCCGACCTTGTTCTTCTGGCGGTAAATCCGCAGGACAAAGGCCTCCAAACTGGTGGCGACAACCCTGTCGGCGTGTAAAACAACCATTCCGGTGATTTTCTCAACGTTCAACAGGTTGGTGAGCATGTCCACAACCAAGATACGGCTCGTGATGCTGAAGATGCCCCCCGAGGCATACATTTTCTCCCTCACACCGACGTTCGTGTAGTCAGTGTTGACCACGGTCAGGCCGCGGGCCAGAGGCGCCATGCTGATTGCTGCATGCTCGGCGAGAGCTTCACCGATCCAATTATTTTCACGGTCCTCGGCGTTAACCACGACAAGGAGGTTGTTGCCGGCAGCATCGTATGAGTGCAGCAGGTTGGTCAACAAGCGCATGAGCCCAAGGCCGCGGGCCAGAATGACAAGCTCGTCCTCTGCACGGAGTTCTTGAAAGAGAGACTGTTGGTACTCCTTGAGAGAAGGCGACGGGTGTCAGTGTCTCATGTGGAGCCTGTGAATGGCAGTCCATGGAGAGGCTTACAAGGGGCAGTGAGAGCTTCACCGGCTGGGGCGCATCGTTGGCGGCCATGATGGAGTGCGGCAGCCAAATGCAAAAGTGATGCCTCCTGATAAGGAATGAAACATGGTCGTCGGACCGACCAGTATCAACAAAGCCGGTCCGGTACGCTGGACAAGGCTGAGATTCGGGCCAGGTGGGACCCACGCGTGCACTCCTGACGCGGAACTGATGTCGATGTCGTCAGATTAGCAACCTTTCGCAGCCTGCAGCTGGCCCGCAGCTGGTGCCAGCGCCCGGGCCAGCCTGCCGTCCCCTCCGTGACTACCTAGGTACTTAAGTGCCTAGGTACCCAGGCAAGTGAAACGAACAATCCGGCTCTATTACCTGATGAGTGGGATACAGATTGGGATACAAAGAATCAGCAGGGGGCCTTAATGATGTTGCACCGCCGATCCATGCAATTCGAAATACCGGTATTTTGAGGCCTCTGGAAGACTGCCAGTTGTCGTCTCGTGAATTCCGAAGCCGAGATGCTAAAAGTGAGGCAACCCAGACCGCCGCAGGCAAGCCGAAACAGACTGATGATACCCACATCCTTGGGTCTCGGCCGCTTCCGCCTGTCAGAAATCGCAAGCACGACATGCTAGCAGGGGAGACGCCTGCCCAATTATGGACGTCCTGCCAGACATTTGCCCGTCTGGCGGGGCGTGCTTGCCTGCTTCGTCACGGGTCGGTGTTATAGTCAAAACCGACGTCATCTTTCATGTGCTGGCGCCCAGCTTGTGCATAGGCGCAGAAGGCGTAGCCCATGACTGGAAAGGGGGCCCAACTCACATCCGACGTGGCTGTATAAGACGGGACAACATTCCCTCGTGGATTGTGTACGCCGGTATTGTTAGCCACCAACCTCTCAACCTGCACGATACCAAGTTACCACAGTATTTCCTCCTGACTACCTGGTAAGCCTTGATACCAACCCCACCTCCCAGTCTCCCATAAGACAGCCAGCCGACTGACGATAGTGGCTAGGACCTACCTACCATACGCACCAGCCCGTACTTCATACCAACTAGTCGCAACCATGTCTGACAAGAACCAGCAAGAGAAGGAGTTCACCACCCAGGTAAGCTTTGTGGGTCTGCTTTGACCTGGTTTCCCGCTCCTGGAACTGCCGTGGCTGACAACGGCATCTCTTCCACAAGCCTATCGACGAGAGCAAGAAGGAGGGCACTGGCTTCATCGAGGCCATCAAGTCCAAGGTTGCCCCACACGTTGCGGCCCCAGGCCCAGCGCAGTCGCACGACCACAGCCAGATACCTCAGGAGGGAACCAAGGAGGAGCGCCTGGCCAAGGCGAAGGAGTTGAACCAGTAACTGCACGACACCTACTAGCTATGGCGGCAGAGACTGTTGCAGGACAGGTACCATGACTTAATGAAAGAGATGACATTCGATACCCGAGGCTTCACAGGCTGGCCCCCTCTCCGCCTCGCTTCAGATGCCCAACCATTTGCACATGTGTGTTCGACCAAGTAACGCCGCCTGGTAGTAATGCGGCACTTGTTTGCGGTGCCACAGCCGCTGTAGTTTGTAGTTCATGTTGATCTCGGCGCGGGCTGGTCTTCGGACCCGGTGGGCCGCCTACCACAGTAGCCCTGGAGCCCTGCAGCGCCTAGGGCTGGGCTGCTGCAGCTGTCTGCGGTAGCAAGACCCATAGAGCTGCAGGCACTATGCATCCTGGCGATGGGCCTGATGAGCTGTGGCTGTGCTCGCAACCGAGGGGATCCCTTCAATCATCTGATATTCATGTAACGGGTAGGCTCTCGTACTGTGTACTGTGGACTGTGCAGTAAGAGCGAGCGAGCGAGCAATGATGCAACAGGTGTCATGAAACGCTCCCGGGGCCGGGGGGATAGCTCTCAGTACGGAGGTGTAGGCAATACGCAGTACGCAGTACGCAGTACGCAGTACGGCCGGTCGGGCTCCTACGTCCAAGCTGCACAAGTCCAAACCTCACCTCTCTCGGACCGTTCCCCGCCTCTTATTACCGACCTGCCCGGGTGACGACCTACTGATTAGGCCTACACCTCCTGAGCCCGCCCTTGTCCCGAGCTTTGATTGCCCTGTCAGCCAGGCGTTGGCACTGTCAGTCTTGCTGCCAAGATCCGGTCGAACGGTCTACCGTTTGGTCTAGCTACGTCCGCCTTGCGCCTGCCACTTAGCCCAAATCCTACCTACTTCCAACCACACTCCCAAGAACCCCTACCTACCTCGACTGCCTTGATACGCGCGTTCAGTAAGCCACTCAACAACCTCCATCCGATCTGCCAGCGTCGCCGTACCTGCGACAAGTTCCCAGTGGGCACTGCCAGTCACCCAAGCCAAGCCAAGCGTTCCCAGGCTTGGAAACACCACCTCGCAGCTTGGTAGTGTGCCACATTTCAGCATTCACACCACACACACCACTTACTCCCTCCTTGACCACCGCCGTTGTCATCGCCATTAGCAGCACCAGCCCAGCCGCTGTGACCCGCCACATCCAGCAACAGGCAGCGACACAGCGTCGTTCGGTCCAATTCATTCGCCTCATGAATTAGCGTACGGAACATCGAGAACAGGCTGCTGGGAGCAAGACCCCCAAATCTCGCCCAATCCCCGCCCCTCTCTGTCCTCCTCGACGACCGCCCGCCAGCCTCACGGTGCCCCTCCAGCCCGGGCTGCGATACCACTATGCCGTCCATCCTCAGCGAGGCCGACAAGGAGACCGTCAAGCGCTTCGTCCCCAAACAGAGCAACAAGATTCAGGCCGTCGCCGTCGCTCGGCTATACGTCGCGTACCCGAACAAATCAAAATGGACGTACACGGGATTGCAAGGGGCTGTCGTGCTTTCCAACGACCTTGTCGGGAACACGTACTGGCTCAAGATGGTTGACATATCCGTAAGTCTGTCCAGCTGCGAACCAGCTCGCCCACGGCGCAATCTGACTTGATACGAACAGCCCGCCATGCGAGGGGTGGTGTGGGATCAGGAGATCTTCGACACATGGAGCTACAACCAAGACCGAACGTTCTTCCACTCCTTCGAGCTAGAGGACTGCGTGGCAGCCCTGTCTTTCGTCGACGAGAAGGAAGCGAAGCAATTCCTGAAGAAGATGAACGACAGGGAAAAGAACGCGAGCAAGGCGACCAAGACGACACCGTTCGGAGGGGTTGCCCCCGGAGCAGCAGCCGGTCACCACAAGCACAGCTTGCTAGGTGGCATCTTCGGAGGACATAGGCACGCCTCTGCACCGACGCCGCCCGACTCTCCTCGCAACAACGGCCCTGCAATCGGCCATTTCCATAGACAATCGTCTGGGAGCAATGGACACAGGTCCGAGTTCGCGACCCTCGAGGCATTTGATCCCGAGTGGAGAGAGCACTTTGGCGACGACCTGAGGAGCAAAGGCCTTACCGATGACTTCATCAAGGACAATCAGGACTTCATTGTCGATTTTCTCAAGCAGGAGCAGGCTCAGACGAAGCACTCAACGCCTCCACCCCCGCCGCCCCCGGTCAACGGGGCCGGTTCCCGAGCTCCTCCCCCTCCTCCGGCACCACGACGAGGCGGCGCTCCACCACCACCTCCCGCACCAAGAAGGTCTGGGAAGACAGAGTCGGCCGCCGTCGCCAGAGAGCCGACACCCCCTCGTGATCCGTCCCCCCCAAGGCCCAGATTCCAGGTCCCGCCGCCGCTGCCTGATGCCGGGAAACTCGCGCGCCCTGAGACAGCTAAGGCTCCCCCCGGTCCACCCCCTCCACCACGACCGGCAAAGTCCCCCATCGAAGATACCAGAGAACCAGGCCACAAGTTTGGTGTGCCCCCGGTATTCCAAGGCCAGAGGAGTGTTCCCCCCCCACCACAAAGTCGTGGTCCTGTCCCCCCTCCACCGCCGTCACGAGAAACAAGCGCTGTCCCGCCAGGTCCGCCACCACCACTGCCTCCGAAGGCCCCTGGATCGGCCGCGCCGCCTCTCCCTCCTCCTACCTCCCGACCGGCCCCGGGCTTACCTGCGAGAGGCCCTGCCGGGCCTCCTCCGCTACCAGCTTCCAGCGCTCCACCGGCGCCGGCTGCCTCGGCGCCACCCCCACCACCCGTCCCAGCAGCAAATGCGCCCCCGCCACCCCCATTGCCTCCAACCAACGCCCCGGCTGCTCCTCCTCTACCACCGCCATCGTCGGCTGGGCCACCGCCGCCGCCGCCATTACCTCCCACTGGCGCCCCGGCTGCTCCTCCTCTGCCACCGCCATCGTCGGCTGGACCGCCAGCGCCGCCTCCACCTCCACCATTTGGTGCGCCAAGTGGAATCCCGCCGCCCCCGCCACCCCCGCCACCTGGTGGTGCTGCCGGCATTCCTCCCCCACCAGGTCCGCCCCCTCCGCCTGGACCACCCCCGCCTCCGAACCGCGACTCAGGCTACTCTTCCGGTGTGCCAGCAGCGGCTGGTGCTGATCCTGGGCGTGCTGCTGTGCTGGATGGTATACAGAAGGCTGGCGGTATCGGTGCTTTGAAGAAGGTTGATAGGAGTCAGATTCGTGACAGAAGTGCGGCACAGGTTGGAGGCAGCAGCGATACAGGCCCACATGGGAGTGGGTTGCCGCCATCAGGGGTTGCACCAGCAGGCGGCGGTATGGCCGATGCTTTGGCAGCGGCCCTTGCGGCGAGAAACAAGAAGGTTGCTCATAGTGGTAAGGTGTCACCTGCTGACGACGAATAGTGGACGATACACTAACAGGTTTACAGACGACGAAGACGATGATAATGACTGGGATTAGACCCCCAGTCCTTGATCAAGTGGAAGAGGAGAATCACAGAATAGTTTCATCACCAACGTGTCAAATGGAGACGGCCCGGGGAATCCCACACGGTAGACCGCTCTTGACGACCTGGGTGGACAAGCTAGCAACTTTATGCAGCATTTTATCTTCTTGTCGGCCGCCATCGCCAGAGTGGCGTGGTTTAGGATGGGCTGTACTACTTTCAAAGAAATGAGAGCATTGGTATTTGGTCAAGCCAAGTCGATCATTGCAACGCTGGTGTGGAGCGTCCGTAGCAGTTGTCCCGGACACAATACCAAGGCAGAGATCAAGATTGAGAAAGTATAAAATTATCAAAAGTCGCAAGACCAGACTTGATTAACGATGAGTGAGGTCACAAGCGGTCTGTGAGGATTTTGGTTTGTGTTTAGAGTGGTAAATCCCATGCTTGCGTACCCCATCATTGTGCTACCACATCAGGACATGATCACGGAGTGCAGCTTTCCGGTCTCCCATGGAACAACTCGAGCATTCATCATCAAGGTTAGGAAAAGAATAACATGATTGCCGACACAGGACGTCCCTCCCATCCTAGCCGCTCCCACACTTCGACTGTCGAGAAACCAGGAGCAAGCGGCGGCAGCAAGCCATCACAAGCCCCCAGGTCTGATAGAGAGAAGACAGTCCCGCTCACCGCCGCCGCTCAACGACGGTTCGCTCGCGCACCCCTTCCGTGCAAAGGCACGCCTGTCTGGACATGCCCTGACGGAGAGTCCGGGGCCGCAACTCGTGGCATGCCCAAAGGAACATGACAGCCACAGAAAGGTCCTTTACTTTGCCATGCAGTCGGAGGCTTCCGCTTAGATGTCGTCGATGTCCACCTCCTTGCCGCCGGCACCGCCCTCGTCACCGCTGTCCGAGTCGCGGTCCTCGTCGAACTCGAAGCCGCAGTCGCCGTCCTCGCCGCCGCCAAAGTTGTCCGTCTCGTTGATCTTGGCGGTCTCGGGGAGCTCGCCGTATGCCTTGAGCGAACGAGCCTCGTCGGCCGTGTACTTGAGACTTTAGGTGTTTTTGACACCGGTCAGCTTCTGGAACATATAGACTCTTGGAGAGTTCGGGGGGTGGGGGGGGGGTGTGTGGTCGAGATATCGGCAGTACGCCTCGGGAGGGGAAGAGGGAACTTTTGAGGGGTTTGAGTGCAGACTTACATCACATCGCCCTTGTCGTCCTGGTAGTCACGCAGCGACAGCAGAATAATGTCGCCCTGGTTAATCCAGACCTTCTTGCGAAGCTTGCCGCGGATATTGCCGAGTCTGCGGGTTCCGTCGAAGCATTGCGCCTCCAGGCGGCCGTTTCTAAGTTGTCATCAGCACGCGTGTCGCCAGCTTCATCTTGGTTGGTGGGAGACAGTGCATGGGGAGAAAAACGGCAGGCTGCCCTCTTTCGGGCTAGGGGCCACGATAATAATGTAGCTGTGGGTTGGGGACCTTACCCAAGCATCTTAACGACCTGTGCATACTCCTGGCCCTCCTCCTTGAAGGTGAGTTCACGCTTCTCATTGTCATTTTCGTTCTTTCCACGTCTTCGGTTCTTGCCTCCCTTTCCCTTGTTCTTAGGCATCTTGTCGGCTTTTAAGAGGTATTGCCCACGGGTTCCGGAATGGTCTGCACTTTGTTACTTGGGTGCGGACAGGGAAGTGGGTGGACAACAGGAAGGGTTGCCTTGGCTGTGGTGAAATGCAGGAAGAAGGAGTAGCCGCGAGTAACAGGCGACGGGTTTGTGATGGCGGGGTCCTTTTGTGCTTGTGGGCTTTCACCGCGGGGCGAATCCCAGGCGCTAGGGGGTCAATGTGGGCCTGGCTGTGGGTCCAGGATCAGGACTGGGCACTAACGCTCTAGCGGGTCGGCCGCACCGCCCGATTGCATGTCTACCTAGGTAGGTAGTAGTCAGTCTATTTAAGTATCTATGATAGCATACGGCATACCACGCCGAGGGACCCTGCAGAGATTCTTGGTCACCGTTCACCAGGCTCACTCAACAACCTCTTCAAACCACACACTCTTACTGGCTGCTCTGAAGGCAAGCTGGTCCCTAGGGTGCAGGCAGGCTCGAGACGGAATACAGCCCGGATAAATCCAGTGGGCTTTTATGGTGAGTTACTGTGGACGATGTCTTGTCACGAATATTGGTCAGAGTTTAACCTTGATTGTCATATATGAGTAGCTGGTTGTCGGTCATCACCAGGATGCCATGACAACTGCACTTGAGAACTATGTTTAGTTGCCTCCGTACCCTCGTCAGGCCAAGAGTGAGGGCAATCATTGCAAGATGGCATGCTTCTCATGACTGCTACCGCAGCAGAGAACGCCAGCGATTTCTGTACACGGCTTCTCAAATTCCACGTGTTGCGGAGAATGGAGATCTGTACACTCCGGACGGCAAAGAGCGCATCGCCCGGCTGATGCAGCACAATATAGGGCTCTGTGGTGAACTCAAGAGGGTCAACAAGTTGCGCTTCCAGAGAATCACGGTTGAGATGGCTGGTCGGCATGTTTTGCACAACTCTGACCTGAGGTACTTCACAACACAGGGTTCGTCATTTACCGAGGCAGTATGCAGGAGGTATCTAGCAGATTGTGCAAAACCGCTCTGGTGGAGGACCCAGGCCCTCAGTTCGACGACAAAGTCCGTCGTCCGTAATAAGGCCACCGCACGCTTGAACGCCGCCTTCCGACAAGCGCTGCAGAACGCCGGCTACGACACTCATGGAAACAGGTTGCCAGATCAACAGCACGAACCTCACTCTGGGACTAAGGCAATCACGCATCTGGCCGGCACCGTGGTTATCAAGGCCTATTCGCCGGTTGACGTCTACAAGATGCCTTTCAAGAACCTGCAGGACTTCTGCATAAGGGTCGTGAAGGGAGTAGAAGAAGCCCTTGGACAACGTCCAGGAGATGCGTCCAGTAAATCCCAGACGGCTTCACGTCAACATGTCCAAAGGCTTGCGGGCGACAACAAGAGCAGGGGCGGCGGAAACAGATGGGGCCAGGCTGGACAGAGGTTGCGAAGATAGTCAACCAGGGCCGGTCTGACTTGTGCGTCTGGAGAACTTCAGACATAGCAGACGGGCAATGGCTGACAGTATTAGCATCAAGAAGCCAGTACGTAATGGGCCATACCAGTATAGTGTGGTTATACTTGTACCTGCCGTGTCCATCCACAAACCAAAGATTGGACGAGAGTCAAACAGTTCAAACAAAATAATAAATAAAAGCTGGCTGGGCTGGATTAACGCGTATCATGCCACCGTGTTGAGTTCTGTGAGATTCGGATGTAAAAGAGTCATGCCGGTCGATCTTCTACTCAATACTGTCGACTGTGAGGGAGGTTCATGAGCGGATAGCATACCTAGGTCCCAGACTGGCCAGGCTGGAGTGCGTTTTGTAGGAATGCCGTACAGTTAGTTAAATGACTATTGTAGAAACAACCAATCCTCACGGGAAAGAAAGCACTTGCAGCCCAGGGCATCCCCTTCCGCCTCGGACCGGCTTACATAAGCCTACAGCTAGCCCGCTGGAGGTCCTGGTTTCACAAGCAAAGGCGACCGGCACCAACTACCATCGTAACAGTTGTAACAGCTTTCCACACCTTGACTGCGAGGCCCATCGCAACCTCGACTCTCCATCCCCGGCCAGCTCCCACCAGTCCCAATTCCCACACAACTTCAGCAACTTCGCGTCGGGCGCCAAGAGGCGATCCAAGACGAAGCCCTTCGGCCAAGATGCTCGTCTCCCTGACCGTCGGCAAGGTTGACGCCGGCGTCACCGTCCTCCTGACCCCAGATAAACGACTCGTAAGTCTACATGGGTGGCCTGCTGGCAATGCTCCCTCCCCTTGCGCGCCAGCCACGACTTCGGGGATGGGCAGCTCAAGCTCACCAGTGTCGTGCTGCAGATCGAGTTCCCCTCCATCCTACTACCACCAGACATCTCGTCAGGCTCCATCGTCGACATCACCGTCGCACGCAATCTCTCCTCCGAATCATCCGCCGAGCAGCGCTTCCAGGCCCTCCAGGATCAGATCTATGGCTCCTTCGGGGCTGCCTCGCCCTCCAGCCCGGTACTTCGCTGTCGCAACGCGACCCAGACCTCAGTCGTACTAGAATGGGACCCCATCCAGCTCGCGACCGCGGATCTCATCAGCCTCGCCCTGTACCGCAATGGCCAGAAGGCGGGCAACATCCCCCGCCCACTGCAGATGCACACCACAAAGATCTCGGGTCTGGCCGTGGACACCAAGTACACTTTCCACCTGGTCCTCAGGACGACGGCCGGCACGTACAGCAGCGAGAAGGTTGAGGTCCAGACACACAAGATGACAGATCTGAGTGGCATCACCATCACGACCGGCATCCTGCCACAGTCCATGCGAGAGGAGCTGGCAGAGGCGGTGGAGAGGATCGGCGCCAAGATTGTGGACAGCGTGAGGATAGACACAACACACTTTGTCACCACCGAGGGACGGGGCATCCAGTGGGAGAAGGCGGTGGAGATGAACATTCCCGTCGTTCGGCCGGAGTGGGTGGAGGCTTGCGAGAAGAACGGCAGGATTCTGGGCGTCACTAAATTCTATCTGGATGCATTGAGGCCCGGCCCACCAAGTGAAGACCGGCCTGGCACGGCTGGCACAATCACTCAGCAGCAGCAGCCGCAACAGCAACAACAGCAGCAGCCTCCTTCTGCCCCGGCCGCTGCCCCGGCCGCCGCCCCGGCCCCAGTGCATACGGAGAAGGAGTTGCCAGCCGCACCGGCAGCAGAGAATGGCGAACAAGGCAGCAAGGAAGAGGGCGAGAAGGAGAAGGCTACGGAAGCGGATGGGGCACAAGACAAGGAGGAAGCCGTGGAAGGTAGAAACGAGGAGAGTGAGGGGGACGAAGAAGAGCTGGAAGAAAGGACAAAAGCGGAAGAAGAGGGCGAACAGAAGGTCAGGTTTGAGGACAAGAAGCAGGACCTGACATTGCGACCCGAGGCGTCCAGGTTCGCGAGCGTGGAAGACGCGGATGATAAGGACGCAGGAGTGCAGACTCCGGCCAGCCGCGCATCATTCCAGGACGTACAGTTATAGGCGTCTCGTTCTGTCCCGAGGGGGCGGCAGAGACGAGCAAGGCACACCCTGCCGGCTCTGGTGTTAATAATGCCGGCATCCATCGAATCTGACCAGACAGCCAGAAGGTCGGAAATCCACACTGAACAGGTGATAAATATCATAATGAAATCCCAAGACGCTTGGCCGCCCCCCTTCGAGACAAGCCTGACATACGACGAGAGCGTCCCACAGCCACCGCACATGCTCCTAACCAAGCACACCAGCTCAAGGCAAGATCTCGTCCCCCTTCCAATCCCAACACCTCCCTCTCCCGTCGAGTCCCACCTTCTCCGTGACGACCTCGACCATCTTCGCCACAGCAAATCCGGGCTCAAACAGTTTCTCCTTGGGCACAGTCTCCCAGAAGTCACGGCTCAGGTCCGTCCTGACAGTCCCGGGGTGATAAGCCATTGCCATGGCCTTGTCGCCGCTCCTGGCTGCCAGCTGCAGGTCGAAGCTCTTGGTGAGGCTGTTGACGGCGGCCTTGCTGCTCCTGTAGCTGTACCACCCGCCCTTGCGGTTGTCCGAGATGCTGCCAACCCTCGCGCTCATGTTCAACCACACGGCATGCTCAGGCAGCCGCACCGAGTCGTGTGTGCCCTTGCCCGTGTCCAGCGCGAACTGCGTGCGCCTGCGGGGGAGGAACTCCTCAAACCACTTCATCAGCAGCAGCGGGCCGAGGGCGTTCACCCTGTACGTCTGCAGCGCCGCGGCGGCGTCCACCTGCCGCGGCGACTTCTCCGGGTGCAGGATGCCCGGGATCGCCAGGGCCAGGTGCAAGTGGTGCGTGTCGCGGGGGAAGAGTCGTGCGGCCTCCCGAGAGGCCGCCTCGACCGACGGCTCGTCCGTCACATCCAGTTGGACCACGTGAAGCCGCGCGCTGGACTCCTTGTCGTGCTTGATATCGTCCAGCAGGCGGTCCTTTACGCCGGCTGGGTCGCTCCTCGCCGTAGCTAAAATCGGCACGGTGGTGTTCCGCAGCAGATGCCTCGTTAGGACATGGCCCAGCCCGCGGCTGGATGGGCATACGAATATCCAGGGGCGGGACATCGTCAATCACTTCTCTTGGGCGCTGAGATGCATCACAGGCCGTGGCTGTAAAACCTCTCGGTCGTCAATTGAGGTCGATACCCACCAACGCCGTGCTCGGTCTTCACGCTAGGGGCTTCTGAGGCTAGACATGAAGCTGCAGGGGTGGGCAACTTATTCTACGCATCATCGTGCCGTGCCACTCAGCCCGAGCTGGGTGAGCTGTGTCGAGCTCAGGGATACATGCTCCAGTGATCGACGTCATGCCGAAACTTGTCTTAGATCGCCGCCAGGGATCATTACGGTTATCATCGACGCGGGTGATCACCTCAACCTTGAATCTTGGCGAGGACACGGGGAGAACGCTGTAACTAAATGATGCCGTTAGGCGAAGAATACATCTCGTTCCACACCGTTTCCCACAAGGCATACAAGAAAAGAAAAGCTAACGTCTTTTGTTTTTCAACGCCGGATTTGGCCAGTTTTCCGTGAAGTGCAGAGGCTGAAAAGACAGGTCAAAGATAGCAAACACCATTTGAAATATTGAAAAGCGCGGTGGTGTGATGGTAACAATAAATGTGATGTTTCAAGTCCGTTCTTTCTATGAGGGTGAGTTTGCTATACTCTCATGAAACTTCTTTTGAAGTCGGTTAACTTATTAAAAGAGGTGGGTGTTGGCAGAAGTTTGGACTGTTAAACTGTATCGATACTCTACCTCTTCCGCTCCATAAGGAATCACACAATATAAATGGCCTTTCTCCTGTGGCGCATATGAGACACCCTCACAGCGGGTTACGCAAATAACAAGTGTTGCAGTATAACTCTGAAGTTGAGCTTATTCTACTCCCTGTTCTCGGGCGATACTATTTTTGCCCACAGAATCCGTCAAAGGCGGAAATTGCCGTGCTCTACCAGTAGCGTTCTCGTTACTTCGGTGTGATCTTCAGACTGTTTTTCAAAGACCCCGTGGAAAAAGTAAACACATTATAACCAACACACAGCACAATTGAGTCACATTCAAGTATTCCAAGGCGAGTTGTGAGTCGCACTGCTGATACTAGACAGTCTACCATACCTAGGTACTCGAGATATCAGTCAACAAGGTACAACACTACGGTGATGGCCGGCCGACCACATGATGCGGCAACGATAATGTCCCGTACTAGTAGACATTACCAATTATCGCTTGCCAACAGGCCTTGCCTCGCCAAGTAGAATCACTACTCCATCAGAGCGTGCGCCCTCCAAAAGCGCCGAACCCAATCACGGCCCGCGGGCCCTCCCTCAGACGCTGCACCTCGCTGTCCCCCTGTAAGCCGGCTCCCGACCCAGAGCTCTCGAGGCTGAGCCGGCTCCCGCCAAGCTGCAGCTCTCGCATGATGGGCTCCACCGTCTGCATCCCGCTAAAGTACGCCCTGCCCCCACTCTCGTCCCGCGCGCCGCCGACGTACGTCGCCAAGCTGGCCTCGCTCCGGCTCTCGTACCTGGTTAGGCCGGGAGCGCTGCCGTGCTGGTGGGCCCGGGAGGAGGACGGCATATTCTGTGGCGGCGGCGACCACCCACGGCGGCGGTGGCTCAGCTCGCGCGTGATCCCTCGCATGTGCGAGTCTATGCGCGCGTTGAGCCGCTCCATGCGCTTGATGCGCTCCAGCTCCGCCTCGAGCTCGTCCTGCAGGCGCTGCGGGCCGTGTGCGGTACTGGCGGGCGCCCTAGATAATGTTCCCATGGAGCTTGTGCGGGCTCCACTGCCTGTGTCGATCATTGTGGTGGTTCCAGACAAGGTCCCGGGGTGCCTGGGCTCGTCCGGCGTCTGTGACCGGCGGTGACGGCTGTGGCTGCGGGTGCGGCGCTGGTCGGCTCTGTGGTACGAGTCGGGTTGCTCATCAAGCAAATACAGGCGGCGAGATCGTTCGGATACACCAGTGTTGGCTCTCGAACGATCCGTGGGCACGGAAGGGCGGCGCACGATTTCCTCGTCACTTTCGAAAGAGTCCTCTCCAGCGATGTATCTCCTCCGCGGGCTTGATGCAGCTTCTTCCGCATCAAATCGACCGCCGAATCGGCTCTGCCTGCCGTCGTTGTGAGAGCTATGTTCGGGTCTTCTCGTGGTCCTGATGTTCGGACCTTCAGCTTCGTGGTCGGCCTGTTTTCCCTTGCCCTTGATCAAGTCCCCCAGCGTCTGGCTCAAGTCCGTCAGCAGCGGAAGCATCGACGTCAGCCAGTACTCGCCATTCCTCTCGAGCCTCTCCAGACGCTTCTCCAGGTCGCGCGTTTGCTTTTCGCGCAGTGCTTCGTAGCGGTCAAATATCTCAGAGCGGGACATCTTCAGAACAGACGTGCTGGCCTCGCCCCTTTCCTGTTCTGGCGATTCAGGGCTTTGGCGGCCGCCATAAAAGTCCTTCCTCGATGCAAGGAGGCCTTTGCCGGCCGTCTTGGGTCTGAGCGTCTTCTCATGCATGGTCGGTGATATTCTGCCAGACAGAGCTGGCGATTGTCGGCCGGGAACAGACGCCCGCCGGCGCAGAGAGCCGAGGCGCTTGAGGGGCGGGTGCTTGAGTGCCGTGGCCTGCGCCTGGGTCTCGGGGGATGAGACTGGCGAGGAAGACGATCGTGATTGTGGCGGTGAGTCTGGCGGCGTGACACTGCCGAGGCTTCGGAACGGTGGCACTGGCGAGGCCATCACGACGGTAGCCACGGTGCCTGGTGAGGACACTGAAAGCGGCAGGGAATTCTTCTTCTCGATTCCCAGCACGGGAGACGTTGTGAGAGGGCTGGACGGTTTGACATTCGCAACAGTCATGACAGCACTGATACCGAGGCGGCCGGGCGTCGTTTTCAGACTGTAGGGGTTGTTCTTCGAGATGGGAGAAACGTGAATCAGGATATCCTTCGGCTCTGCCTTGGCCTCTGTTTCCGTCGAGTTCGAGCTTCCGTCGGATGAGATGCTGAGCCTCCGCAAGACCAGGTCCTTGGGCTCGGAGCCAGGCATCTCCAGAGCCTTCTTCAGTTCAGCTATTCGCTGCGACCTAGTCAATATGGTTGACTTCCTCTTCTCTTTCCGCTGTTTCGGGCTCGGCAATGGACTCTGTTGTGTTTCCTCTCCCTTTGCTTTCGCATTGGGCTCTAGCACTCCATCCGCAGCCCCATGTTCCGGACTCGCTTTTCCTTTGGGCTCCTCCTCTTGCACCGGCAAGTTCGACATCGGGCCTTCTTGAGGCACCTGCTGCTTCTCCTTTCCCTTGCCCTCGCTTTCCTGTTTCAGACCCCCAGGTGAAGGCTTCTGTACGTCAACAATTCCCTCATCCTTAGCGCCGGACTCTTCGCGCGGGAAAGAGGTGTCGGTAGGGGTTTCCACCACAACCTCTACAGACCTCCGTAACTGCGGCTGCATCGTGATACTCTCGTCAACTTTCTTGGCTTCCGGGTTGAACAACACTGTGGCCGTCGAGTTCCTGGTCCCCTCAGGAGACTCCTCTTCCTCGATCCTACCACTAGCCCTCTTGCTGCCTCGTTTGCTACTCCTCTTACTCCCGTGTCCGCTCGACCGTTTGCCGTCGTGGCCGCTGGTCCGTCTCTTCTCTTTCACGAAAACCCTTGCGTTCTCCCTACCACTCACTTCTCCCGTCTCAAGGCTCGTCCTGGGAGGCGTATCCACGAGTTCCGCCGTCCCAGAGAACCGCTTCGCCCGCTTGGCCTCCTTGATGACGCCCGGCTCGGCATCTGAGCCGCTCGCCACCGTGCCGTAGCTCTCCAAGAACGACGGTTCTGAGAAGATGGATTCCTGGACCGTGTACTGATCCCTGGATGAATCGCGGCTACGCTCGTTCTGCGCGCGCTGGTCAGAGTCACTGTGTGCTCGCGATCGTCTGTTGTCAAGAGCCTGGGTGTGTAGGCTAGACTTTCGCATTGGGTAGGCCACTTTGGAAGCTGGCGACGCGGAGGCAAAAGAGCGGAAGCTGTAGCCTGACTGGCCGCTGATGGGCCTCGGGGCTGTCTTCGGCCGTTGTAAAGCGTCAAGCGCCTGCCTGTGTATCGATTCGCGCGTCTCGTCGCTCGTACGTGGTGACCGGGAGTCGTCGCTAACACGCCGCGGCGTCTTTGGAGGCGACATGGAGCGGGTGTTAGGCCTACTCAGCTCCTCTTGGACGGTGCCGAAGGTATGTCTCGATGCCAGTCGAACCTTGCGCGCCTCTTCCAGGCCTCCCTGGCTCGATCTCTCCCAAGATCTCGAGGATAGTGATTCTCTCTCTTCAGCCACAGGCCCCAATTGGGTCCCTACATGTGGCTCGTTAACAAAAGCCGTCATCGGCCTGACATTGACGTCGTTGTAGAATGCCGGGTTCATCTCAACAGTTGGCAGGGATCTCGTCCTTCTTTCGGACCTCGGGAACCTGAGCCGTGGCTCTGGGAGGTGCGCATATTCAATCGGGATAGAAATGGCGATGTGGCGGTGACCATCAACAGTTGTGCCTGAGATGGCGTTGTCCGGGAGCTTGATGCGCGGCGGGCGTTTCTTGTGCTTGCGGGCTGGCGAACGGGTAAGACTCGGCGAAGGTGGCCTCACAGACGGCTTCTGCAAGACCTTCTTCTGCCTGGAAGACCCTCTCAGAAACGAAAGACAGCGACGTAGGGCGCCCTTCTTCTTCCTGCCATTCCTTCGCCGGAGACTCGACCTTGACGAGAGGGTTGTTGGGGAGTAGGGTTCTGTGGGCACAGACATGAAGTTGGATGGCGGCGGCGTCACATTACGCAAGAACTCGGCGACCTCATCCCAGGCCTCATCCTCGCCGTCGGAGGTCGGCCTGCGATCTCTTGGGACCCCACGAGGGAAGCGTCGTGACTGGGGCCGAGAGGCCGTCTCACCCCGCGGCTCCAGGAGCTCCTTGGACTCGACGCGAATGTCGATGCGGCGAAGAATGCCGCCGGGCCGGTTTGAACTCAACGCGGTGGCGGGTGTGAGCTGCTGAGAGGAGGTCATGGGGCGGGCGCTGCTGGGACCGCTGCTGGCGATGCCCAGGCCGCTGTTTGTTCGAGACTCTGCTGCCGTGGCAAACGAGTTGTCGTCCGAGTCGAGTGAGCTAGAGGACATGCGCCTGTCCTCGGAGGTGGCGGTGTGGCCATGTGCGTCCAGCTCGTAAATGTACATGTTGCCGAGTCGTTCAAGGCCGAGGCATAACTCCTAGCACAGTACTGTGTATGGGAGGGCAAGCTCTGGTGCTGCCTATGAAACAAAACTCGGGGGGTCGATTGAAAGATGGCACGCGCCAGTTTGGGATTCCGTCCCGTGTTGACAGGTAGCGATCCTCACGTCGCCGCCGACTTGAAAGGTATTTCCCCCTTGTCACTGGAGTAGTCTCAGTTGCGAGTCTGGTCAAACATGAGCTGTGCGAAGAATTAGGCGGTCTACGCCGATTCAAAGACAAGATGAAGGAAGGGGGGCAGGTCCAAGGGCAGGATCAAGCGGACGGGTGGACGCGAATGGATCGAGTCATCTCAGTCATGTCGTCGACACAGACTAGGCTCTGGCGTCCGGCCTTGGGGTAGATCAGGAAAGAAAGGGAGACTGCGACCTCGTCTACGAAGGCAGATGTGGCCAAGGGTGGAAGAGGACTATAGAAGAGGACTGTAAAAGCGCCTGGCAGCAGCGATTAACTTAAGCGCGCTATCAGGGTTGCAGTGGTGGTATGAGGACGGGACACGAGTGCCTGACCTCTGGTGCCTGACCTCTGGTGCTTGACCTGTGGTGCTCGACCTGTGATGCTCGACCTATGCGTAGGATTCACAGATGACGGCAGCGAGATCCATCTAAGCACCGAGGTATGAAGGTGTCAACGGACCAAGCTAAAACAACGAGGGAGGAAACAACCCAGTGAGGGGCCAAGGGTCCTCTGGGGAATGTCTGTGTGCTACATTGGCGATGGCGAAACGCAAATCGCAAGGTCCTCCTCGGATGGTGTGCAAGACATGGGCATCCATGACATTGGGCGAGTCACATCAGGCCCCCACCTGGATGAATCAACCGACTCTGCCGCGTACGAGGCTGTCCCACACGAGTTTGTCCTCCAGGGCTCCAGGGCTCCAGGAGGAGGGACACCCGACAGAGGCGAGGTCGTGGGGGACCGGTGCTGTGTCCCTGCGTCGCCGTGTCCCTGTCTTGGCTGTGTCCCGCAGGCGCAGGCGGCAGTCTTAGCCATGGGAGTCGCTCGTCCCTGGCCCGGTCAACCGGTTTGGGCTCGAGGTGGCGGCTCATTCGACGTTTGAGAGGCTGGCTGAGGACAACAAGCCAACAAGCCAACAAGCCCAGGACGAGGGGCGCTGGGTTGCACGGCGCACGGCGCACGGCGCACACGAGGTCGAACCGGAGCCGGATGTCGAAACACCCCTGCAGTGTGTTTCAGGGGCGATGCCCGTTGGGGGCTAGGCAAAGAGGCGGCGCCGTGACGTTGGAGAGTGCGGAGACACAGATGCCTATGTGCCTGTGTGCCTGTGTGCCCTCTCAGCTGCGCGCCATCGGCCACCGTCCGAGCGTGGAAGCCTACTCCGTGGCAGCGTGACAGCGTGGAAGCGTGGAAGCGTGGAAGCGTAGAAGGAAGAAGCCAGCCTCGTTTCCCCAAGGGTCCTTCCTGGGTTCCGGGTTCCCCATCTGCCCATCTGGACGACTGATTTTGCCTCCATCATGCCCGCCCGTCTTCTCACTTATTGGAAGTTAGCCCGGGTGTGCCGGGAAACGTCGACTATTGGCCGAGGCCATGGTTGCAAGAGTAATTGCTGGCGCGTGACCAACAGGTCTTGTCCCCGTCGTGCTATCATTCCAAGGTTTTTGAGAACGCATCGTCACTGCCGCTCGGACGTAGCAGCAAGAGAGAAGGAAAAAAAAGCGACAAGGCATCCGCATAGCACAACTTTCGCCCCCCTGGGTGGTCCGATCCCTGCCTCTGACGATTCGCCAAAACTCAATCATGGCACTGCTGCACTGCTGCAGCTCTGCTCCAGAAAGAAAGCTGTCTGGCTGCTGATCACGGCATGATGATGAAGCAGCAACATCAAGAGCCGTGCCGTCGGGTGGGCTTGCTCCAGGGCGGAGCCCCGACACTCCGGTTCGGCAGTGGCACCTTGGCGTGTCCTGGCATTGATAAGTTATTAGGCATTGGGGCACTTGACTTCTTCTTCTTCGGTGATGGCGTGCCCCCCCGATGTAACTGGCAATCGGTGATAGCCACACAGCCGAACAGGACTGTTGCGTTGGCTGGGCAAGCTGGGGTCCTGGGCAGGTTGCATCCCGCCTGCCATCCAGCAAATACCACACTATCCTTGCCACGCCCGGCGCCCGTTTCGTAAGGACAAGGGGGCAGAGGCACAATGTTTCGTCCTTTTACACCAGACGAACGACGTGTCACAAACTCACGAACCACACCACACCTCGCCCATCGCCACCGCCGTCAACACCAGCACCGACAGCTCCAATGCCGCCATCAAATACCATTGCGGAGCCCACATCCACACCCATCTCATGCCCATAGCCTCATAGCAAAGGAACGCAGGCTCTGGCCCTCAACTGGCCCCGGACCACCGCCAGCCTCCTCTTCTCGAATGTGTAATGTTTTCGGCCTGGTACTCCGCTGTCTGATTTCTACAGTCTACCCGCTTTAAGAAGCCCCAAGCGACCCCCATGACCCCGGGATTGATCTCGTTCAAATCCCTGAGGTCCTCAGGTCCTCAGGCATCCCGGATCCAATGCTCTCGTCCACATATAAGGTTATCAAACCATGCATGTCACCAACGCCGTTGACGATGCTCCATCATGTAGCTGGTCCCATGAGCCTACCCAAGCATTCAAGCCAAGAATTCCAAACCGCCTTCCGACTCTATTGACGCCTGTGCAGTGCAAAAAGGTAAAAGGGTATAGATGATAGAGGGGGAAAGGCAACGTAAAACAATCATCAAGTCCTCTTCGGCTTTCGCTGAATGAAAGGGTCTTTCTTCTTCTTTGGTGGTCGTGGTCCCTGGGAAGACTCAGCCTGGTCCCAATCTCGATTTGGAAAAGCATGGCGACTTACCCTAGGTGGTGCATTCGACGGTCCCGGCGGCGGCGGCCTTGTTGCTTGCACTGGGTTGGCCGGGGGAGGCGGAGGCCGCGAAGGAGGCGCAAGCCCCAATACCTCCATGGCCGAAGGATCAACAGGCTTGGGCGGCGGCGGTCTAGGTCTGGGTGGTGCAGTCGGGCCCGCTGCTCTGGGACCAGTCGGGACTGGCCGGCCACTTGCCAAAGAATGGTTCTGCTTTTGTGAAAGGTTGAAATCAGTATCAGGTGGCTAGTCGGAGTCATCCCAGTCGTCCTCGAAGAAGCTCTGTCCCTGCCCGGCGTATTCCACGCCTCTCTTCGCCAGATGGTATAGCAAATCAGTCGCACATGCTGGGTTAGAATGGTTGTGACCTACTTGACGCTTGGGTGTCGGAGACTGGCTGTCATCCTCAAGGGGCCTCTTCTTTGAATTTCCGATCTGGGGTGGTCCCGCTCCTCTCGCTGGCTGAAGATTGTTCTCTCCCTTCGCGTTAAGTCCGCTGACGCCTTGCGATGGCGGAACTGGACCTCCTGAAGGCATTTCTGATTTGGGTGCCGTCGCAGGTGCGTCCTTCATTTCTATGTCGAACGACTTGTAGCTGCCATGTCCGTTCTGAGCTCGCGGGGCCTTCTCGCTCGGCTTCCTCAGCAGGGCCAGCACGTCACCCCGAGTGTAGCGGTCTCTTGCTTTGGCATCTTTGATCAACTTGGCCCAGAACTCGCCCTGCACCAATGCTCTGGAGTCTCCGAGAATCCAGAGTGACGACTTTGCACGTGTCAGGCCAACGTTCATACGCCTGATGTCAGTCATGAAGCCGATACCTCCTGTTGGGCTGGCTCGGACGCAAGAGAAGATGATGATTTCGCATTCACGACCCTGGAACGCGTCGGTCGTGTTGAATTCGACCTCGTCAAAGACACCCTCACCAAAACGATTGGCGAAACGATCTTTCAGTGCAAAGAGTTGGGCCTTATACGGTGTGATTATGCCCACCTTCCCCTTGAGATCGCAGTCCGCATAGTCGATTTTGAAGCGGGAAAACAGCTGCATGGCGACCTCAAGTTCGTTCGTGTTGACGAGCGACTGTCCCTTGCGGCCGCGCTCCTGGATACCCTCGACATCGAAGAATCGGTAAGGGCCAAGCAATTTGCTCTCATGCCATTTCTGGGTGCGGAGGGCCGTCATGTCATCCCCGTCATAAAGCTTGCCCTCGTAGAATTCGGCACTAGGGTATGCACTGATCTCCGGGTGCATTCGGTACTGTGTATCGAGCAGGTGGACGTCATTGGGATGATTCGTTTGCATGCGCACGAACAAACTCTGGTCGTAACCAAATCGAGCTGCAGATTGAGAGAGAACGGTAGGCGGCAATTGCTTGGGATCTCCGACGAGGATACACTTGGTGCATCCATACTTGAGTGGAATCAGAGCACTGAGCTCCACACACTGCGCCGCCTCATCAATGATCACTGTCTCAAACTCAACGTTCAGGTTTTTGAACATCTCATGGCCACTGCCACTGAGTGTTGCGCACAGCACCTGCGCCGAGTCGAGAATTTGCTGCTGGATCGCTCTGCGCCTGACCTCACTCTCTCGGACGTACGTGTTGCTACTGTCCTTGTCGCGGTCAATTTGGGCACCAATCTGGCGCTGGCGACGCTTCAGTTGGTCGAATTCACGTTCCAGATTGGTCTCAGCTTCCCTGTCACCGCTAGCCCTCGCGGCATCGAGCATAGGACGTACGTCGTTTAACTGCTTTTTGATTTCACCGGCCTCTTGGTGCAATTTGTCACGCTCACTAGCACCCGGGCCGTTCTTGTTGTTGTCGGCTTCCATCTTGGCTTTGACGAGCTCATCGAGGGTCACGTCTTTGACAAGTGTGTTGATCGCATCAGACCTGCCCAGTCGCAGAACACCGATCTTGTGGTGGGCGCCGTTGATCGTCGTGACCCCTTGCTTCAGCCGCAGAACAAGTTCATCAACGGCGGCGTTGCTTGGAGCGCAAACCAGTAGTTTCTTCATCGGAGGAGGCTGTCTTGCCTGACTTCCCAGGTCATGCGGTCGACTGACAGCAACGGCAGCGGCAGGTTTGGTATTGATGTGTCCCGTGAGAAGTGCACCAACCATAGCGACAATGGTCTTAGTTTTACCCGTTCCGGGGGGGCCTTGAACCAAGGTGAAGCCGTCGTTGTCCTTGGCGTTCATGATCGCTTTTGCCTGGCCGGGGTTCAAAAAGTAAGTCTTCATTACCGAATCGATGGCTTCACGTCCATAATTGAGCAGCGGTGAAGGCTTTGCCTCCAACACTTCGTCCAAAAGATCATAGTACTGCAGACTCTCCAGGGCAGCGTACTCCCGCTCGACCGTCGTCATGTTGGTTATCTTGACTGCGTGGAACTGTGCGCCTGCCTGCAGGAATGGCATGATCTGATTGTTTCTGGCGTTAAGACGGTATGCCACTTCGAGGTTATCTTTCTTGTACGTCGTCTTCCAAATGCGAGCCAAGCAGTGAGCAGCCTTCTTCTGATTTAGTGGGTCCTCTGACTGTGATATTATCAGTATGTCCCCCTCACTGAGCCCCATCTCTTTGTTCTGTGCCCTGGGCATCGAAGTGGTGACCTCCATAAACTTATCGACGGTCATGCGGTTCATCACCTTGATACCAAACGGCTTCGACGTGGTCTCATCCTTGGCCGTCACGAACGATCGCCATGCCTCGTATCGCAAAAGAGGGAAGAAGGTCGCCTTGTAGTCCTGATGAGTCATGTAGGTGTTGGCAACCTCGACGCACACATCGCCATTTGGCGGGTCATTGCCCTCGTGGAAGATATCCCACTCGAGAATGGACTGGTGCAGAACGTCCATGGGAGGAATGATCCGAGCCCGCAGATCTTTCGCAGTCCGCTTCATCTTCTCCTTCTTCAGCGGGCCCATCTTCTTGGCCGCTAACTGAAGTTCACGCTGTCTTGTGTCGTGGTCTAGCTTGTTGCCACCTTTCGTGGTAATCAAGGAATCGTCATCCGAAGAGTCCTCTTCTTCTTCCGAGCTGTCGACCATCATCTCACTCTTTGGCTGCGGGCCGTGATCTTTGCCGAGAACACCGGACACGCCCCTCAATCCCGAACCTTCCCCAGGTACAACACGTAGAGCTTTAGCTTCCGCGATAGCAGCGGCTTTTCGCTCAGCCTGTTGGGCCTGTGCACGCTTTCGATCCTCGAGGAACCTCAACGAGCTGTGTTTATTTGGCTCTGGCCTTAGCAGCTTCGGCTTGGTCTTCTCACCTGTCAAGCGCAACTTTTCGAGCTTGCTTGAAGAGGGTTTGACGTCTGCTCGGGTTGAAGCAATAGGCGTAGTGCTTCCGGACCGAGACAGTGGAGTGCTCGTCCCAGACTTTGACCATGCATCGAGGCTGCTTTGTTTCTTGGGCCGTTCAGTGACCTTCGACACGGTGAGTGTCTCCTCCTCTTCCCCGATCGCCTTTAGAAGCTCAACTTTCTGCGTGGCAGTCAGGTTGCTGTTGATTGCGTATTTGCCACTCGGTCCTATGACACAGGCTTGCCGAATAGTGGAAACACTCTTTGTATCCAGATCAAGCCCAAATTGAGCCAGTCGACTAAAAAGCTTGAGTAGTGTCTGCACGGTTGTATCCAAGAGAACGATGTCGCGGAGCTTGATCATATTTGTTATTCCGTACGTGTTAAGCCGTGGCTGCTCCAAAACAGTCTTCATTGCTTCGGCCTCTGCGTTCTGTGCTCCGAGCGCTGATGCGACCACGCCGTCCTGGTCGAGGAGTGCCTGAGCGAGCTCCATCGCCTTCCGGCAAAACGACTCGAGAATTGTCTTGTCCATTTGTTCGTTCCAAACTCGGAGTTGAAAGAAAGCGTGCTGTAATCCTTCCCATTGGGTCGTCCACCAAGACATAACAGCAGTGTACTCGATCCCCGATAGTGTCCTTGACCTGAGCAGCCCGGAGGTGTCACAAAGCGCACCCACCATGTCCTTACTGCAAGTCAAGACATGGGGCATTGGCGCAAAAGGCTTCATCGAGTCTTTGTCGTATGTGACACCCCGGACGACGTCGGAGAATGTGGACAGGAAAGGCTGGAAGTAGTCGGCGGCCATCTGGGCTACTGCCTCCGTCCTCGTTGCTTCGCTTGTGATAGTCTTGATCAAGGAGGTGCCAGCCTCGCGGATGGGATCCTCAGCGTGCACTAGAGACGCAACAACGGCATACATCAGACCGCTTTGTTGGTCACTGCAGAGACCTTCTAGGTCCGCAGAGGCGAAGCCACTGAGACGCTCCAGCATGCGGCCAACTGCTTCTGCCGTTCGGTCCAGGTCCTGGTTGAAAAGTATCTTTTCAGAGTCCTTCAAAATCTCTTTCTTTGGGGGCAGAAGCTTCCCAATGCCGTTCAGCGGGTGCATGGCAGATAACATCGATTTTGCGATGTCGACGGTGCCAGCCCGACCGGGCCAAAATATTTCAAGAAATCTGTCCCAGAGCTGAGCAGAATGTCTGGGGTTGGTCCGAGGTATCTTGACATTCCCACGCATAAGTGCCATCCATTCGGTGCGGGTCGTTTTCGAGTCGAGAACAAGAGAAGTCTTGATCACGTCGACAGCCGTTTGTGATAAGCCTACATTGAAACGGTCCTCTGCCCGCAGCTCTGCGGCAGGATTGATGACGCTGGCGGCGTATTTGACGACGAGATTGATGAGGGAATTGATGTAAATGATAGACGTGCCCATGCGGATCTGGAAGACGCCACTATTGAAACTGTCGAGTGATGTCTTCAAAGCGTACAAGCCAGCAATCGTTCGAGTCACTTGTGCTTCCCTGGAAGCATCCAAGTCGGGACGGGGGGAAAAGAGATGGTCTGTAAGAGACTGACACACGTCTGGCAATTCGTGCTGCTGAAGCGACCCAATGACAGTCCTGACCCAGACGGCGAGGAAGGGAACACGAATATGCCCGTCGGCGACGAGTCTATCATACTCCAGTGACCGCGAGAGCAGATGCGTGAAGGCCGGGTTCATGAAAACAAACTGGGCGAGCTGTGCCCGTGGAAGGTCTAAAGCGCCCCAAAAAGCCTTGGGTGACTTCTGCAGCAGGGCCGCGATTGCCTGCAGGACCAGCAGCAGGATTTGGTCCGAGTGACAGAGCTGGAGGTGTTGAATGGCAAGCTGGTAGACATCTGCGTCCATGCCGCGAAGGCAATGGACTACGATCTCCTCGCTCATGGAGTTTAAAAGAAGGAGGAATCCTTCCCAAAAAACCCTGACCTTGTTTTGAGAGGCATGTAAAGCCCCCGATTCAGGGTCCACCACACTCACCTCGCGGATCGCGTTTGTAAGGGATTCGCTGACCGCGAAGTCAAACTCCTCCTCTGTGAGACATTCAGGATTAAGGGCCTCCCATGCCGACTTGGCAAACCGGTTGCGATACTGGTCTTCTTCGAAGAGGAAGAAAGCCATAGTCGGTACTATCTGTGATCCCAGTTTCAGCGGCTTACGAGTCTGGACTTCCTGAAAGACCTTATTGAAGTAGCGTTGCCGAACTTGAGGATGCCCTACGTAGGCCATGCAGCACAGGGACTCGAACAGAGCCAGAATGGCGGTTTGATCCTGCTGGGCGATCTTGGCCCAACTTATCGGCCCATTCGACTCTAGGATAGCGACCGCCCTCTGGAGACCCCTGTCTATCCGAGCCCTGTCGAACTCGTCCAATTTGTTCTCCATGATCGTGGCGACGTCTTCGTCGAAGGACCTGATGGCTGTCGTCAGTGCTTGTCTGCAGTATGTGTTGCCTTACGTCTACGGCCACTCACCCTTGCAGTTTCTCGAAGAAGTTCTTGCGGTGCATGTGCCAGCGCAGCACGCAGCCATCGCAGTCGGTCAAGAAAGACTCAGTGCGTTGGATCCATTGCTCTTTCCAGCCACTGGACTGCTCCTCTGTGATGCCCAGTAGGAGACTGAGGTCATAAGTGAGCTCGACGCGGCGTCTTGCCTCCTCTATTCTTTGTTCCTGTTCCTTTGAAACAACCTCAGACGATGGCTCACCATCGCTCTCATCACCGTCTGTAATTTTTGGGCAGAGCAGATGACATTTCTCAGGTATGTTGATCCACTCCTGATAGGATTCTGTGATCCCCTCATACAGCCTATTGGTGTCGTCCATGTTTCGAGGCTGTGGCGGTCATCGCATTGAAGAAGAGAGTTTTGGCTGGGGAAAGTAGGATCGAGGTCTGTTGATGTAGATCGGGCCGGCTTCTGTTCGAAGGGGCGCTGTCGCACGTTGCGCGTGTCGTGGAGACTTGAAGGACTTCGGAGTCCAAGATAGGGAGCAGGCACAGCTTGGGCTTGACTCGGCAGCAGGGAGCACGTATGGCACAAGTATAGCAAGCTGACCAAGGGATGAAAGTCAATTGAGCGCAGGACTTTTAAGGGTGCTAGCAGACGGCGTCAGCATCGAGCGCTGTTGCGGTCCCGCAAGTAATCCCTCGGGGTGGCTCGGACGGGCGAGTCGCAGTGCAGATGCAAGAAGCTGCAGGCGCAGACCACAGGAAACCTCGAGCTTCAGCTTCCTCGGTTTGCGGCACGCCGGCAACTCTCGTGGTGGAGCGAGAGGGCTCGAGGGAGGGGAGACGGAAGGTGGTGATGGTCGAGTGATGCTTCAACCACCACTCGGAAGGTCTGTGTCGAAGGCAAAGGGCTAAAACTTGGGTGCGGTTCGAGAGAAGTCGCGTACCTCAGAAAGGCCTACCCGCGTCACCAATTTAGCATCCGAACCCCTGTACGCGCTTCAGGGAGCTAGTGAGTCAGACCCACTCCCAGGTAGGAGGGGCCCTCTCAACTGGGGGCAGATAGAGGCAATGGATCTTACCTTCAACCTTGCTGATATGATGCTCTGGGCAAGAAAACCCGGGAAGAAAAGTTGGATGATTTGTGGTCTCAGGGTTGTGGCAGCTTTCACTGAAATGTTGACTGTCAGAGTCTTGACCCAGGTAGTCCGCCTGTGGCTGTGGCTGTGGCTATTGCTGCTGCTGCCGCTGGAACAGGATGGAGTGGTGGCAGCAAACCTGGGAAGTTAAGGGGAAAGAGTGCAGCAGGGCCCAGGGTGAAATGTCATTACAGAAACTGAGATAGGTCTCTAAAGTGAGTAGTTGATTGTTTCCTGGAGCCTTATGTATCTACTATGTAGTATACGGAAATAATATCCTATTGAGATGATGTACCTTGATACTCATTCCATGCCTCACTGCAGGCTGTCGTCACCGTGGGATGGCCCACCAGGGCCCACCGGATCGTACAGAAGCCAGCCCTATCATGTGGTTGGCCAAATGGTCTGGTCTGCCCCACTTGTTGCGACGTTACAAAAACCACAGCTTGCAGTGGAATTTTTTGCACCATGACTTCGGGTTTCCAACCCTACTTAGTATGTTTCTCTCACAGAAACCAACACAATTGGTGTCCCACAACAGTCACCGGTGGTGTATGGCCATGCACTCAATGCCATGAGTATGGACTACCGCTCTAGGCCTTACCGGTACTTAGGCTGTTGCAGGAGCAGGGCAGCCATTATGTATCCGGTACGTAAGGTACGTAAGCTCCGGCCGGTCAACCATGACCATCAATCTCCACAAGCCTCCATTTATCTGCCCTCTACATGATGATCAACCTTTTATAATGGACGACTTCCTAGGCCTGGACAACTTCCTAGCCAAAATGAGGAAGAACAGGTACCTATCTGATTGAGATGCCACCTCTCCCACATGCCACCATCACATGCCACACATGAATTGACTGGAACTGAAGGCTGATATGTTTGCAGCACGGGTAAGGGGGAAACATGACACTGGTAAAGTTGTTGTCACGAGCAGTGACAGCTGGATTCGCCTGCAGGCCTGTACTTTGCAAGCAGCATGGCTTAGGGAACGATGCAATGACAGATGTGGTCGGGCCATGTGGTTGTTTGTTGCACTCAGTACTAATGCTGATGCCGAACTACTTAGCATAGGCAGACAGGAGACTGACTAGGGAAGAGCATCCCAAGATACTAGGTAGCCAAATCCAGACACTGCTGGCCATTCCTCACATTCTCCATTACTCACAGGTGCCCAGTGAGTTCTCAAGGCACATGCTCACTTCTCGTCCAAACGAGTAGAATCTACTAGCTAATGTGCAATTCTGTCTGTCTGGATGCTGAATGAACACCAGTCATGCATTCCTCAAGACTTGCCATGGCCTTCTCACCCAAGTACCTAATAGATTCACTCAGGAAGCCTGCGCCACTCCTGAAATCCTGTTCCAGTCACGTCGAGCTTGAGAGTCACTGTTCTGTCCCATTACCTGCCTCAAAGCTGAGGCGTCAACAACAGAGGATGCCTGCACGGGCAATGGTGGTGGTGGTGGCCCGTGCCCCCTAGCGGCTGGAGGCTTGAGGCAAGAGCCCTCCTTCCCACCTCCTTCCCACCTCCTTCCCACCCTTGACTTGAAAGTACGGCTTGGAATTTCTGGATCTGTGCTTCAGACTCTGCCTTCTAATTTGTTCCTCCCTGCCCATCACACGGCCTTCACCCTCGATTCCTGCAAGCTCTTGAAATTAAGAAAAGCTGGCCAACAATCACTAACACAAGCGGCAAGTAAGTACACTTGGGCTTGTTCTGTGCCTCTTGATCCCTCTGCATCGGCCGTTGGGGTCCCAGAAGCCGTTTGGTTCTCACATCCCACAAGGAGGCTCCAACCGACATAGGGCCGATGACTGATTCATTCTACACACTTGTTCATATCCCTCAAATTCCAAGCCGCCTGCTCTGGCATTACAAGAAATCCCCGCTGCACTTGGTATACTCCACTCTCCCATAATTAATTGCTGACCAGAAACAGTTTCTCTTTCCAGTATGCCAGCCAAACGCAAGACCAAGAGTGCCATTCCTGGCACCAAGGCATCTCGTGTACCTAAGTCTGGAGGATGGGTGTTGCCTCATGGTCTTGCGTTACCAACTCCTCCTTCGGCACAACCCAGTGAGGATGGACGAACTGAAGATGTTCCAGAGCAGAAGCAACTGAACTTGAAAACCACCAAGACGGTGACTCAGCCAGACAAAACCCAAGCCAGCGCCAGTCATGAGGTGCCTACTGTGGCGGGGGAGGAGAACAACACAGAGACCAGCAAGCCACTCAAAAATAGCCAGTCAAAGCCTTCCGAGACTAGAAAGACGCTAGTAGTAGCCTTCACGCTAGAGGGCTACTATACTGACACAAGACTATATGGCAGTGAAGAGGTGGAGCGTATACGAATGAAGACATCTGTCAAGGACAGAACCCCATATGAGAAGAGAGTGCTTGTGCCTTACAAGACAACTCCATTCCCAAAATTTCAGGGACCCTCTGCTGAGGATTGCACAAAGGTTCACTCGATCCTTGTCCAAGAGCATGGCCCGTGTCCACAGCCCGAAGAGATCCCTCCCCCAAGCCTGAAAGTAGCCGGTTGTGGTCAGGTCAGGCAGGTCTGCGATGCGCTTCTGCGTACAGTGCTCAGTACCAACACTCAATTTGACAATGCGGACAAGGCTGTTCAGGGACTCCACAAGGCCGTTGGGACTGTCACAGAAAACCTGCAATTGGACCCAGAGGAGTATCCTGGACTCAAAGATTGCCTGGACTATGGCCGCATTCGCACCCTTTCCCTCAAGGAAGTGCAGCAAGCCATTGTTCAAGGTGGTAACCACATTGAGAAGGGCAGCAACATCAAGTCGACTGTGGAACAGATCTATAACATCAACGCTGAGCGGGCCAAATCGTTTCGGGAGGAAACGGCCGAGAGACCAGCCACTGTCCTGGCAGCCGAGCTACTCTCTGAGCAGCAGAAACAGCATGAGATCTGGATGTTCGACCGAGGCATCCTTAACCTCGAATACTTGCGAGTGCTGTCTGAGAAGGATGCCATGAACGAGTTGATGGCGTTCCGAGGCGTGGGCGTCAAGGTGGCTGCTTGTATTCTTCTGTTCTGTATGCAGAAGCCTGTCTTTGCAATAGACACACACTGCTTCCGCCTTTCAAAGTGGCTTGGTTGGGTACCCAGAGGGCTGAAGAAGGGGGGCGAGGATGAGGCATTTGCACACCTGGATGCCACTGTTCCTGATCATTTGAAGTACGATCTCCACCAGCAGTTCATCCGACACGGCCAATTCTGCTTGAAGTGCAAGACCAACAGCAATGAGGGGTGGGCTGAGTGGGAGAAAACCATCTGCCCCCTTGAGGATCTTCTTCAAAGGACAGGCAAGGAGAAACCACCTCCTAAATTGAGGGCAAAGGATTCCGGAGAGAACACCTTTGAGAACCCAAGCCAGGAGCTTGAGGGTGAGGGAACAACTGTTAAGGCAAGAGCGCCAAAGAAACGTGGCCGGCAGCAGAAAGATGAGGATGGCGACTTTGCCGAGCCAGCCAAGCGAGTCCGCAAGCAGAACAACAGCAGCATCCTGGAGCCAAAGCCTGCACAGCGTGCCACTCGGTCAACTCGCAACAGCAGAAAGGCAGCATCGGATGCAGTTCCGGACGCACAAGACAAGGGCGACCAGCCACAGGACCTTGCTGAGATTGACGTCGCAGAAGCCATGCTGAACCCTGTTATGCAGCAGGTGATAGCAACGCAAGCAGAAGCAGACGAGGAGTCCTCCGATTTGTCTGAGCACAGCGACAGTGAATTCACCAGCTTCGAGCAGTAAAGAGGGAGGTGGAGCGGTATCCTCAGGCTTGACATGGTAATGAGGATGAAGCGTGTCTGGCCATAAGGAGCACAGTAAGGTATCATGATGCATGCCAACGTGGAAAGCATATGGATTACGGAGGCATGGATAACCACGTCGGGAACAAGGTATTCAAGGTGCTTCCCACGCTCACACAACAGACATACCAGGAACAGCCGTCTCTTCTTGGGCAGAAACTTGTAACGGAACAAGGCTCAAGAAAATCAGGACAACAATCTTTGGCATCAATCACTGCTTTGCTCCGGGTGGAGCTGGAAACGCCTCGCTTGTTTATCACAAAGAAATGCCTGTGAAGGGATGGGGGTTTGGAAGGAGTTTCGCCTTGAGCATGGCAGGCATCATAGCAATCTTTGACTTGACACTTGTTTCTCTCTCTCTCTCTCTCTGGTCCCTGTGATATCCTCCGTGAATAAGCCTCTCATCCTCCACAGTATCAGAATCAAGTCTTGCTGAGGAGCTTGTATCTGGTACCTGATCCTCCTCCCTTAGGTGACAACCACCATCGTCAGAGAGCTACACTTGGGACAGCAGTAGAATTTCACACGTAAAGCATTGTAGGACAAAAGCCTCAAAACTTTCAACTTCATGCTGATATTGTTTTGAAAGGGGTATTGTATCTATATGCAGTCGGGCAGGCTAACATCCCAGAGGGATAAAATCTCACCACCACCCTCCCCCCTGTCGACCGTTGGCCTCACCAAGGGCTCCGTTCTTTGGTCTTCAGTACTAGGTAGGATGTTTTCAGTAAGTATATAGATGCAGGGTTCGTTTTGTGATCATCCTCTCTGCGCCCCCAAACCCACTCGCTCGTTGCGTTGACCTCGTAGCACGGCTCATGCCCACCTGATTTGGTTCCCCTTTCTCGACTGTCTCCCCTCCTCGTTGAAACTTCCAAGAAACGAGTCCCAGACCGCAAATGCTCCCAAACGCCGGGCAAGAAACCAGCCTATCGCGTAATTATCACCCCCCACAAAAAAGAATAAAAAAACAGGAACAGCAATAGACAACGAGGCAGAAATGAAGAGAAGCAAAGCCTTGTGGGGAAGTATTGTCCGAGGACGGACTTGGTGTTCCCTTCATTGCATTCTCAACAGACTGCCGAAGCAAGAACACGTAGATCGCTGATCATGCGAAGATCGTAAATGCATTGGTTTGAAACATCGGAGGGATATCAACAAGGTGGCGAGGGAATGGGAATCGCCGTCTTGTATAATACAACGGTCGCAGTGGCGGGTGGTTGAGGGAGTGCGATTAGATGGGTATTATGGTTTGCTCTTGTTCGAGATGATGGACATTCCTCTCAGTCTTGTCCTATTTAGCAAGCTGTTGCTCAGTTGCTGATGTCCCGACTGGGATGACTCAACACGACTGAGTCTGGCTGCGGAGGTGAAGTCGCTGCTTTGCGTGTAGCTCGGCCTCACACGGTCCATTGAAGCTCGTATCCTGTCATAGGATGGCCTGGCTCGGTCGATGGATGGCCTCACGGGCATCGGATCAGGCATATCATCGACCGAAGTTGACGTTGGCGGGACCTCCATAGAGTTCTCGTGTCCGGTAGAGTTCTCGTGTCCGGTGTAGTTCGTTCCGTCGCTGCCGTTTTGTGCACGGGTGTTGTGTGTCGTGTGTGTTGCCACAGAAGGTGGATAGATCGGCCGCTTGTCCTCGTCCACGCTCCCATACTGCATGTGTTTAGATTTCTTCGAAGACCTCTTTGAGGACCGACTTGATCCAGAGGAAGAGCCCTCCTGAGCCTCGTCTGCGTTCTCGGGTTTGACGAGGCCGTCGAATTTGCCCAGATTGACCTGTTCGCGCACGATGTCGACGTCGTAAGGATAATAGACCTTTTGCAGGGCTTTTATTGCGAATCGCGGGCCGATACAGATGACCGGAGTAATGAAAAAGCATGCCCAGAAGGTGGCTTCGGCATAGACTTGGGGGGCGGCATTATAGAACGACCCCGAGTAAGTGGTCGAAGTGTATACACCAGTCCAGAAGAAAATAAAGAGATCGCTGATCGTAACCACGAGGAGCATGATCCAGTCCCATCGATAGGTGTTGATGAGGATGTACAGGTTGATTGTGAGCACAGCTGGGTGAGCAATGTAGCATCCGAGGCGAAGCCTGTCAGAGACATCGAGGCCGTTGAAAGTGACAAAGTTGCTGTTGATCACTGTGAGGTACGGGATGAAGAAGACCATGACAGACTGGTAGACACCATCCAACATGTAGAGCCTAGGGTATCGTTAGCTTTCACTGGTTCATGAAAAACTGAGTGGGCGTAGAATTACCAAAACTTTCGCTGAGTCCATTCCAACCGCTCGATACCTCGGCGGTAAAGTTGTGGAACAGCGAGCGAGACTGTGTCGGAGACGTCTTGGTCCAGGACTCCCATGAGAATGACTGGCACCGAGGTGAAGAAGAGGTTGAACAGGATGATGTAGGAGTAGTCAAAAATGTAAGTGATGTCGAAGTTACAGAACACCTGAAACCAGAAGATACTGAACGTCCAGATCATGTTCTTGTAGAAGAAGTTGCTGATCGTCTCGGCCAGACGTCTGTACGACCATCGACCGTGGACCAGGACAAGCCTGCACAAGAAACGGAATTGGCCAATGGCGTAGTCAGAAGACATCACGGCCTGGCGGCCTTCTTCTCCGGCAATGCCGACACCAACGTCGGCTTCTTGGATCATGGCAACATCATTCGCACCGTCGCCGATTGACAGGGTCATGACATCCAGTCCAGTCTTGACCATGGACACTACGGCAGCCTTCTGCGCAGGGCTGACACGACAGCACAGCACCGACTTGCAGTTCTTGCAGAGCAACAGGAACTTTTGTTTCAGTTCCTTGTCCAACACCCATCTGAGGGTGAACCCATCGATCACTAGCGCGTGCGTGCCAGGCGGTGCTTTATGCTCTTGTCGGGCCACCTTGAGATCCTCATCGCTACCAGTAATTCCGAAGGTGCTCAGGTGTTGGTCAAGTGCAGTCCCGACCTGGCGCAGGTATTCCTCCGGTGGAGTTTGGCCCGACTCGTCCTCGATGGTTTGCAGCCGAATCAGCTCCATGTCATTGTTGAGCAGGTTGCAAGAGAATCCGATGTTGATGGCGGTCTCAACCTTGTCGCCCGTCAAGACCCAGAGCTTGATACCAGCGTCACCAAGCAGAGCGATTGTGTCGGGCACACCGTCTTGTAGTCGATCTTCAATAGCTGTGCCTCCAAGAAGGGTGAGCTCTTGTTCAATCTGATCCGCCACAATTTCAAGTTTCTCTTCGCGCTCCTCAAGCGCGGTTGCGGCAGCCTGGTGCTCCTTCAGCCAAGTCTGATATTGTTGCTCCGTCAAGTAACGTTTGGCGATGCACAGAGTACGAAGACCTTCCCGTGCAAACATCTCGAGGTGGTCTGCCGTTTCTTTGCGCAATTCTTGCTGCTCTCCTCGCTTGAGGCGGGAATAGATAACGCTGTCAGCGCCTTTGCAATATAGTACGATCTTGCCATCCGGTAATCGTACGATGGCACTCATCCGTTTCCTGCTCGAATTGAATTCGATGGTGTTAAGAATAGGGTAGTGCCGGTCTTCTCCCATGACGTTGACGTTGATTCCGTCTCCAGTGTGCCCAAGAACAGTGAAGCCCATATCTCGGGCAGTGGCCACCAAAGCAGACTCGTCGGGCGACTGAGCCTTGAACTCCATCTTGGGCGGATCACCGGGTTGCTTCTCTGCAATCACCGTGTGGCACAGCGCGAGTGCCAACATGAACTCCTCATTTGCTTCCTGCTGCTCCGGACCATGCTTTCCTGACAAGTCTTCGACAAAATCAGGGGCGATGAAGGTGAGATCATCGTCGTGCAGATATGGATTTGGGTGCAGCTGACGAAGCCCGTCGAGTGCTTGCACTTTGGCTGCGGCGATCTCCTCTCGGATTTTTGTGCCTTCCTTTTCCACGTCAACACCGAGACGCTTCTGCATGCCAGCCTGCGCTTCGGTGTAGGCCTCGCCATATGGCTGACCGTTGATGGTTGCCTTTTTGAACTCCATGACGTTTTGGGTCAGCGTTCCGGTCTTGTCGGAAAAGATGTATTCTACCTGGCCCACATCATCCGAAATGTTCCAAGACTTGGGGACACAAGGTGCGTCGATCTTCTCGTAGTACATCTCCACATCCGAGTAAATGAAGATGGCCTGGAGCGTACGTACGATCTCCAATGAAATGTACAAAGAGATCGGCACCAAGTTCTGGAACACGATGAGAGCCGCCCAGAAGGTGATGAACCCGGTCATGGAGGGCGTTGAGCCGATTGAACCAAAATCGAAGTAGTACAGTGACGAGTCTGTCGTAGCCCAAGCAGTGCCGTTGACGATGGCCGCGATGAGACACATGACGAAGAGGATCAGAAAGTTGCAAACAACATTAAAGTTGAGCTCTCGGGCAATTCTTGCTCTCTTACTAGGGGTGATACCAGCGTTCATCATGATCTTGGTGTCGTGGCCGGTGAAGAGGACCACTCCGAGTACCCACTCCGTGTTTCGCAAGTTGCAACCACGGAGCAAGACGTTGTCGATGGTGATCGGCTCGGTCATATCGTGAGTAGTGGTATCTGACACTTTTTGCTGCCATTTGATCGCTCCGTTGTACTTGTAGAGGTTGGCCTGCGGGGCCTCGCTGTCGATCATGAATTGCGCTCTCTCGCAATCCCTGGCGTGCTTCATGGACCGACCGCAGCGAAGAGCTTGGCGCACCTTGAGGTTCGTCTCGCCGTCCAGGTTCTTCGTCTCGACGTAGCATGCGCCGTCAGGATCCGAGGTTGACAGAATGACAATATCCGCCGGGAGTTCGTCATCGCCGTACAAGCGCACAAAGTCGCCGACTGCAAGATTTTTCCACGCGTCCTTCTTGAACCGAGCATTCCCTGACGCCGCGAGATCGTGATTGATGACATCTCCCTTGATGGCGTCGAACTTGGCCTCCGCGCCTCCTTCGTAGGAGTAGCTGGTTCCAGGTCGCTGGACGTCCAAGTGCCCGTTGTTCTCGGTGATGGGCAATGGGGAAGCCACAGGTGTCATTTGGATCTCTTCGGCGGCGGAGACAAAGGATTGTCGCGCGGTCGAAGCGCGATGGGTTACCCTCGTGTCAACTGATGCGCGGGGGTCGCTGTTATCGTAGATTCCGGCCCTCCTTTGCCTTGCCGCTTCGTCCTCCTTCTTCCACAGTCGCTCGACGGTATGCCAAATCAAGCCGAAAAACTTGGAGCTCGCCTTCTTGACTCTCCTCCACGTTGAGACGTTGTCTTCCAGCACATTGGGGTTATTCCAGCCGCAGAGGCGGTGGACGGGAGCATTGTTGAGATCATTGTCGAGAATGGTCCGGCGGTAGTCTTCCACGGCGTCCTTTATTGCGGTGATGGCAACGATGCAGATTAGTGGTACGGCATTCAGTCCAGGATTAGTGCCTCCGAATATAGGGAAGATCTAGAAAATGTCAGTGGCTCGGCTCTGTACCTGGAAAGCCCCAGGGACAGGACGGTGTGCTTCAAGCATGGATACTCACAACGAGAATTACTAGGAAAAGAAAGAAGATGTTGGCAATGTTTTGGAATTGGAACCACAGGTTTTTTGGTAAGAACGAAAGCGGCGTGTACTTGGCGGTCCGGATTTTGTTTCGCGTGAACTGCTGTATTGGACTGCCATCCTCATCCACCATGTCTGACGGCAGGGGCTGGTTGAAGTACAGCTGCCGTGGCCCAGGGCCGTGCGACTCCTCCTCGTCGTCGCCGTCGCCGTCGTCTGCATCTTGTCCGCCCGGTTCTTGTGACTGCAAGGCGTCTGAGCCGCCAGATTGCCTCTTCTTCTCGTTGTTCGAGGATTTCAACGTTTGTCGACCAATCAAGGAAAGTCGCTTCAGGCTGCTGCTCTTGACAGTCATCTTTCGCGTTGCCCATCTTGACCTCTTGGTCTTATCGATTTTCCTCTTGTCAGGGCTGTTGCTCCCACTGCTGATTGCGCCGTCGCCAGCTTCTGTTGGCGAGTCTGGGGCCATTGTGCGGCTGTCGCGGGCCAGGCCCGATCACGCCTGAACGCTCGCCAGGCGGGTTGGCGCCGATTTTGGTCCGCCTGGCCGATGTTTCTGGTCGCCTATCGGATTCCAGCTTGATGATCAAGAGAGGAATGGCAGACGGGTCGAAAGGCGGATGCACAGGTTGAGGAACGATCGGGGTGGGCGGAAAGAGCGTGGGTGGACAGCGGCGCTGCTCGTGGGTGCAGTCCACTCGAGTTAAAGCCAAGTCGGGGAGGTAGGTGGGAGTTGGGAAGATGAGCACGGCCGGGGAGTTTTCGAGCCCGAGCGACCTGTGGAGTACCTGGGTAGGTATGTAGAAGGAGGGTTGAGGGGGGGGGAGCAGCCGTCGACGGACGGGATGGGAAGCTTCTTTCCGGGCGCAGTCTCCTAGTTGGTCCGGCAGGGCAGGGTCGAAAAAAAAGGGACGCGGGAATGACGAGGGAGGGAGTGAATGGGAGTGGGATTGGGATTGGGATGGGATTGGGATTGGGAGCGCAGCGCAGCGCAGCACAGCGCAGCGCCAGCAGTGCAGCTTAGGTGAGATGGAGCGGGCTGGTATGCAAAGCCAAATGCAGGCAGAAAGAATAAAGGCAGGCCAGACCAGACCAGGGGTAGCGAACGAGTGAATCGGATGGATGGATGGGGCAGGCAGGCAGGCAGTCTCGGCACCCAGGGCGTACCGCAAAAGGCCGTAGAGTTGGGCCTGCTAGCTGCAGATATCGGATGCACCGGGGCGCGGAACGAGGACAATCCCTCCCAGCGTGAGCCAAGCCCAAATGGAGTAGGTCGCGAAATGCGCTTCGCTCTCGTCGGCGTTGGCCAGCAACCACAAGGGCGGGAATGGGCTAGGCTGCACTAAAAATGAACCTATGTACCTAATAGTAGGTATGGAGCATGGAGCAGCGTGTACAGTACTAGGCGCGGGACCCCGGCAGACCTGTCTGCCAGGCTAGGCCAGGGTGGCACTGCCGTCTCGATCGCACCCAAGTCCGAGAGAAGGATCTAGTGACGTTGTACGGGAGTGCAGTTGGTTGCGGGCCAGAATCACCAACACGGGGCTGAAGGTGGCGGCAAGCTCTGGTTGTTTGTTTGTCAGGCTAGCTGTGCGACTGTGTGTGTGTGTGTGTATACGGAGTACGGAGTACTTTGACGGTACAATCGTCCCCAGGAGAGCCAAAAAAAAAAAAAAAAAAAAAAAAAGGCTGAGGTCGGTGCCGGATCATCCCAGGTCCAAGGTCCCAGGATCCAGGTCCCTTGTCAGCGAGGTGTTCGAATGCAAGACGGACAACCTTGTAACCTGGTCATGAGCAGGGCCTCGGATGGCCGGGAAGCGACAGGCGGAGGAGAGACCAAGGGTTTGGTGACAGCAAATGTCACCAGCAGCCCCGATGAAACCGACGACGAGCGACGAGGAGACCGCCACGAACACCCAATTGGGACAGTCCTTGGCGCTTCCCGGAGGCTCGGGGCTCTGGGGCTCTGGGGCTCTGGGGCTCTGGGTCTGTTGGAAACGGGATTCAGCAGGGAATACACCTCCACAGGGGTAACAAACGTTAAATTCTGAAGTCCTGGCCCACTTTGACCCACTGAACTTCAGTACTTAACTTAATTAGGAGGACATACCGGAAACCAAGGTAGTAGACACTATTCCTAAAGAGTTAACCGACTTGCTTAAGTCTCTGTGCCATAGAAATCCCTAGAAAGGTGACTTGTCCTTTATAGTGGGGCGAGTGGGCCTCTATTTGAGAGAACAACGTTTATTACCCCTGTGGAGGTGTAGGGAGTGAATGGCAAGGGAAAAAGTTGGAAGAGGACGATAACGGCGAGGCGAGGGAGGCGAGGCGAGCAGAGCTAGTCGGGGGGCAGCCAGGGCGGCACGGGGTATTGGTAATCACCCATTCCACAAAAACCGCACCTGCGACTGCTAAGCTGAGCCCACACTGCCCACCCGCCCACCTGCCCAGTGCCTACCCGCCAGGCCTGCCCACCCACGCACCCACCCACCCTTACTGCCGCTGTGCTCCGGGGGGTTCAAGTCACCGATGCACCACACTAGAACTTTAGGACTCTCTCTACCCTTGATGCAACCTCATCCCACAGGCTGACAGGCCGGCCAATTGAAGACACTCGGGGGATTCTGGCACGGACGTATGTCCCCGAGTCCGCCGAGTGTGTCGGCGCACATCGCCCATTCCTTTTAACCCCCAATACCATGAGATGTGTCCTTCCACGTGCCAGGTACCTAGGTACTCACACAGCTTATAAGTTACCACACAGCTCACCAGTGTGCTGCTCCCCATGTGCAACGACAGCAACAAAGGACCAGAGCGGGCAGTGCTGGGCATTGGCATGGGCGAGGATCCCCCAGACATGAATAAGACGGATGGGATGGACATGGTAACTGTTCATCAGCACTGATCCTCCTCATTACTGTGTATGCATTGTGCCGTCAGGCCGTCCGCCCTCTACTCCGTACAGCATAGACTCACCATGTACATGTTTCCCCGTTGCCACCAGGCTCGCAGCGCCTCAGCCACAGCTTACGGATTCTTATTAGATTACCCTGATTACCTACATAGGTAACAAGACCCGGTCAGCCGGTCTGGCGAGCACCTGACAACCAGGCACGCATCAACGGCCGCCTTCGAAGCCCGTTCTGGTCCATGCATGTACTCCGTATGCCGAGATGGTCAACGCCGGCCGACCCCTTTCCCATCCTGACCCCCTCCCCTTCCACATCCCCCCTCCCACCGCCGGGTGCCCGGGCGGTGCCGGTACCGGTACACAGTAGCCTGCTTTGGCCACGGTGGCCCGGTAAAAGTCAAATCCAGCGAGTGACCTACAGTGAGCGAGATGTTGCATGCTCGATGGAGATCTGGAGGCCGATCGCGTTTTGCACAATCTCACCGGTGCCGACCTCCCCTCCCCAGCCCTGGGCAGAGTCACCGCCGCCTGAGATTGGCTGGTCCAGTTCCTGTCCTGTCTAGATGGGGGTGGAGAGTCGGAGATGTTCTGAATAGGGGGGGCTTCTCACAAATCCAGGGACCAGAATGCGACCCAGGGGTTGCACAATCTTGGTCACCCGCAGTCTTGGCAGAGGAGCCCCCACAGCCCATTCCCTCTCATCTTGTGTGCATCTTGGTCAGAGATGAAACCCTTCGCCCAGCTCGCATGCGGTTGGAAAGAGTCGGGAAATGAGCAGTCCATGCTGCGAATCCGCGGTGGGACCAGTGGGTTGCTGCGTGCGTGGTGCGCAGTGCGTGGTGCATGGTGCATGGCGCGTGATGCGTGGTACGTGTCTACGTGCTGCAGGTGCAACGTACAATAGTGGTACTGGCGTGTCCCTGTACTGTGCCGTGGTATTATTATTAGGGGAGAGAGGCGTTGGTCAATGGCTTCGCGTCCTCCTCGGCCTTGCACCAGCCCCGATGGACCCGAACCTGTGGGTACACCAGCTTCTACGGAGTACTATGTAGTACATACTATATCATCACCAGTGAGGAGGGGGTGGGGGATGGGACAGAGAGACAAGAAAAAGCCCACCACTCAGGTTCACGCCTATCAGCACGGGCGAGCCGCGAGCACGTTAACTTAAAGCTTGCAAGTTGGGACTCAGGTTGATGCTCAAGTCGTCATCCCATGTCTGCGCAACCTAGGACGGGCAATGATAGAGGTGGCCCGAACCCACCACCACCCCCCCCCCCCGTTGGCTGTTGGTCGTCCAAGGTTCATCTCTCGGCCTTGGCATCCACTGCCCAGGGAATCATCAAAATAATAGTAGCCAAGGAGGCACGCACATGCAACAGCGCATCTTGGCCTTGGAAAGGGGTCCCCTCGAATGGTCCAGCAGTTAGCTGTGCGCGTGAGGCTCCGTCCACACAGGCTGACAGGAGTCACGTCCCTGAGTAACACACAGGGCGGCTTTCAGCCTAGCCACTGGGGGCCAAAAGGGCCGAGCTGAGAAGGTGCTGTACCGGAACAAGCCTGGGGCGACTCGAACGCAGTAAGCTTGAGACCCGATTGATACAGTTGCGCTGTCATGGTGCAGAAACGGTGAGTCAGTGTATGTCGTCCCCTCTCAGCCCTACTCGTTGCATCCTGCCCACATCCTCGCTGGACACCTCCTACTGTACACGTGTGGTGCTGTGGTAAGGTGGTGCCAAGACGAAACACTTTGGGCGTCTGGCAAAGGCCCCGCTGTGTCGTCACTCGCCCACGGTGCTGGAACATCCACGGAGGCGACTTTGGTCGCAGACTGCGTTGCCGACCCCGTCAGCCCTACTGCCAGACTGCCAGACTGCCCACACGACGAGGCTCCCCCGCTCACGAAGCAACCTGCTGTGGGAGGCAAAGGGGCGGCAGAGACGGAGAAATAAGGTTCGTTCGTCTTGCAGCACTCGGTAGGTAGACAGACTGGCCTGACAGGACAGGCCGTCTGGTCCGGACGAGAGTGACTTGAGAGCAGTTTCATGAGTGCTGCAAGGGGTGGGCAAAGCGGCGGGCACAGAGCCGGCAGTCCAGACCCACTTGGGCGGTGGTCTTGTCCCGCCCGGACCGGAATGGTATCGGGTCCGCAGGGCAACTTATTATACTATGTATGTAGTAAGAGCCTCATCAATGTGAGATGCCTCAGCTTGAAAACCCCCGCGGTGGTCCATGGTCCCAATGACGACTCCGCGCCAGATGGGGCTTTGGCTGCCGCACGCATGAACGGCCCATCGCAGTCGGCCCTGGCTCAGAGTCGCGACTCGGAAGAACGAAGAGCAAGACCTGAGGCAGTAGACTACTCCGTCTGGAGTTAAGGGGTGGGATTAGCGCCGACAGACCGGGGTTATTAGCCGTCCCAGGCCCCTCCCTCTTGTTACTCCGTAATGTGGTAGAATAGAACTTGTGGCGCAGATGTGGGTGACACGCAGGCTGGCAGGCTGGCAGGCTGGCAGGCTGGCAGGCTGGCAGGCACATTTCAAGACTCAAGAGGGTGCTCCTGCAGATGCTGAGACACAACTGGACACCTAGGTAGGTGGTCCGACCACAGGAGGACCTCCTCGAACAAGGCCAATCGTGAGCTGGCCATGTGCGCCGGCAGAACTTGGCCTTGGAATGTTGTCTGGGAACTCTCCGCTTGCGCGCCCAAGCCTGGCTGACCCTCGCTCGGGTGGGAGACATTTACTCCGTATGGACATTTGGCCCGGCCTTGCACTAACACGGCACGCCCTCCCTGTGCCTGCTGTCCTGTTAGTGCCACGTGCCCACCACACCCCCACGCCCTTAACGCGCCGTCGCGGCCGGGACGCGCTCTACTATGTACTGTAGTAGGCAGGCGACACCGACATGCCGCCAGGGCCTCGTGAGCTTCATTCAATTCAGCCCAGGCCCACTGCTTTTGCAGCGACGTCAATGTAGTTGGTCGTGCAATCACAGATCCCAGAGCGGTCCCAACCAGGATGGCCCCCAAAAGGAACGGGGACATTCGAAGCTTCTTCGCAGGTTCTCAGGCACCAAAGCCGCCAGCCCCGTCCACGCGGAGCTCGCGCGCAACCGTGCCGGCTCCAGCAACCCCGTCGCCGCCGAGCCGCGACGATGCTGGACCTGCAAATGCCTTCCTCTCCCCAGCACCCCATCTTACATCCTCACCTCCTCCCTCCATAGGCTCCCCAACCCCGAGGGCGCCCATCAGCCGCGACGCCGTCATCGCCGCTTCCGATGATGACTTGGACGACTCGGACGACGACTCGCTCCCGGATGTGCTGATGCGCAATACCGGCCCAGCCCTGGCACGCCAGCAGAGGTCAGGCGCAACAGCAGCAGCATCCTCCGCCCGCCCCGGCCTGCTCGAGACACCCCGTGCGAAGCGGACGGCCGACGCGCACGACTTCCACTCATCACCACTCACCATTCAGAGCAAGAAGCACAGGCAGGATCTCCAAGCCCTGCTGGACTTCAACCGTCAGGATGCCAAGACCCGCGCCTCTGCTCAGCGCTTCTCCGCCATGCTCGAGCACGAGGCTGAGATCCAGCGTGGGGCTGCTGGCCCGGCCGGCCCGGAACAGGACCGCCACTGGCAACAGGACAGGGCGGCGGTTGCGCTCAAGGAGCACATGATGGAGGTCGCCACGGCTGCGGCCGAGGACGAGGGGGCAGCAGACCAGGATGGTGTCCAGGATAAGATGCGCGTCGTCAGAGCCCTGCAGCGCGCCGACGTTGGCGGGGAAAGGAAGCTGTACTACTTCTTCGGACAAGACGAGCCCGAGTCGGATGTTGTGGGCAGCATGTTCCCCAGGGCCAAGGCAAAGGGCCCGTGGGCTGTGCTTGACGACGCGCAGGATCGCGGGAGACATTTTGCGAGTGGCTTCGCTTACGACATCCAGAAGAAGCTAGGGAATCTTCCGGATGAGATATTCCTCTGGGTTCTGGACGAACTATGCTCAGAGAAGCGAAAGGCCTTGCAATCCGAGTATGTCAGGCTGTTGAGCAGTTGCGGCGACCACATCACCCGCCTCGTCACGCCAGCGCTCCTGCAGCGGGTGTTTACGCAGCTCGGCGCGACAAAAGACGTCGACAACCTGATGAGCCCCGTCACTTTGAGGGAGGAGAGCTGGCAGCCGTATTCGAACAGGGACTGGTCTTGCGTCGAAAGAATCCTCGACTTGGTCGGGGCAATGGCACCGAACCTCACTCCAGCCGCTCGCTCCACAGTGATGCAAATCCTTCTGCGCCTGGGCATGGACAGCTTGGCAGTAGAGAATTTCGGGTTCACTCAGAGGTGGCGGGAGTCGGTGGATCTCGTCGCCCGCAGCGTGCCTGACGCGGACTGGACCTCATTCTGCCACGAGGTCTGCCACTCGGTGTACCAGAGCTCCCCGAGGGCCACGACGCGGCTGCGGGCCGTGGCCCTCTTGGCCCCCGCCGCTCCGGGTGGTGCCTGCACCGTGGCGCTCCAGACACGCACCCTCGACCTCAAGCGGCGGCTGGCATCCGTGTTCTTCTTTGACGACCTCCAGCGCGCGGACAAGCGGCCCGAGGACACGGTAAACATCCGCGCCGTCATCGACCGGCTGGAGGAGGCCGACGAGTTTCAAATCAACCAGGACACGGACTACCACGAGTTCGAGGCACTGATGATGTTGCTCAACGCCGCTCTAGGTGACGCGTCCAGGCAGCATGACCGGGCTGAGAAGTCGGCAGCCAGCTTCGACGCCGAGGTCGACGAGCTGGCCGAGGGCCTCAAGAGCATGCTGACACGTGTGGCGCCGCTCAACAGGGGCCTGCACGTCTCTAGGATCGAGGCCAAGAATGCGATGGAGCTGCTGCGTGAGAGACTGCTATATCAGGTCAGGATCAAGCCAGTTCCGAAGAAAAATATCTTTGGGATGCATGAGGACGTCGAAGAGGACGTGTCTTTGCCGAAGCAGAGGGACTTCATGAAGGGGTTCCTCAGGAAAAAAGGAGATCCGGATGTCAAAATGGAGAACAGGGACACGGTGATGGCTGGGTGAGACCCTTGAATGTTGCCGGGAGAGGTTTCTTCCGTGTTCATCTCTGGCGGTTGCCGTCATACGCAGTACTGGTCAGCGTCATTATTTGAATATTTCATAGGTCTTCTGCTTGGAGGGCCTTGATATCTGATCACAACAGAGTGGTGGACACTTGTCCGCCTGCCTATGTACGTTGTTCTCGACCCTGAGACTCATCCACAATGCGCCGTGGGATATTCAAAGTCCATCGATAGGAGTGACATTACTACACCAGTAGACATATAATCTATTGAGCGCCCACAGGGGCACTGCTCGTAATCATATCTTGTGCCGCTGACTTGGACAACCCACCGTTATCCAGCGACGTTGCCCTACTGTGTGTTTTCAATATTATCTTGCCCCTTGCCGATTGAAGCAGATACTGGTGACACCTGAGGACACCCACCCGCCTGACCCCCGACGTGTTTACGAGTTGGTATGCCAAGAGATCAACTTGAGTGACATACAAAGTGAGAATTAGGCTCGCGGAACAACATTGTAGGAACAACATTGTACAATACATGCCTAACAAGTTCCATGACCGTTGGCTTCGAACTGTATTTCACGTTTGCAGCCACTGACACGGCTTTATTCTTCCTCTGACGCTATACGATGAACGACCACTATACACGGAGAAAGCCACCGCAAGACACGCATGCCGTGAACTTCGCCCCCTCTCTAATCGAAGAACTTGCGGTTGGGGTTGGCCCCGAACAGCGTCTTTCGCACGGACGGCAGTGAATTGTTCTCAAGAATCCGCAGCCTCGCCTCGAACGTGTTGTCAATCTCGATCTTGCCATTCCCACTGAGAATCGAGACACCGCCGGCACTAAAGCACCAGCCCTGTTAGCTGCAAACGCCCTGAGGAAGGGCAGCCAGTCTTGGGTGAGCTGCGGATGAAACTGTGTCTTACCTTCCCTCGGGCACCGGGTTGCTCTCATCAATGGTTGCCTTGGTCTCCTTGCCCACCTTCTCCTTGTACTCCTTGGCAGCCTCGTCGATCGCGGTCCGCACGAGGTCGTAGTCGGCCTTGTGGGCGCGGACTTGCAGCTCGGGCTCGGCCAGGGCGTACATGCCCTCGAGGACCAGCCCCTTGAGGGCGGCGGCGTACTTCTTCTTGTCCTTGGCGCCCTCGGCGAGCTTGCTGCGGGCCTGCTCGAAGATGTCGTCGAGCAGCTCCTGCCGGGCGGCGAGGACCTTGAGCCGGGTCTTGTTGGCGACGGTGGACCGCGTGATCTGCTGCGACAGGCTGGCCTGCTTGAACTTCTTGGCGTACGAGGAGTCAATGGAATCAGTCTCCTGCCTGACGAGCTTGGACTTCTCGATGGCGAACTCCTCGTTTGCCTTGATCTCGATCTCACGGGCCTTCTCGCTGGCTTCCTGGCGGATGAATGCTGTCATCTTGCGGAGCTCTTGCCCGACCTGCAGTGTTGATGGCGCCCATCGTTAGCTTCTGGGGTCCCGTGTGGGGTCTGCATGTAGACCTGTTGTTGTTGGCGTGCGTACCTGGTCGTCGGACAAGGCGTGGACTTGGGACATGTTGGGCGGCTGTGGTGGTGATGACGAGTGCGGGATATGAGTTTCGGTCGGTGCGAGGGGAGCTAGATGCTCTCGTGGGTTTGGACGGGGGCAAGCAGCGGCAAACACGCGACGTCTAGCGAGAGAAGAAGGTCGTCAGTCGTAGAATTTGGTGTAAGTCGTGGTCGTGGTCTTGGTCGTGGCCGTCTGCCGTGGTCGTGATCGTGATCAGCTCGAAGAGACGGAGCCTCCTAGAGGATGGGCTCGGTGGATCCTGGCCTATTGTTGGACATGGAGCTCCGTCGTCACTCATCGGTGCTGATGCTGCCAAGGCCCAACCCCAACTCAACTGCCCGCCGGCAGCTACGCACCCTGCACATGAACCACCAGCTCTCTCAGGGCTGCCCGCCTGCCCGCCTGCCCGCTCGGGGGACAAAGCAGCTTGGTCCAGCAGGGGTCCACCGTCTTACTTGGGGGCAGCCCGCCTAGCACATAGTAGGCGCCCCCCGCTTGGTGCCGCAAACAGCCGTAGATTGGTGTTTAATGCGCTGGTCGGGCTGCCCCTACAGCGCCTAGTGGTCCAGCAGCCCGTCGTGATTGGGCCGGACATGGCTGTGGTCACTGATCGATACCCCCGCCGCCGCAGCACTGTTCTGGATCCAGCATGATCACCGTTGGGGCTGGCAGCCCTGGCGAGACTGGGCCTGGGGCATGGGCATGGGCCGCCCACGAGCACCACAACCAACTGATCGTCAGCGACCTGACTGCTTGCGCGCCTGGAATGTTTCGCTTCCCGCATGAAGCCCACCCTCCTGGGCCATAATCCCCATGCTCCTATAATGCGAAGGCTCCCTACCGCTCAACCACTCCATCTCATCCCACTGTTCAATCTGTGCCCCTCCCCCCGGTGCCCCCGTTGACTCTGCAAATGACCGTGCCTGACCAAAGCCAGAAGGCCGCCGACTTGTGACCACATCCAAGTGGTCTGCGTCCGACACAGCAGCGGGCGTCACTCAACAACACTTCGAAACAGCCCACTCGGATGTCTCAGGGCCGCCGCGGCCGTGACGTCCATTTGACTGAGGTCACTCGCCGCGAGTCGATTCGAGTTTCTGACCCGCTCCAAACCTCGAGACGAAATCACCGCTCTTCTCCAGCCCTGCCCGGCAGACACAACACACACAGTCATCTCTGACTGCCCCTCCGACTGCTGCGGTGCGCCACGACCTCGGCCAGGTGCCAGGTGCAGACCCCAGGCACGAGGGTTACACCTCCCTGGACACGACGACTCTCAACATCCAAACCTGTAGACCTACCTACCTACCCCCTTTCCTCCCTGCGACCTAAATACTCCACCGCCCGGCCTCCTTTTATGTGCAACGCCACACGCAAATATCCATACATCCTATCTTCTGGCTGCTTCTGCCAGATGCGTCCCTGCACGACTGAATCGGCGCAATGGGGTCTATCGGCGGCATGTCCCCTGGTGGGAGCATCGCGGTACGTCCTTGGCCCTGCCACTGCGCTTCTCGGTCGCAAGCACTCCCACCTCGATGCGCGCAACTGACATTCCTCCCTAGCTCGGCATTATAACCGGCCTGTTATCGACCGGCGTGCAAAGCCTGGGTCTGACTCTGCAACGCAAGTCGCACATCCTCGAGGACGAGAAAGGACCCCACGACGTCCGCCGGCCACCTCACCGAAGGAGGAGATGGCAGATAGGAATGGCCATGTTCATAATATCCAATATTCTCGGGAGCACCGTCCAGATATCAACACTGCCGCTACCCGTACTCTCCACACTGCAGGCCTCGGGCTTGGTCTTCAACTCGATATGCGCCACAATCATACTGGGCGAACCCTTTACGAGGTGGTCACTATGGGGCACATTACTGGTATGCGCCGGCGCCGTGCTGATCGCCATCTTTGGTGCCATACCTTCTCCCACCCATACCTTGGACGAGCTGTTGGCGCTGCTGGGCAGGTCCGCTTTCGTATTGTGGATGGCAATGCAAGCGGTCCTTGTCATTGCCATCTGCGCCGTGATTGACGGTGCAAACCACTTCTTGAATCTGTCGCAGAGCCCGCGCTTTCGCCTCGTCCGCGGTCTGTCCTACGGCTGCGTGAGTGGCATACTGTCCGCCCACGCGCTCCTGGTGGCAAAGTCGGCTGTCGAGCTTATCATCAAGACGCTGGTCGATGGGAAGAATCAGTTTGTCCGATGGCAAGCCTGGGTCATAGTCCTAGCACTCATCACCCTTGCGTTGACTCAGCTCTACTATCTGCACCGAGGCCTCAAGCTGGTCTCAACATCGGTTCTATACCCCTTGGTATTCTGCATTTACAACATCATTGCCATCCTGGACGGACTCATCTATTTCGACCAGACCGAACTCATCAGCACCTTGCGCGGTTGTCTCATAGCGCTTGGCACCGTGATCCTCTTGTCAGGTGTCCTTGCGCTCTCCTGGAGGCTGAGCGACGAGCAGCACACTCCAGTAGGCGGCCAGTCCTCGCTCGCGCCAGGCCTGGGTCTCGTCGAAGACACCGACGGGGAGGAGGAAGAAGAGGATCTGCTTCTCGCGAATACGAATCTAGTCGGCGTCGAAGACGACGTCCTTCCGACGACCTACACGTACAACACATTTGACAGCCCGGAGCCAGACAACGCTCGGCGTACCAGGCCAAAATCGTTACCGCTTGTTCCGTCAACCTCTTCCGCCTCTGCACGGAGAAAATCTTCCTTCCTTCCTTCGTTGCCCCGACCGCGCTGGCAAGAACGACAGGAAATCTGGGGAGAGCTGGACGACGATCAAGTGCCGTATTCCCCAATACCAGTCAGCAGATTACGCTCGAAGACCATGCCAGCCAATGATCCGTCAATGGTCGGTTCCCATCGGAGAGGAATCAGTGACACCTCCTTTGTACTCAGCGAAGCACCGAGGAGTGCAGACTCGCCACGGCCATGGAGATCCGGCTTCCGAGCCCGCAGGAAGTCCACAGGCTTCCCCGGCTTCACAGCCCGGAAATCAAATCGTAGGACTTCTGGGGGCCCAGTCCAGGGTGCAATTGGAGGCATCTCGCGTTGGTGGAGGAATAGGAATAACGACCCCTCAGGAGACCCGCTGCGGAGGCCTTCCAGCTCGACGTTCCCGGAATATAGCGACGAGCCGGGGGACCAGTCTGCCCCGGCTGCCCGCCAAGGGCCGTACCGGGATAGCCCCGATCCAAACCCTAGCGAACAGTCTCCCGGCTCGGCCGAGGTCACAGGGCGTAGGCGAGAAGATGATTCTGCTGTATAGAGATACCTTTCGAACTTTTGGCGGCACCCCATCAGGAAAGTGTGCCGCCTGTTGGCGTTTTGGCTTATAGGAACACGGGCCAAGGACACTGGAGTGAACGGACAGTATATACCATAGAGAACACGCACGGGATTCGCCAGTAGGCTTGAGAATAGCTCTTGTTTCGAGCGACTGGAATAGTATCTTGGAAGTTATCTTTTTCAATCATGCTTACATCACGCTTGTATCTCTCTGGTGCACTGTGACCAGGCGTGACGCTACTGCAGCCAGACTTCGAGTGCCCGTCTTACCGCCGAAGCGTTTCCCTTGTCCTTACTAGCTGGCAAGGTCGGGGTTGAGATGCAATGCGCATGCTGGTGCATGTGTTGGGATATACATAATATTTATAAGCAAAGTGATAAACAAGGGAAATATTCACGTGTTCAGCGGCTACTAGAGACCTAAGGGTTACCATTGTGAGCGCTGTTGAGGGTTGGAAACATTGAACTCGATCGTAGTGGTTGCTTCAAACAGGGCCAAAGGCTAGCTAAACCCCAAAAGAGAAGGATGCGGCTACTAGAGGTGGCAAAAGGGAGGTTGGACAAGACAAGAATACTCCGTACATGACTTTGAGATGAGAATTGCAAAGACGAGAATGGTACAAGTTCGAATACGGATACTGATAGATAATACAAGCCTGTTTGTGCGTTAGTGTGCAACGCGCTGAGACTACCTAGTAGGCAGGCAACTTGGAATCATCACTTTTCCACATGAAACAATCCGGCCCTCGGGAAGCCTGAATTGTTGCCTGACCCGTGCTGGTTACTTTGCCCACTGATAATAAAGCACTTATAACGTCATATACCAGGGGAAGGTCACAGTGCTGTAGGTTCATAATCGCATAGCCCAGCCATCTACGAAACAACAGTACCTGAGTAGTTTTTGTGCTTCACAGGATACTAGAACAGGAACCTCACTCCTCCCTGTTGTTTTTATTCTCGCATGATAACGGAGCCGATATCACCTCGGTCGACTTGGTTCCGAAGAATGGCGTTCCTCGGAGGGTCACCAGCCAGACAATGTGTTTTAGTTTGTTTTCATTCCCATGTAGAATTTACAACTGCAGCTGGAAAGGGTTGGGTATCACCAAATACTCGATTATGAATTGTTGGCAAGGTTCCTAGGCCTGGTAGGATGTCAGCCGCAATTACAACATTCAAGCAACAGGCAATGCTACTTATTACTTAAATCCAGTCACGACTCATATAAGGGCAAAACCCGAGCTGTTATAATAAGTGTGACGACTCGTCGTCTACCTCCGAATGCGAGCACGGCTCCTCGCCTCATCCTGATTCTCTCTTAGTGGATGACAAAATAAACAGAAGCATCGCAGCCCTTCTCACTAAGAGTATAACATTGGTATGTTATGTCAGGCATTACTAATAGAATGGACGTGGAAAGCAGAATAGATGTAAAAGGAGGCAGCGACGCCTTATTTGGCTATCCCGTCTACCAAAACTCCTAATTCCTCTCTACTAGAGCAAATGCTCTGATTATGATAGAGCCACAACTACTGTTGCCTAAAAGGTCACAGTCACTTCTTGAACAAATCAGAGAAAGAGTGAATGCCACAGAGTGTATCTCTAACTAGCATACTTAAGTACATATATCCCAATTCTGAGTTGTCATCACGGGTCAGATAGAAGAGAGTAGGGGAGAGCCCACTTATCCACGAGCGCACAGAGGCAGGAAGAATCAATCTATAAGATATTCGTAACTAACGCAGTTAGAGATGCACTCTATCACAAGATGCGCTCAGCACACATCCGCGTACGTACGCACGCGAACAAGGCATAGCCAGCCGCATAAATAAACCGGATATACATGGAAAAAAGGATGCCGGAAAATCAGATGATTCATGCCCACAGAAAGGCACTTTACTTTGGAACCAGCCCTCAAAGACCACAAGTAGATTCGTACATCGTGTTCCGTCATTCCCAGAGACCGTACCCTGCCGTGCTCCACTGTGAGGATCTAGAAACCCCGGGACGTCATGTTGCCGCCTGTTGGAACAGGCCGACGTCTCTCGAGTATTACGGTATCGATCCACCCAACCCCTCCCTATTCACTGTATCTCCTATCATTATAACAACCCACCGGGACGTTGCATTCGCATTACTCGACAGAAACTGGGTGTCCTTGCCACAAAAAGGTGCGGAAAGTGCCAGCCCCCTCGTTCAACGTTCCATTTCGTCACCGAACGTGCCGTCGCTCACTTGGACCCCATGCCTCAGAACGTCGTGGACTGAGTCTTGGCGTCGATGTATCGGAATCGTTCGCGCTCCTTGCGATCCTTGAGCAGGCAGGCAGTGGCCAAGATGAGCAGGCCGTCGACACCAGCCATACCGAACACAGCAGTGAAGATGTTGTCGACGAAGACGTTGGCGAAACTGCTCAGTGGGCCAGCGCAACCCCTCATGAGGGAGGCGGCCGCGGGAGACGGGCACGTCGGATCGGTGACGAAGGCGGGTGAGGTGCTGTTGAAGTACCCACAGCATGCGAACTAATTCAAACATTAGCCAAATGGACCGGGTTGGGACGCGTGATGTAAGTAGGAATCGCCTGTCGTACAGTTGTTTGCATCAAGTCCTGAACCCTCGGAGGCTGTGCGTTCCACAAGGGCGACAGCGTGGCTTTCGTTTGTAACGTAGTGATCCATAGGTAGAGACCTAGAATAACGGAGTATACGGCATTGACAACGAGCATGTATCCTGAAAGCTTGAGCCAGCCGCGGGTGGGCATGGCGATTGCAGGCAGCGTGAACGCGAATGTGACGAACACCAAGACACCATTGACGATGCCAGCTGCGAGACGTTAGCCACGTTTCCTCCTCTGTCCTCAAGCCCCCCCCCCCCCCCGACCATGTCTCGCTGGTGACTGTCGGCACAGTCACAACCTCATAACCCCCCCCTCTTTGCCCTCTTCGGGGCCATGATGGCGTACCTGTTAATGGAAACTGCTGGTACAGCAAGTTCCTGACGGCCTGCCCGCCTTCAGTTGGTGTCTCGAACATGATGTTCTGGACAATGACGGAGAAGCCGACGAGGAGGGCACCGGTGGCGACGAAGAGAAAGTCGGCAGCCACATAGGCGCCGAGGACTTTGTTGACCATCTTTGTCGTCGATGTCGTTGCGTTGAGCAGCCTGGGTCAACGGGATAAATCGGCCGCCCTTCAACCACTGCCAAACCAATCCGTGCTGTCGGTGTTCCTGGCTCTTCCTAAGGTGGTTCTTCCTCTGCCTCCCCCAAAGAAATGACGGCCTGCGTCTATTGTCGGGGTCGTTATCGTCCAAGTGGTCGTCGCCGTGAAATTAAAGAGTGTTGGGCGGTATAGTCGTCCTGCGCTTCCTCCCACCGGTGGCGAAATACGAAAAAGAAGGTATGGAAGGGAATATGGCCAATTACTAAAGGTTTACGACAGAGAGAGAAAGAGGGAAAGTTTGCACAGACGACACGGCGTCAGGCGAAGACGGATCGAACCAACGGGAGACCGGCAACTTGGGAACAGCAATGCAGGCGCCTTGAATCGAACGAAGCCAAAACAGGCGCTGAAGAGACGAAAAGGAAAAGGGGGGCAGCGACACTGGTCACTAGCAGAAAGACGAGCAGAAACTCAGCAGAAACGCTACCCGGCCAGGGGACTCTGTCCGCAGCGGCGCGCTACGCAGGCTACCATTCAATCTGTGCAGGCAGAATGGGCTTGCAACCGGCCCACAGTCTCGAGACGGGCGCTGCTGCGGCGTGTTCGAGGTTTGTGCTGCGGTCGGCGGGCCATGAGACTGGGCATGGTGGTGATCCGCGTCGTGAGGCAGTTCAGGTTTCAGGGCTGCCGTGAGGGCGCCTGGGGTGGTTTGGGATGAAGCGTGCAGGGGCCACATGCTGCCACCCCGCGGCGGCAGCCGCGTAGGCGGCGCTGGGAGATGCTTGGAAACGAGCCCAATCAGGGCCGGGTGATCCCCAAGAATCATTCGATGAAATGCAAACTTGGGACCGTCCGGGTTTGGACAGGATAGGCTGACGGCCCGCCCGATTACGTATGTCCCAGTGTGTGTGTGTGTTTTGGAATCGAGGCGTCGGGGCGTACGGTCTACTCGGTACTGCGTACTCGGTACGGAGTACTGGCCTGGGCTGCCTGGGCTGCCTGGGTGCTGAGCTCTGTCTGGTCTCTGGTGGCTGGCTCTCTAGTGGTCAGACATTGTGCTGTCTGGCCTGCCCGGCCTGCCTGGCCTGCCTGGCCTGCCCACAGCCAGCCCCATCACATGCTGCAGACATGACGGGGCCCTCATTATTACTACACTATTATTTAGCTGCTTGGTGTGGAGAAACCCGTGCAGCGCCCCAAGGTGCTGCAGCGAGAGCGAGCCGCCCAAGCCCGCAGGCGCACCCCAGGGCGCCCCGTGGGCCGCCCAAGCACCCCAGGAAGGTCTGGGCTAGAGCGGACCATGGCCGAATTGCTTGCAGCTGTCAACCTTTCCACTTCTGGGCCTTGACCCATTGGGCATGACTCTGCCTCAGCCTTGCCCCTTCAGAAACAAGTCAAGATCGCCCGTGTTTGCGTCCCAGAATGGGCCTGTTCTCGATTCATCGTAGATTACCCGCATCTCAACCCTCTCTGCTTGCCCTCTTCGGTCATGGTCACCCGAGCTTATACAGGAACAGGAATGGCAGCGGTCAGCCCCAACCCTACCAACGGAGTACTGTGGTACGCATCCCTCCGTGCATGCCCCTATGCCACAAGCCCACAAGCCCGCAAGCCTCCCGCTCGCCGCACCCGCTCGCCGCACCCGCTCGCCGCACCCGCTGTCATTAAACCGTTTCCGGCCAGGGCGCCATCGACGACCCCCACGGCCTTGAGAGCCAGTCTATTCTGGGCCAGCCCTCTTGACGACATCGACAGCCGCTCATGCCCCAACGACTCAAATCTCCGGCGCGCCGGGCAGTTGAGATGGCCTCGAAACCGGAGTGCTGTACTGGACACCGAGGGGCAGAGATCGGCTGAGGGTGAGGTCGGCTTCCGCGTAAACTCCCCCCCTTTTAGGGACCTTGGGATGATTCATCAAGTCGCAGCCTTGCCTCAAAGAGACCCGGGGACGGGACGAAACAGCGCATTTCAAAGGCGTCAGTCAGTATAGCCTCGCTCTTGCGCCTGCAGCAAGGTAGTTAGTTCGTCATATCCAATTTTGCTCAAGCTGCGGATGCGCCCTTGGGATGAGAAGGCCGGGCAGGCATGATTGACGCACACCAACTGGTACGGAGACGGAGTAGTTTCTTGACAATCTTGGAAGACGAGACTCGGTCGCCTGGCTGCCTGCGAGATTGCTTCTTGGACGTGGCGGCATCTGACCGGCGTCTGTTGATGCTGACACCCGTCGGTTCCAAGGGTGCTGGCAGGACGGCAGGAGAGGCCGTCCGTGACCTTGTCGGCTGTGGCCAAGTGAACGAAGTTTCCTTGTACACAGTGACAGCGCGGGTAGCACGGAGGCCGATCAGATCTCGTCTTGCAGGACTAGAATTCCAGATCAACACATCATGCGCATCCCACAAGCACCTCCACCTACTGCTGACTGCCTGACTGACTGCCTGACTGCTCGACGCCGCTTCCACCGTTTGTGCAGGGTAACTGCCAAGGCCACAATCACCCAGCGTTTATCACACGCCATGGCCAGTGACCCGAACTTCCGAAAGGGGGTGGACTGTGTGGTGTACCTAGGTACCGCATACCTGCCTGAACCCAGGTAGGTATGCAAGGTATATAGTGTGCTAGTGTACTCCGTACATAGATTCACGGAGATGGGAGTGAAATGGCCATCTGCGCCTGCAAGAGGGGATCGCTCAATGACTGTGGTGGCTGCAGCACACTAGTGAGCGGTGGCAGGGACAGGGCCAAGAGCGGCGAGCCAATCACTAGCGGCGCTTTGGTACTTGGCGGTCTTCTTAAGGAAGCTGCGGCCTTTCCGTTTTCAGCTTCCGACCTTTCCCGTTGAGACTGTACAGCCTGCCAGCCTGCCAGCCTGCCCACCCTTCCCAATCTGTGCTGGAAGCAAGTCACTACGCAACACCGTCGACTGCACCTTCCTGCCTGCTGCCCGTCTGCCTCCCAACCAAAGTACCTTCCTGCCTGCCCTCAGAGTAAGTGGATGTCTGAACAGTCACATGGTCGATTGGGTCAACAAACTGGAGGAATGATTGAATGAGTGAATCAAAGAAAGCCCTCGTCGTTCTTAACACTTTCTGCCCAGCCAAGTTTTGTCGGCCTTTCCCATTTCGGGAGACTTTTCGCCCTTTTCAGCCCCCGTGCACCGCAACAGAGCAACCACACAACACGGCAAGCAGAGCAAGCAAGCAAGCAAGCATCGCCGCCTACCCAATCCTGCCACCTTTTCGACCGACTTGGGTTAGGTCCTGTTTCGCGGAGCCGAAAGAACGAAAAGAACCAGAGCCCCGTACCTGGGACAGCTGCAACAGCCCCGAAAAGGACGCCAGCGCCGAAGAGGAAAGAGGACAAACGAAACCACCGATCGGCGCCTTTGACCACCCAGTGCCTAGCAACAGCACGAACGACCAGGCCGTCGCCATCCAAGCAAGTTCGAGTGCCGAAGCGAATGCGGCTGCAGCGGTCGAGACCTGGAGAGACTCGGAGCAAGGAGATTTGATACGAGTCGGCCGCCAGTAGGCGCGAGATAGCAGCCAAGCAAGGTCAGTCAGTGCTCCCCCAAGCCTCAAATCACATCCACCGTTTTGCACCTGGGCAGGGGCAGCGACACTGCTTTTTGGGCCATTGTTTTTTTCTGCAAGCGCGTGTCGACACCACCTGCTTCGACCACACGGCAAGCATTGCATTTACTCAGTCACTTTTCTTCATGGCCGGTCAAAGGTTTTGTGCTTCCATTCGGACACATAGGCATATTCTCCTCTCGAGCATTTCCGTCACAGCAAACAAACACTGCGTTGGCATGCCGTGCCGTGCAGTGCAGGCTCGCTCCATCTCGAATCACAATCAAATCACCGATTTGGAAGTAATTTTCCGGCGCACCGATCCTCCTCATCTGTCTGTGCCGCGTCTGCCCTTTGGGCCTCGGCTCTAAGGCTGGACCCGGACATGGGCCTTGGACCTGGAGCCAGTGCTCGACCCCCCCCCCCCATCTCCATCCACATGCCCCAAGGCCCCATGGCCCCATGCTAAATCCCCATCTTTTCTTTCGTCCGCGGACCGCAGCCCACATGCAAGCCCGACGTCTGGACCCGGGCGAGTTATGGCCGGGCCCAGAGAAGTGCCTGGGCCACAGGCCGTCCATCCATCCATCCACCCGCCGCCTGCCTGCAATTCGTTTGTTTGGTTCTGGAGTTCATCCTTGAAATATGAGCATGCGATCCTACAATCCACCTGCAGACCCGACACCTGGACCAGGTTCCAATACATCCGCCATCCGTCATCCACCATCCGTCACCCACGCCTTGGAGGTGACGACACATACGTTGTGGGTGTGCGCCGGGGCACGCACATATGTACCATTCAGACGCACATATGTGCCATGCACAAAAATACGTGCGCGCAAAAACACCCACGCACCCACAAAACATACCTAACCTACCTGTACCCCGGAGAACAGCCCCAACGTCATGATGCCCTGGTCTGGAATGCAGGGCCATCCGCCCCCAGGCCGTCGGATCAGCAACGGAGAGCTGGGCTTTACGGGCTCACGCCGCTGGGGTGTCTGAGTCAACCTCGTCGACCTGTCGCACGGCTCAGGATCCTCGTCCCCAATCACACGCCATCAACTAAGGCTCAATCAAAGCCCCCGCTTTTGCACTACCCCTGGCAAGCAGGCAGGTCGCACCGGATCGCCCACCCACACTCTACGAGGTTGGGTTCCCTGGATTTCCTGGGCACCCAGGGCACCCTGGACACCCTTGGTCCCCCAAATCTCTCCAGCGAGTCGGACAGAATGCGTCGGCTCCGTCTGCAATCTCTCCCAATCTGCACGCTGCAGGCTCTGCACGCAGCATGATCCCGGCCAGCCGGCGCCTGTTGCACGCCCTGTCGCTGTCAGCGCCTGCCACAGCCTGTCAAGCCCCGTCAACAGAAGGCGCCTGCCCTCGTTTGACCAGTTCACAACGTCTTGACAGCGCGTAGGGCAGCTTCGACTACCACCGCCGCTGTGCACGCAGCACGCACCCACGCACCCACGCACCCACGCACCCACGCGGTGCGGAATCCGACGGTCTGGTCGACCTTCAGATCAAACCTCGCCAAACACAGATCACGTTCGTGTGGTGGCCAATCCCGTCTCAAAACCCGCCCGCAACGGTGGCCGGCCTACCCCCAAGCCCAGTGGTTCCGCTCTGGAAAAGCTCCGCGCTGGCACGAGGAGAGGGAACCGGTGCCCTCACTGAGAATCATCCCATTGTGTCCGACCATGCCCATCGAGATTCCTTCAAGTGTCGGGTGATCAATCACCAACCGTTTTCAATAGTGTAGTTTCGGCCCCTACATCACCACCTGCATCAGTCTGATGGGTGAGATGCGTGAGAGATGCACCCGCACACCCAGTTTGCTGGAGACCGTCATCCAAGTGGTTCCCGGCCCATGTCGCCCTGTGGGGCCCTTACTCGGCCCCCTCCCTCGCTGTGCGGAACAAGCCCATTGTCGGAGAGCAGGCACAACAGAGTCTGGGACGCCCAGGGCCGTCTTGCTGCTTGTGCGGCCTGTACTGTTTTCCCTACTGCCAGTTTCCTGTGCCCATGCACCGGCGAGTGCCTTGGTACAGCCGAAATGGTGCTCTGCAATGCTTGTTACCGCCATTCGCACAGGGTCCCACCAAACACCTCATGGCCAAGTGCAGAGGTCCCAGCCGTCACCACTCGGTCAGCCGGTGCAAGGGGCAGCTGGAAAAGCAAAAGACGGCCCACCGTTCTCCATCACCAGGAGCAGTCCCCACCGCGCTTGTCGTCCGGCGCTGGTCCCCGTCAGCATGGCATGGGCAGCGGCTTGCATGTTGCAGGGGAATGCGCTCGCACTGGGCGCTTCCCGGTCATCTCCCATCCCCATCATCCCCACACTCACCGGAATTGCGCGCTCTCATTTGCTACCTTGTCTCCACCACGGTATCTCTCCATCCTCCGTGGGTCGATGTCGTTAGCAGAATCCGTTGCCTCTGCTCCGACCACAGCTTTCATCTCGGTGCCCTGTCCCGCCGCTATGGGGAACAAGAGGCTGGTATCTGAAAAGCCTATTTGCTGACAAGCTGTAGAAACAAACACCAATCCTGCTTGGGTACCAAAACGTTACCCTGCGCAATCTTCGGGAGCTAAGGCTTCTTGCTGCACAACGTTCCGCCGGGTAACGTACGACAGAGTCAGTGACATTTGACAACCCCCCTCCGAGCTTCGTTGGTGTGCCGAACAACGTGCAAGCAGAGCTTGTATCAGGGCATCGGAGCGCCTTGGATCCAGAGGTAAGGAAACATTCGTCCCATCTCCCTAGAAACCTGCCAGAAACATTCCAGTGCATTGCTACTGTTGCACCCACTCGTCTGCGCAAGACCCTCGATCAAAAGTCGACCGAAACGCCCTCAAAGCCCGACATTAGCGCAGTTCGGCTCGCGACAGTGTCAACTGTGCGCCCACCCCAAACGCCCACCCCCCCTCATTCCCCTTCACGTGCCCCCTTGCCCCGGCTACCCATTATCACAGCGCACTGTATCGCCTCCTCGAACGGGTGGTATTGGAACATTAGCTGCAGGCGGTGCCGCGACTAGCTGCAGCCCTGGTGTTTTCCATTGTTTCCCACCTTCCCACACTCGGCCAAGCAGCCCTCCCGTCTTGTTAAGCTAAAGGCTACTACTAAGGACACCCCCTCAAAGACGCCCCTACCCCATCTGCCCTTTAACTCTATGGCCGTGGCCCGCCGTCCGTGTGCTACTACCCAGCTATTCTCTTTTCAATCATTCGGCAGCCCTTCCCAAGCCTGATCAGTCGACGCTCCAGAAACTGACAATCTGTCGGCTTCTCTACAGGGAATCGCGATCCCAATCCGTACACGTACCTTATCCTTCGGGTTCAAGCAAACAGCTTTGTTTTTATTACCTCCTGAGTCGTTCGCGAGGTTCGCGTTCAGTCTGTTCCGCACCTTTCCCCTTGTTGCCCATCCTGGCATCCGTGGCCACTCCCCAAGCGCGACACGACTCGGTGCTTGCGCACTACCAGACTCTCTACCCGCTTGTTACCCCCCCGAGGTCCTAAATAAAAATTGCTTCCCTTCCCGGACACACCAGGCTCGATCCAGTGCAGCGCCGCAAACCCAGCTCTTCGAGACACAGTCATACAACAGAGCCTCTCACTCGACGCCAGATCAAGTATAGGCAATCCGCACCACACTCAAAACAGAATCTCCACCATCTTGCCTTTTTAAGGCCTTTTTTTTTTGGGTGATACAATTCGAGACAATGGCCGACATTACCGACCAACACGACCAGACCTCACCCACCGAGCTCGAAGATCACGCTGGAAACGGCGCTTCTGAGACTCGCGGTGTCAAACGCCCACGCCCGTCTGCCGCCGATGATGATGACGACGACGACGAGAAGGGTGGTCGCGAGCGACGTAAGATCGAGATTAAGTTCATCGCCGACAAGTCGCGCCGGCACATTACCTTTTCGAAGCGCAAGGCCGGTATCATGAAGAAGGTAAGCACAACACGCCGAAAGGGCGATTGACAAGAGCGGATTGGCGTTGCATACATACTAGCTATCATGTTTCTGATGATGGCTTCGTACTAATCCCAATTCGCAAAACAGGCTTATGAGTTGTCCGTCCTCACTGGTACACAAGTGTTACTGCTCGTGGTGTCGGAGACAGGCCTCGTCTACACGTTCACAACGCCAAAGCTTCAGCCGCTCGTCACCAAGGCTGAGGGCAAGAACCTGATCCAAGTAAGTGCTGCACAGTGTTGCACGACCTCCCTGATCTGGCGCGTTTCTAATCATATGTGCGCAGGCCTGTCTGAACGCGCCGGAACCTAGCCAGGGCAACGAAAACGGAGTTGACGACTCCAACCAAGTCGACTCACCGGAAGAGCCCCCCAACCACATGCAGCAGCAACAGGGCCGCGCGATGCCTCAAAACCCTCACATGCCTCCCAATTACATGCCCAACGTTGCGCCCATGGATCCAAACCAGGCACTTGCATACCAGAACTACGTCCAGAGAGGAGGGCAGTATGCGATCCCGCCTCAAGCCGGCATGCCGCAGCATGCCCAGCATCAATCATAGTTGCTGTTGCATCGCCTCGACCAGCGCGAACCGACGTTGATTCTCACATGATACCCATAAATTGTGGAAGCTGGGACGACTAAGCTCACAGACCGCAACGGTTGATGTTACCAGGCGTTTCTCGGTTCTGTGGCTCCCCTTCATCCCTCCAGATCGTCGTTGGTGTTTCACGCTTCCTCTTCCTCATACGCACACTCTCTTTTTTATTTGGCCGTAACTGTCGGCGGCCGTTTGTAATTTGCTGGGGTCATACTGTGCATGCGTGCACGCATTGCAGCAGTATTCCATTTTCCCCTGCCCACAGGCGTTCGAGTAATATTCTGGCCGACTATGCACGCAGGCACCTGCTGCACGAGACCAGACGGGGCGATTGCGACTAGCATCGTATCACGATTGCTGTGTGCGCTTCAAACTGTCTGCAAAAAGTGCGGCATGGCAGCGAAACGATGCCCTGCAGGACCACCTGTGCTAGACCACTTCCACGCCGGAGCACCACGTTAGTCACGGGCGGCGAAACAGCGGATTTGAGCCGGGGATGAGATCTCAAATGCAGTTATGACCGTCAACGACGGATGGAAATGATGCACCTCACCGATGGTTATGAAGTGGAAAGGGATATCTGCCAGCACATGGATCAACTGGAGGGACTTTGAGGGACTCAGACTGTCCCTGTCTTCCCCCGTCTGTCGGAGAAGGCGGGTAGGTCTGGTAGACGTAGCTGGTTCTTGTCTCGGTTGGAGTTGATCAAGGGCATCTATGTTTTTCATGATTTCAGCGACGGAAATGAAGGTGGGGAGGAGATGGGGAGGAGAAGACGATTAGCTACTCTGTACCAACAACATTTGGGTTTTCCATAGACATACCCGCACCATTAATCGCTCGTTTACCGTCATCACTTCCTGAGGTTGGCCGAGGCTGTCTGGAACCCGAGAGACCCAGCTTCAGGCCAGGTGACCGTTTCTGGAGAAGTGGACCTTTTCCCGGCATACGGCTACGTTGCTCCTCTTGAAAGGGGGGACGAAGCAGAAGAAATGCCAAAATGATTTTTATGCCGGGCCGGGCGAAGGGGCTGGGATGCAGTAAGTGGGAGAAGGGGAGGGATGGAGGGGTTTTCTCTGCTTCCCAAGACGGTAACTTACACGGACGAACTGCCACTTTACCCAGATTGGATGTAAACCCCATTGAGCCATCCACCCTATCCGCGTGTCAGCCCTATTGATCTCCAGTGACCCGATAATATGAAACTACCAAACTGGGATATAGGGCAGCATTCCCATTTGGGAAGCGAGGGACGGCCGCTGCGAGGGAATGAGGATTTGCGAGTTTTTCTCTTGACAGTGCACGAGTGACCTTAGCAACTGGGCAAATTTGACCTGCCAGCGGGTCTTTGGCTTTTCTCTCGCTTTTGTCAAGCTCCAGGCAACATTGGCACTGCCAGTTGGAAACCCTAGCCTGGTCTGCCAACGGTCATACCAGTATCGAACCCACGCCTTGGGGACGTGGGTGCATCCATTTTCCCTCTGGCCGACTCTGCCACTTATGCATTGTCTGAGGGGAACCCCGTGGGGCCCTAGACCACCAAGCTGCGGCTTGTGCCTGTTGCGCAGTGTGGTTCATTGGCTATTCCCTGTTTCCTTGGCTAAAATCCTCCTTTCTCTGTTGTCCCTTGCGATGGCACGGCAGGCCCACCGCACCGAGAAGGACCGGTCACACAGGACGGTAAGTGCGAGGCTCCCAGGCTGTTCTGGCCTCTCTCATCGGGTTGGAATCCACTGGGTTAGGAATTGAGCCACTTGTCCCAATTTAACCTTGCCGCGCATGTTCTTTGATCCTGGGGTCTTCCTCGAGAGGCGATGACACCGACGTCCGGGACTTCCCGAGCTGCGTCTCTCCTCTCAGGTTTGGGACGGTTGTCTATGGAGACTTTGTCCGGTGCATGTTCTAACCTGATTTTCTGCCATAAAGGAATGCATGTCCCCGTCGTGGTTGGGATCGCGCTGAGCAGACATTGTGTTACTTACCTGCTTGGGTGGGAGGCGGGCGCTGCTCGATCGATCAGGTTCTCTGTAGGGGCGAGAACTTCAATGGTGCGCGATAACACGTGTACACGGGCTGTTGGAATTGGGCTTCCGGGGCGGTGTTGGGAGGATGTTGAATCGGGCCCACGTCTCGCTGTACAGTCTTCGGGTTTGAGCAGGGCACATGGTGTTGACCTCACCTGGCCTCACCTCGCAGCGTGGGTTGGGGACAGTAGCGGGGGCTATATCTGATAATCTTGACGGGGAGCGTGTACTTGCAAAGTCCCGAGATTGATGATCAAATCGACCTGACGAATTGTAGGAGGCTTGGGCGAGCCTGGGAGGATTTGTGATCTTTTTCGCCGGGGAGGATGCACCTCCTACTTAGGAATGTTTGAATAGAAAGCGCAGGGGAGAGGTCACTTTATAGCCGTTCAGTCGCTCGGCCCTTTGCTCACCTGACCAGCCTGTACCGACTCGCACAGAAATTGAATACTGTTATGCCGGAAGAACCTTCCTTGTACCTCCATTGTACCTGCTCGTACATATCTCTGGTGGGCGGGGTCCGTGGCAAGCGACCATCAGGAGAGCCGCGCCGTGCTCCGCCGCGCGGATGCCCTTGAATCGGAATAGAGGACATGTTCGACCCGAACAAGATGTGCCCCGGTCCTCTCCTTCACGAAAATCTTTCCCAACGAAGCGGTTCTCGTGTCATAAAAAAGGACCGAAAAGAAGCCCATCAATCCTGTAGTGTCCCGTGTCCCAAGAAGCGTGATGCTAGGCGCTTAGTAGCCTTTGGTCCTCGACGTCGGCCGGACAACCGGGCAGGGGCGGTGCAGGGCTTCTGGTATGACCCCTGGGGTGGCTCTTCGAATATGTGGCCGTTGACGCCGGCATGCGCTTCCGGAAACTTGATGCCTGGCGTGTTGGGTAGATTTCGCGATACTTGGCCGGCTCGTGTGTCGGTGTTTAGTCAAGAATTAAGTAGGTAGTGACCGTGACAAGTGGTCCGTAGGGCGCACTGTGAAGCCGTTGCCACAAGTTGCCACAAGGCCCTTCAACATGACCGCATAACCGCAGAGGACGGAAGATTTCGACAGTCCGCCGATGGTTTCAGCCAGGGCCACTTGGCCGTGGTACCCTGACCCGAGGTCCATCAGCGATCTCACATTGGCGACACCAAACCAGCAGCAACTCGTCTGCCAAGGGAAGGATGGAGGCTGTCGGTCTGGAGTCGACAATAGAGATCCACCGGACAGCCGTTCAGACCCTCCTGCCCAGCCAGAGCCACTCGGCTTTCAGACAGCGTAGGCACGCCAATCCTGGTCAGGGACGAGCACGATGCAAGTGACCCACAATAGGCATGCGCTCATTATAGACGGTTGAGCGGACTGGCTAGCCGGTGTGAGGGCAAAAACATTGATGGAGTCGAGCCCAGTTCAATGCCAAGATGTGCTCTTTGGATAAAGGCGCCGGCACAACAGGCGCGCACCCATCGCAATGCAAGAGTACCGAGTACAGGGAGAAAATGCCTTGCATTCTTGTCCTGTTGTCCAATCCGTACGCTAGCGGGGGAGGGTCGTCAGCATGCAAGGCTTGGTCATAACAATCCATCTCCATGCCGAAGCAGAGGGGACGGAGTTTCCTCTTGGAGAGAAGACGAGCCCGTGCTGAGGTCCCACAAGAGCTGTCCAGTTATTGACCCGTAGAATAGTGAGCAGCAATCTTGTCTGAAGACACTGACGAACTGGATTGCAAGCGAAACGACTTCAATGTTGGATGGAGTCGGAAAGACTCGTGAGGTGCTCATAGCATGAAGACACTGCCGCGTAGAATTATACCGGCTCAGGACCTGAGTTCTGGGCTGGCTGACATAAGCGGTTTCATGACTGCAGCAAGGGGCTGCAGCAAGGGGCTGGAGCAACCGGGGTCTACACCTCCACAGGGATGGTCTAGCAAACGTTATTTTCTCAAGTAGAGGCCTACTTGCCCCACTATAAAGGATAAGTTACCTTTCTACTAATTTCTACAATATAGAGACTTAAGTAGATTAGTTAAATCTTTAGGAATTGTGTTTGTTACCTTGATCTCGAAGTATATTCTCCTAATTAATTTAATAGCTGGAGTTCTGGGCCTAAATAGGCCAGGACTTCAGAATTTAACGTTCATTGCCCCTGTGGAGGTGTACATAAAGCTTGGTTTACGGGGGACAGTGGGCCCACCCCCAAGACGGGCTAAGTCGAGCACGTTTCCTCTTCTTAGCGGCGCAGTAGGCGAGCACACCATCACAAGCCAGAAGGCATTGAGCAAAGTCTCGACATTGGTCTCAAAAGCTCATCAAAATCAGATTTCCTACCCAACATTACACGGCAAACTAGCTTTCACCAGCAGTACATGGCCGCTGAGCTCATATCCTGACTGGTAAGCGTTGAGATGGGTCCGCGGCTTCTTGGTGTCAGCATCCCCTGCAGTGCCGAGTCGAGACGGTGATTCCTCGAGCCATTCCGTCGTCGAGGGCCCGTTATCCGGTGTGACAGCTGTCGTAGTCTGGCCGTCGTGCATTGTACAGTATGATGTGACGTGTTGTATCTGTGTGCCACCCCTACCCAGCGGTGGATTCGCTCAGTGCCCCGCCATGACCGCATAGCGGCCGGCAGCAAGGCTTCCGAGGAACGTGCCACCGAGGACGGAGAGGAAGTAGCCGAGATTCATGGTCATTACGGCCAACATGCTGCGAAGAGAGTTAGCGACACTGCGGCCCCGATGGGGGGGGGGAGGGCGGAGGGAGGGCGGAGAGACGCACAGCAGGTAGCCGACGCCGGCGATGACAGTATCAATGACGGCCCTGATGGGGTCGACGGAGAACCTCCAGGGGCGGGCGTGGCCGTGCTTCTTCTGGACAACCATGACCTCCTCCTCGACGCCGTTGGCGGAAAGCATCATGTTGTCCTTGAGGCTGTTGCGGGCGAGGTCATCGGGAAGGGTGCGGCGGCCATTGACGACGACGTAGCGGCGGTTGAGCTCCTGGTCCAGCCAGCGGTTCTCCTGGATGGCCTTGAGGGCAAACAGGGAGCGGAAGATGGCAGCCAGCATGACGATGAAGATGCAAGTCGCGGCGTAGGTGCCGGCGTTGGTCGGGGTCCACATCTCCGAGTACAGCGTGGTGGCGATATCGTTGTGGAAGGCGACCATCATGGTGGCCATCATCGAGGAGCCGCCGTCCATGTCCATGCCCTCCATACCCGCCGTGCCGGTCATGGAGGCCGCGGCTTCCATCTCGTCACCGTGCCTGGGGAAGATGGCCATGATGTCGGGTTCGGGTGTGTTACTGCGCTGTGTCAAGTATAGCCCGTGAAGTAGAGCTGGACGCTGGTGATGGTGATGGATGGCGTGGGGTGGGTTATTGGGCCGGGCCGGCAGGTATTATTGAACTAGGGTTGACTTCCAGAGTGCTGATAGGAAGTCAGGGCGTGTCTTGGACGGGGGTGGGGAAGGTTAATAAATGTACGGAGTATGAGGTATGTGCCTTCAGCAACCGGCGACGAGCATTTGTTTCTGTTTCAACGGCACGAACATGACCCTCGAGACGTGTGCAGGTACAAGAATGAGCAGGTTTGGGGCTGATGTGTTTATCTGTCAGTGTGGGCAGGGAACAAGCACCAAGTCGAAACGAGCGCCGTCGAGCCTTTTCGCTCTTTCCCGTTGCTGGTCCTTGCTTGGCCCCAGGTGAGGCTCGATCGGGCGCCCGCCGGCAGGGGGGAAACTTGCTCATTTAGGAAGCCGGAGAGCATGTAAAAAACGTGGGGAAGGGAAAGGGTAGTCTGCGTTAAGTCTGCGTTAGCAGGACGCGGGCGCGCACTATACCAGAGGATATCAGAGGGTACGAGGCAACTTGCTCAGGCTAGCCCGGGATGCGTTGCACTCGTCCCACCCGTCCTGGTACTCGGTACTCGGTACGTAGCTCCGCTGCGGTTTCGTCTGAGCTGCCGCCGATCCTCACCTCTGTCGCATGGTGGAATCCAAATATTAGTCCTCCTCCTGCCTCTTCCCGGCAACAGCAATGCTTCATGCAAGCATGCGTCCCGAGCTCCCAGGCTCCCAGGCTCCCAGGCTCCCAGGCCCCATGATCAGCGGCGTCTGCCTGCCTCCCCTGCCCAGCCGTTCTCTCCACGGGTTCCGGTGCAGATCCCACACAACCAAGCGCCCTCCCCCAGGCCTTGTCGTCCCAAGTCTCTGCTCGGCCAGATGCCGACGAGCCTTGCCACACACTACCGAGTCTTGACTCGTCCTTGGCCGCGTCGAACCACTCCGGCCTACTGCGATGCCATCTTGGTCTCTTCTCGGGTTGGTGCCAATGCGGCGGCATCATTGGCATAACCTCGACCTCGCAACCTACTTGGCCTCGACGGTCTGGGCGCCGCTGGCTGGCTCGTCCTCTGTCGTCCCATCGCGACCTCGCATCGAATGGGTATCTAAACATAGCAGATCAACCCTGGCTCTGTCGTATCATTTCGTCATATGCCCCAGCGCTTCTCCCGGCGGATGTGTCTTGGCGTATCATGGTACTCCCCAGCCCGGCTCTTTGACTCGCTGGGTAGTCTTCGCCGCCTGCTGGTCCTGCCTTACCCCGAGGACTATCAACGTCACTATCACCAACTCAATAAAATGTGCCTTTTTCCTGCAATCCGCCAAGTTGCAATAGAAACAATTCCTTCCCCCAGCCCGGAAGTCCGGGTTCCCGAGGCATTCGTGCCCGGTTCTACAATTTATTGAACGGCGTCTGGCATGTCCGTTCACCGAGCATTGACATGACGCCGTCCTGGTGAGAACCACGTGCGAGGGCATCGTGGGCCTGTGTCGGTTGGGCTGTCTCTGCGCTCAATGTTTCTTCAGATCAATACCAAGTCAAACACAAATCTGTGCGTTGTCATCTTCTGCTCGTTTGACATGGCCTGAAGATGTTCATTATGGGGAGGAAGCAGGAGGAAAGTGAGGAGCCTGCTGCAGTGTAGCTGGCGGTGCCTCGCCTCCGACTATATTTGAGCTTTTCGTCTGAAACGCTACTTCCGAGGACCGTCAATGTGAAGCCCGTGGTGCCGAGTGGTATACCAAGGGAGAAGGTCTATTCTTACTCAGTCTCATGAGCTATCAATGGGGTTCCCTCCTCAAGCAGGCCATGCGCTGTCTCATGAACACTGACATAGCGTCAGCTTGAAACTTGCGTTGACAGCATGCGTCTCTCTGTGCCACCAAATTCGAACAAGTTTCAAAAATCTCGCTCCAGCATGCCCTGAACTTGCTTAATGCGCAGAACCACTACCTCCGATGGCCTCTTCCTCGCCCGGCCCGGATGTGTTGGAGCAACTGAGCTCAAGTGCTTCTTAGTAAACGGCCGTCCACGAGGGTGAACACATATACAGCTGACCGGTCAATGCTCAAACCAGGTTTTCGAAACCGAGGCACAGAGGCTTCAGGTTGCGTTCGAGGTGCGAAATCTGGCCGATCTTTGCGCCCGCTGTGCTTCTTCCAACCGTTCTTGTGGGGTCTGCCTGCCACTCGAGCATATGGGTCCATGATGGTGTGTGGTTTGCGCTATGGCCACGGGTGAACAAATCTGTCTCCCTCTGATGCTGTGTTCTGAGAAATTTGAGTTGCATGTTTACCTATGTATGCTTTCACCTCTGCTTGTTGGCTTGGTGCTAGCAGCCCGCGCATCAGAACTCTGCAGAACCATCAGACGTTATCACACTCAAAGAGACTGCAACGTACGTCAGGTTGCTGTTGAGAAGCGCGAAGATACCCGGTCTTCGGCAGCTGGCCTGGCCGGCGGCGGCCTTCTCTTCATACGACACTTTACCGTAACTTCTAGGCAAGCTGGTAAGAAGGCGACGGAGAATGGTTCGGGTGAGTGGTCCGAATTCCATGAACTCATCACGACTTTCTTATGTCTAATTGGCGTGGAGAACACATCCCGCAAGGTTGCGTCAAACTTTAAAGTTTGATTGCGACAAGATGTAAAATTGAAGACATCGAATGAGCTCTGCAGGGGGCAGGTACGTGCCCTTGTTGTGGATGCAGGGAACTCCCAATCTATCTGTCTCAAAACAGGGGCAGACGTCACTGTACTTTGCGCAATACCGCTACAGTTCCCCTTCACTATCTTACTACGAGTCCCTTTATTACCAACGCTCTCGTGACATGCCACTCGTATAAGTCTGTCCCGTCTTGATGAAGTGCGCCCCAGGTTCTCGTCAAAATGGTAAATCCAAGCTGCGCTTTTCCGGTCGTGTGAGGAGCAGAGTCCTAGAAGGCCGCCTTGTGCCGGCCTCGTGCTGTGGGTTCAAAGAATTCCCAGGGCCCATACTGTGAACATGTGTTCCTGTCTCACGAGAGTCTCTACGCATTCAAAGATATGATTACTAGTTTGATGGACTTTCTTCGCGTTAAGGATATATAGCCTTCGCCAATATTGCCAGTGAGGCACCTGGAGCTCCAACAGCAAATAATCTTTGGACTCGAGTAACATGCATCTTCACTTTTTTGCTTGCGCATCCAAATTTTGGATAAAGGGGAGCAGAATGATTGGGGCCGAATAGAAAACAGACAACCCCCCTCCGGGGTGCCCGAAGAGTCAGGAAATACCACCGTATTCTGCAGACCATCGTTAATATTTTGCTGCTTGCCTACTTCGCTTTAACCTGGGATCATCAGCGCCAAAGTCGAAATCTGACGCCTACCCAAATTGGCCACATCGTCGTACTCTTTCCAGGTGTATTTCGTTGTCCATGCAGTTGCTAGAGTGAGCGGGACGGGGTGACCCATCAAGATCGAGGTCCGGTGTGTCGGTGGTTGTGTGAACTTTTGGGGCTGTGTTTCCCAAAACAACCCAGGCCCAGAGACCCAGAAATTCTTCAACCGTCACCATTATCTCCCACGGAAGCATAAGCCAAGCCTGTTCAACGGCTCCCGCGAGAATCTTGGCTGTGGTCTGTTATTGAGCGTAGAGAGGTACAGACTGCTATCGCCCCATCGACGATTCCCTCATGTGAGAGATGTTGGCTCCAAACAAGCACTTCCTGATAAGTTGTTGCCATGCTCACTGGATGCCAGATCCGCGAACCGAAACGCCGCAACGACTCGAGGGCACAGGCCTGGCCCGGCCCAGCCAACAAAGCCCAAGAAGCTACCAGACATCTACCTCCCACATCGCCTCACGACCCTTGGGCCCCTCCAACTCCCTGTCTAGTGGCTGTGACGCAGCGATCACATCCCCGAGAGACTACCAGGCCATCTCACCACTCCGAAACCAATTTCCAGCACTGAGATGGGTGTAACCATCACCTCTATGTCGCTCAGCCTATCGGTTCTCATAGGACATAGTGTGCTTTAGCACGATCGTATCCTGTCCAACGGAACGACTTCCAACAGGCTTCTGTCTGCGTTCGACTAGGGTTAGTTAGTGAGAGGGGTGGTAGGGAAGAAAGCATAGTGATGTCAAGGGCCATGTGTTCGTGACACACACGGGGAATCTCGGAAGCTACTCAACTGCCCACCAAGGCACCGAACTGGTCGCCTTTATGGACACAATCCAAAGACCGTCCGCCCACATGCCTCCAGGTTCTAGGTGGACGGCACGGAATATGAAGCCCATGACTGGGGCATGATTGACTCCGGAGCAACGAAATCGCCTTACAGAGGGGAAGGCTGGGTTTATAAACCATCTGAGAGGCAGCGTGGCGGCTTTCCCAACTTTTAGGGAGCGCCTCCCCAAGCCCATCCAGCACAGCCAGTTTATCAGGTTCACAACACAGAGAAAGAGGCTGGCCTGGCCATAAATTTTGAATACTGGGTTTCATCAAGCCACCCTGAAAACGGAAGCTCGAAACCATCGAACAAAACCCACCCCGACCAAGGCGAGCTAACCAGAGGGTATGCGTCCCAGATCAATACCACCAGGCCCAATAAGGCCCAGAATCATACTGTGACGGTCCACTAGACGGACAATGATCACGGGAAACATGGCTTCTGGATTGCCAGAGTCCCAGGTGGAAAGAGGAATTTCGCTGCCGCGTAGGCTAGATTGAAGCGATCCTTACGCACCTGTCCACCATCTCACCCAAGAGGGCCTCAGGTGTACATCTGATATTACAACCTAGCCAACCATGGCTGCGTTGCAACTCAGCATGCCACGGACTGTATTATACCACAAGGGGAGAGGATAAAGTAAGAAGGAGAGGCAGGCCCAGCCCAGACATTTGTGGAACAACGGCCCCGCTGCATCTGGACACCCAATTTCAGCACAAATTTGCCCGGGCTACTGCCGTGCGACAGTCGCATCGGTGACAGGCCACGAGAGGGCCAGGAAGGTAGCTTAGAAGCTAGGTGCCACTTAAGTGACCGGGAACTCGAAACAGAGGCTTGGATGCGCTCACGAGAAGTGGCGGGGTGGGGGGATGGTAGCAAGTGAAGGGCATTGGAATAGTAGAAACAGCCACAGCCGTCATGCCAACCCACCAGCGTACCCCATCTTGCTCATGCGCCGCAGCACTTGGTTGCGCCTTGCACGACATCTAGCGCAGCGTGAGATGGCGCTGGCTTATTCTTCCCAAGACCGACTGGGGAATGGGGATGCTCGCACAGCAGGAAAGGACGCTCAGCCAGGGGTATCTTCTGGCTCCTGTGCTGGGTCGATCCCGAGGGTGGAACCCACCAACAGGTGTGTTGCTATGCGCGCCCTCATTGTGGGACCCAGCTGACGCCCGCAGGGCGAGTAAGCCAGAGGTGAAACGGGCATGTTGACTGGTGTTCTGCCACGACTGAAGGTAGCATTGGTGTTTCCCACCCGGGTATTGGGTTGTGAGGGATTGGCGCTGCGCTGCAACAGTAATAAATCCCCGGACCACTTGAATGCCCAGATGACAGGGACGGAGGATGCCATCATCTCAAGCCCCCGGAGGTATCTACCAGGATGTGGCCCCTCCCTGCCGAGGGCGGCCATCCCATCCGACCACAGCAATTCCCTCGTGGCCATCACACCCAAGGGAAAACCCGCACGGCAGCTGTCAGTAGCCGTGAGCGTTGGGGCCAGGGATGGAGGCGCAGGCCTGACCTGGCCTGCAGACTGCGACGACCTGTCGAATGCAGACAGCTGGGGTCCGGCAAAGTGACAGCCATGTGTTGTACCACGGAGTACCGTGGCCAACTCTATGGCTCACTGCAGTAGGTCGCCCATCAGCGGTGGGCACCCGGGCCGAGTCCTACGGTCCCGGCATGGGTGCAGCCACATGAGCCCGGACAGGCCGGAGTTGTCGTCGACCCGATCCGAAATGGCCGGGGCATGTCGTTTGTCGGCTTGACGGGCCACAGCTCTCTGACAGGGTGTCCTGGTCTCCACTGTTACCCCAGATTATGCGGTGGAGTGTCGTTGATACACAACTCAAGCAGGGATGATGCTCCAATCGTACCCACCATAGTCCCGGGGGAGGGGCGCCAGTTCGGAGCCTATTTCAACGACATCTTGTGGTACTGTACCCGGCGCGCGCAGCGCCCAAGGACAAATTGTCCTCCCAATTGTCTTTGCTGTGCATGTTTGCTACCTGACATCGGAAGGGGTAATATCAAGCAATATCCCCGAATGCAGGTCGGCGCGCAGCCCGAAATTTTCTGTGTCCGGGGGGGGGGGGGGCGCGTTCAGGTTCTCCGGGTGTAGCCGGCCAAGCCGGACCCACGCCTGTGACACCTTACCCAAGACAAGACGGCCAACAATCCCGATCTGGACAATTGTGAGCGGCGAGCTCTGACAAGACAATTCTGGGTGGGCAGGGGGCTCGCATCGAGACTGAGATGTTCGGGTCTAGTAAAACCGGTCAGTGTCTTGAAAATAAATTGACAACACGGTGGCAAGCGTCCCAGCACAGGCACCAAAGCGGCCAAAAAAAAAAAAAAAAGTACCCGCTTGCTCGGTCCGAAAAGACTCGGGGTCGCACAAGACATAACAGCAAATTTCTGACCGCCATTGTTGACGGTCCAAGGAACAAAACCCATCGTCGTGTGCGTGGACCAGTTCAGCTTTGAGGACGGGGGAGATGAGGGCAGGCGAGGTCGGGACAGACTCGGACGAGGAGAGGCCCGGAAGCTGGGACCCGCGACGTCTTAGTTGTGCGACATGGCTTGCCTCCAGATCCATAGTCACGGAATTCGACTGCTTTGAGCCTGAGAGGATTGGTGGAGAAACACCCAATTCGAGGCGAGCGCTAGGTTTGTGGTCCCCCCAAGGATTGACTCGAGGGGCGAGGGGCGAGGGGCGATGATCTCGGCATGGTACTCTCAGACGCAATCTCTGCGAGGTTTTATTGTCTTGGAGCTAGAATAGCAGGGCGGATGAGGTCGGTGATGGTTGCTCGGATGAGGTGCAAAGACAGTGAAGGCCGAGAGCAAGGTCAGCCCGTGGGCCAGTGGAGGCCGCTTACCCCCTCCCCCCTTTTGCCCACTTTCACCGGTCAGTGATGGCTGGTCCTTGGGATCAGCTCTTTATACGTGGCTGCGTGCGGCGTACAGGAGGGTCCAGTCTGCTGAGTGGTCACGGGGAGGAGGGCGGGGGGGGGGGGTTGAGACCGTTTTGGTTGTGGTGCAGGCTGTGATCTTCAATGGGGAGGGACCAGGGCCTGCATGTACTAATGCTGGGTGGATATGGTTGACCTGGCGCAGTGGATGTTGTTGACATGCTTGTCTGTTCGCGGCCTGGCTTGAGTGACCGTGGGGGTGCCTTATCTGGGCGGGTATATGACACCATGACAGGTGCATGATGACCTGTAACCAGACATTACTTTGACGCGTAATGGGGGTGGGGAGGGGGGAGGGGAGCGTGTTGGGCGGAGGAAGGATGCTCTCCCAACCATGCGGTCCCCCTCTCGTCCGCGGGCAGAGACAACAGCTGCTGAGATCGACAACAACAAATCAGCCCGGGTTGTTTTAGGTATCAATCGCGTCCTACACACCATGGCACCTCCCCACACAACCGTCCGCTCGGGATCCCAAAGCCTCGTGGGCGCCTTATCCCCTCCCCCCCCCTCGCAGGGAGCCCTGAGAGCCAGTCAGGGAGAGGTTTGCCCGGGGTTAGGGGGGGGGGAGTGCATTTGATGACTGCCTACCTGCCCACTAGCTAAAACCCAGGACGGAATGAAGGGATGGGACGCTATCACCGTTCGGGGTGCTGGAGGACTCGGAATCGGCTGTGGCGGAAAGAGGGTGGGCAACGGCCAAATTGCGCCCCTCTGGCACTCTGGGGCTCTCTGAGGCACTCTGGCTGTCTGGCTGTCTGGCAGTCTTGTCTCACTTGAAGGGGGGTGGGCACGCGCTGAAGAATGTGGCCGCCTCTGTCCTGGCCTCAATCCTTGGCAGCAGCTCCATGCTGCCTGTGAGGCTGCCGCTTACTTGCAGATGGGGGACGGGGGCTGCAGGAAAGGACACAGGCCAGTGACTACAAAGACAACAGGGCGAAGCCAGCTTCCGGGTTGGGCCTGATGATCGCTGTCTCAGATACGACGTCACACTTGCACCTGCACCTGCACCTGCACCTGCGCCTGCAGTCCTGTTGACCTCTCTCGATCTGGGCCTCTGCGAGGACCGACGTGGCAGGTGCTCTTGTCGCCATGCCTTGCAATGCTTTCATTCTACACACATGCCTCGCAACGGCAGTCAACAACCCCGGAAGGTACACGGGTAAGGATTTCTTGGTCAAAATGTGACCCCCTGATGACAGCTAACTCCTCATGACAAATGCCTTCAACCAACACAAACTCCATTAAATCCCCAGGTCCAGCCTCCATGTCCGCCCGATAAATGCCCTGTGCAAACCACTAGAAGCTGTACTGTATGATAAAACAGCCTTGCCCGTGTCCCAAATGTCCCAATTGTCCGAGTCTCATGCGCCCGCCCTCTTGCCTCCATTCCTTTGGCCCTATAGCACACAGAAAAAGAAATACCAAGAGGGAGTCTGCCCCCCCCCTGGGTGTTGTTTGTTTTTCTTTTCTTCACATACTCCTTTTTCCCTGTCCCCGTAACCAGTGACCATTTCCTTTCCTGAAGAACGCCTCGCCATGTTTTTGACAAGCCTGCCACATGCCCAAATGGAACAGCCACCAGCCCGGAACGCCTATTGCAGCGATTTCGGCTCCTCAGGCATCGAAGCTGTCCAGGCAGAGCCATCTAGACAACCGTGTGAGCCCGAGGAGTTGTCGTAAGCGACGACCAAGTGCCGTCGGGCCTGTCGAGCTGTCGAGTTGCGCAATGCCCGTACAGTTTCGAGACTTTTGGTCAAATCAGGGTCCATGATGGCACCTGCAACACCATGTAGTTCTTTTGGGTCTGTGTCTTGCAGCTTCGAAAGACCCATAACTCTGCCGCGGCCCCCAGGGGATTCGCTTTTCGAGCTACCTCTTGGGGTCTCTCGGTGACAACTCGCCGCTGTTGCCCTGGCTTTCTGTAGAAGACGGGCTCCCATCTCTCTTGTCTTTGCCGTCTTTCCCACAGCACTTCACGAGCTTGTGTCTCTGTGAGCACGCACAAAGTCAGTAAGCAGGGTGCAAGAGGATAGACCACGCGTGTCTCGGCCTGCCAAGGTGCCAGACACTGACACTGTCCCAGCACTTACCTTTAAAGCATCTTTCCTGGAGAATGCCTTCTCACACCCGTCACAAGGGAATGGTTTCACTGCCCAGTGTATCCTTTTGTGCCTCTTGAGGTCGTGGTTTCTCGTAAACGCCGTTGGGCACTGGTCGCACTGGTGCGGTTTGTCCGGCTGTCGTTGTTGTGACTGGAACATCATGCCGCTAAAGTGGCCCCCGTACGCTGCCGCCGCCGCGGCTGGAGAATAATGCGACACCAGGGCCATTGGCTGCCCCGGGTTGCCTAGGTTGTGCATGTACTGTTGCTGGTGCCCAGAAGAGTAAGGGGACAGTCTTCCAGGCCCCTGCGCAGGCGGAGGGGGCCCTGGGGGCCCTGGGGGCCCTGAGCTTCCCAGTGGCGAGATTGGTGCTGCCAGGCCTGGACGCGTCGACGAGGGCATTGTTGACATGGGCAACATTGAGGAGATTCCTGGAACGTAAGGGGGCACTGTCCCCGAAGGGCTGGGGAACGAGGATGAGCGACCGAGTGGTGGCGTCGGTCGTGGCGTGTAGCTTGTGGAATTCTGCCGAAATGGTGGTAATATCCCGTTGCTGCTGCCGTTGCTCGTGGCTTGGTCGATGGAGAGATGCGACATGCTCGTTGCGGGCGAAGAGTGAAATGATGGAAGCGTGTCGCCTGGTGTCGTCGCCGTGATTGGGGAGATGCTGTGTGCCGTCGTTGAGGGCATTGTATTCATGTTCTGGAAGAAAAACCCGCCTTGGTTGAGCGCTCCCGACGTTCTGTTGCCATACTGCTGTGGTGATCGGCCAGACCAAGAGTCGTGGGCTCCCCACGTATAACCGGTTCCCCCAGCATGCGACTCTGGAGAAGAGCCGCCATGCATGTTCACTGGGGACGTTTGCAAGGTCATAGCTGCCCCATCTGCGACTGACCGTCCTGGCCCGGAATGTCAGTAAAACCAGCCCAGGGTTTGCGGGAGGGACAACGAGACAGCGACGAACTATTGCTGGGGTGGCCACTCGAAACAAGCAGCGAGGAAGTTGTGACTGGGGCTGGGGGAGGTCTACTCGTACTGGGAATATCTGAAGCTGGGTACTGTGACTGTGGGGGGAGGCTTGGGAAAGGCGGCATCATGAGCTGGCGACCGTTTCCAGATTCTGGCGTCGGTCGGTGCCCGTGGCCATGACCCAGATGGTCGGCGTGGTTTTCCATCATTTCGATGATGTGGAACCGTTGTATGGCCGATGCCTCTGTGATGTAGAGCCCGCGTAAACGAAGCTCAATGTGCGTACAGAATGCGCACAAGTGGGGAGTTGATTTGCCGAGACCCAGGAAAGGAGATCAGAGAAGTAATTGTCTGCTCAGCCTGACAACAATAATTCCTGAAACCCTTCGGCTTGAAGTCTCGTCAAATGGCCGGAGAGGTCGCTAGTCTGCCAGTTCCGCCGAGGGCTATTGTTCCAAAGGAGCGAGGGTGCTGCGCGAGAGCCGGTGAAGTAGGAAGTGCTGATAATGTTCCCAGCGAGTCAACAACCAGAGACACTACGTGGGATTTGTGAGCCTGTGTATAGCGGTTGAGTGAGGCTGCCGGAAGAGACGATGGACGTTTGTTGCGGGATGTCTGGTTCCACGCCGCCTTTCTATACCATATGTATTGAACAAAGATTATTCTTCAATGGACAGAAGGCTGCTGGGTTGGGCTGGAAGGATCCGGGGAGCTTGGGGGTGGGGACCAGGGAGGTCTTCTAATGGCGAGCTGTGTTGCACCGAGCTGCAAGACCCAGCTAGGTCAGGGCCAGATATTTTTGGCCCGGGGGGTATGGGTTTGTGCAATGTCTCGTCGAGTAGCCTCAGATGGGCTAAAATGAAATGTAACAGAAGGGGCAACGCCTAGGTCGTCCGATGCCCAATATCAGTACTGTAGAACGAGGTGACTGGTCTCGGGTTGAGTTCCTGAGCCCTCAGCCTTGAATTGACGAGTGTCTTTCAACCCCGGGACAGGACTGTGGTGGTTCCTGTCTTATGCTGGAGCCCTCGCAGATGTCTCCCTTTTGCGAATGAGGCTAAGGCACGCTGTGCGGGTATCTGGCCGAGCTGGTATGAACTGCGAGAAAAGACAGCACAAGTAGAGGCAGGGTACCCAAGACGGCGAATGAGGTGCCCGAGGCAATGGGAGCCCAGGGAATATTAGCGTAGGTGAGTGGTTCCGGGATTGGGATACGTGCTGTGGCGCCCGAAAGCTTTTGGTTGTGGGATGCTGGCCTTGCTCTGCGTTAATCGAACAAAATCCATGCAGGGGGGCTTGCCAACTCTTTTGAGACCCCCTGGATGATCCTCCTACACAATTGGCCCGCTGAGGAGTACAAGGTGACAGAGAATACTCACAGTACGCGGACCCGGCCAGGCGAACCTCAGATACGCCAGCGTGAGGCGGGACTGACCAGGACTTCGGTTGCCCTGGGGCTCGCTTGGGCAAAGTCTTTCGAACGGTCAGGACTCCAGGCCAGTGATCCCAGGTTGTTGCGTCAGAAGGAAAACCACAAGAACTGAAGTCATGCGAACGATCAGAATACAGCAGAGGCCGTCGTTGTTGTTACCGAACTGTCGGTTTCGCGAGGCACTATTACATTCTGCGCACATGGGGTGTGCTCGCTCTACTACAGAGAGGACCCGCTGTCAGAACAAAAGCAGCAGGCACACAGCTAATATTTGCAAGAATGACGAGGGAAGGCAGTCCACCGGTTTGAGCGGACGTCTGTGTGGACCACGCTTTGGTGTAAGCGTCTCCAGCCTGCAGAACCTCCGGGCTGTCTCATGATCTGCTTGTGGATGGGTCATTAACTGCAAGGGGAAGCACTGTCGCTTCAAGAAAATATAAGGAGGTTGCCCCTGGAGCTTGAGGGTAGCCTGAGGGTCAAGCCAGGTGACCCTTGACCTGGCAGGGATGGTGAGATAGACAGAGCGGCTGCCGGAGTGGATATGCAGATGCAGATGGCGGGCAATCTTGGAAGCTGAGTTCTGAGAGTCGCAAGGGTAGATCACGCGGCTTAAACCAGGCCTCGGACAGGACGTCAAGCCCCCCCGAACCCATGGGGCCTTGCATCGGGACACTGGGTTGAGTCGTCGATGGCATGTGGGAAGAGGTTTCCGCGGTACGTAGCAAACCGCGCCAATTCCCAAGGCAAAGGAAACGGTCTAGCGGATCCCGCTTGCTAGCACGTTTGGGTCCAGAGCCTGGGCATTTGCGCTTGGATCCAGAAGGATGAGCACCCTGTGTTCAGCAGAAGGGTGTCGATCAAGGGGGGGCGGAGGTGAAAGAGCAGGGGGGAAAGGCTGGTGGTTTACAAGCATACTGGTGAGTGCGCTTGTCAGATGGGGCTAGAGCCATCGATAATCTCCCTAGTGACGTTGGTGTGCTGGCTGATCTCTGCATACAAGACCGACCAGACAGCAGAGGTAGCGGCGAGGTCCACGTACAAGGGCGCACTCCGGGAGCCCGAAGGACATACCGTACAGGAGACATGTCTCCGTACTCTGGTCATGGGCCAGCCCACGTCGATAGATGAAATTTGCGCGAGACATAGCAGAAGAACAAAAAGAAAGACGTGACAAGAGTGCTGAGGTACTGGCCCGGCTGAGCCAACCAGGACAATTCCCCATGCCCAGAAGGGCTAGACCTGCCATGCCCTGTCCGTCTCTGCCACGCTCAACCCCTGCCACCGTCCTCGGAAAGGAATAGACACGGTAGCAATGGGGAGCCAGCCCCCCATGTCTGGTGTTCCTGTCCCCCCATAGCTGCACCAGGTCTCCGGGATGAGCTTAAAGGGTCTGGGCTCGGGCTCGGGCTCACGCCACGCACCCATCCTATTGGGATGCTCTCGCTATCTACAGTACATGTATGTACTTCCTTGCACCTGATAGATGCTGTACCGCGCAGAGCTTGGCGAGAGCCCACCGCAAAACCCCTGTCTCAGGGACCTCGAGAGAACACAATCTGTCGCACGCGCCGCCGTGAGCTGAAGTGGTTCGTCGATGCTTGATTGACGCCTTGTTCAGGCACAGGCGAGCCAACACGGCGGACAGCATCGCGCTTGGAGACACTTGGTACTCCCCATCCGTGCAAAGAAGCGCTCAATGTGAGCGGACCGCCACGGAGATGCCAGCCCTGACGACCGTGCGGAAAGCCCGCCACGTTTCGCGCTCCATCGCCGTTTTGTGGCATGCAGCCTGGGGGGAGAGCCCATAGCTGGTGTGTCGGAAGAGTTGGCCATACATAAAATAGTGAGGTAGGAATGAGATACGCTAAAAAGCACAAGCGGTGGGTGTCCTGGGTGGTACTTGGTTAGTATACGCTTGTGGGGGGTGTGCTCGAGATATTCAGATGCCAATGTTCCGTGGAGACATGAAATTAAGTCCATGCATGGCTTGCACGGCATCAGACTGTGTTACAAGGTCCAGTATCGCCCATAAAGGCCGTCTCTGGAGGTACTTGTCCGGGGGATAGGAGATTTGGAAAGAAACTTGTACCGCTGACAACTCTGTCGCGCCGAGTGTGCAGCGAATTCAAAACGGGGCTCCTCTCGACTACGTCCGATCCCTCGTGCTGCGACAAGTCAAGACAGGGAACAAGACAAGTCGCACCTAGTCAAGCGACTACAAGCTTCCAACCGTCACAAGGTGCCTGGTTTGGTTGATGTAGACTGCGGGGAGAGAATCGGATGAAAATAGCAGTCCATCTTTGGGATGAGGCCGATGAAGGCGAGCTTGGATAGGCCGTAGAAAATTCGGCTTACCGAGGCAGACGTATCGGTGGACCTGCAGTCTCTGCTGTGCCGGACCGTAAGGCGACGTCAAGAGGAACCAAACGCGCCGGTAGGTAGATGTCAAAGTTGGCAAGCTGCAACGCTGCGGCAGTGGCTTTGCCGGCACGACGCCGCAGTGATCCTCGGTCGAACGCCTCCAGGCCGGTTCCCGCTGCAAGGGCTTGAGCACCGAGAGTCAGGATCACCTGCCAAAAGTGCGCGCCATATTGACAGGCCGGTGCCCGTGCATGTCAATCCAGCACCACAGCTTAGAGGAGTCAACTGGTGTTGGTCATATCTGGCATCATGGGGGTAGCTGGCATGTGGCCAATGCTGCAAGGCGGCCCTGTCATGGACGCTGTGCGACTTGGCGCGTTGTGGCCCGGTCCCGCGTTTGCTCCGATCTACCACAGTACGGAAATGGTGCAATTTGTTTTTTCTTTGGGTTCCCTCCCCCCCCCTGCTGTGTTGGATACGGACTGATGTCGGTTCCTTTGTGTGACGAGCGACGGTCGGGACTGAACCAACCGGATGGCTCATTTCAAAATAGGAAGGGGGACCAAAAGCTAGACCTGATAGTGCGTGGGCCCGTAGATGAGGCAGATGAGATGGATGAGGCAGACGAGGAATGCGACTCGTAGTAGTGACGCAGGTATTCAACGAGGGCAGTGTCCTCATGGGGAATGGTGCATCTGAAGTCGTCAGCTGAATGTTTAGTCTTTTTGATTGCAGGAGGAGAGCAAAGTTTCCAAGGTTTGGATGGAACTTGGGGCATGGGCATCCACTCAGCTTGTGCGCTGGCCACAGGGGACAGCCTTGGACAGCCTGTAGCGCCGTTTTCCGCTTCTCGCTGCAGGCTGCAGCATTAACCACGGGGGACGGGGCCATCTGGCCATGTGCAATCAACGAGCGAGCGAGCGAGGACGGGCTACGGTGCGAATGGGTGATGATGGGCGACGGGCGACGAGCGATGGATCGAATCTGGCCCCGAGGTGTGGGGTGGGGGGAGGGCGGCAGCGGGAAGGGGGGGGGGGTTGCCGTTGTCGTTGTTGGGTGCTTGTCCCAGGAGGCGAGCCGTGCGCGCTCCGCTTTGTTCCACTTGATGAACAGACCGTTCCGCGGCGGAAAGATGTGACGAGCAAGGCCCTGCCTCCCTGCTGCCCGTGCCGTAGTGCCCGGTGTGAGTGTATGTTCATACCGCCAGGCCGCAGTACGCCGTGCTGTGTGCCAGTGTGCCAGTGTGCACCTGTACGAGTGGGTGTGGTGTGCGCGTTTGAGGGTGAGTGTGCCGAGGGCGTGTGCTTGTGTGCAAAGCGGGTTGATAGTAGTACACAGGTCGCGCTCCCCGCCAGTGGAGATGCGTGGAATACTATGTAGTAGTAGTAGTACACTATACAGTACACACTATACACTATACATCAAAGTCCGCATATCGCGCCCCGGGGGGGCCCTGTCAGGGAAGACCCTTGCCGCGGATCACACATGGTCCGTTAGGCAAAGAGAAGGGGGCCCAGAACAAGTTTGGACGAGGCCAAGGGAAAAAGACCAGGGAAAGACCACGAGGGCGGCGGAGGGAGAGAGTGTGGAGGGCAGGAGGGCTGCATGCATGCATGGGATGTGTGGGCTCAGGGCTGTGGTCCTGTGGATTGTGGATTGTGGATTGTGGATTGTGGATTGTGGATTGTGGAGAGGCAGCATTTCTTGCTCAAGATTAGACAACATACCTATCATATTGCAGACGGGTGGAGGCTGTCAAGCGGCTGTCAAACGTCAGACACATGCCAGAGCCCTCGGTCGGGGCTTGGGTTTCCATCTCCCCCACCAGCAACCGCCCCCCGGGCAGGCATTGCAGGGCACCACAGGCAGGCAGCACGGACGGCACAGTACCAAGGTAATTAATTGGGAAGGCGGGGTGGTTGTTGGTGGTGGCCTCCTTCCGACCTCTCGAGCAGGGGGTCAGGGGGTTAACTCTCCGGACTCTTGGGGTAGAGGTGGTGCGGCCAGTGCGGATGAACTGGGAGGAAGGAGGCATGGCCCAGATCCCGCCCCCTTCCCCACGACGCCTTGAAGCCACATTGCTCACCAGGAGATGCAGCTGCTGTAACAACGTCGAGGTGTGATGCTGCAGCTCGGGCTTGTGGCGCCTGCCCCGTCCGTTGGAATTGGGTTTCGGGAGATGGACAAGCCTGCACAGCCAGACCCTGCGGACATTGAACTCAATGCCTCCAACAACGTTGGAATGCAATAACAGGCAGGTGCGGGAGCGGCACGGGCCAAGCGCACAGCAAGTACGGAGTAACATTGGAAAGTAGGTGCACATGCAGCTGCCATGCTGGCCCGCCTGGCTGGCTGGTATGGGGTACCTGGGTTCCTTGGCTCCCCGTGCACACAAATCCCCATTTGGGAAGGCATGAATACGCAGGCACGACCCATGGATCGCAATCTTATACACCACGCCTCCCAGGCGGGCTGCCCAGCTGCCTCACTTGGGTACATTCCTACTACGGAGTACCTAGGCAGGTCATCTCAAGAATAGATTGCAATGGACGGCAGAGGCACCTGCTGACCTGGCTGCCAGGCAGCCCGCCTCAGCTCGAGGTACCCGGGCTGCCCGGTTACCAAGCGAGGGTGGTTGTTTTTCATTTTTCATCATCTTTTTTTCTTTTTCTTTTCCGAAAGAAAAAAAAAACAAATCAAAAATCACTGCGGGGTTCTTATTCAGATGGAATCATGGATATGTCAGTCAGTCGTCCATCCACTCTTCAACAAGTCCATCTTCAATTCAGCCCTGAGCCTCGGTGTAAGCAGCAGCATTGGGGCTCAAGACGCTTAGCTTCATCTGGTTAGATTTGGCGAGATGACTTTCTGGTGGTTTCTTCTTTTTTTCTCTGCCCTCCGTCACGAACCAGCCAACGATACCAAGATACCAAGATACCTACCTACATACCTTCATACCTAGGTGGCCAGGCCAGCGGTACGGAGTGCTGTGTGGATCCGCGTCCATCGTCCTGCTCCCACGCAGCACTGTGCAGCACGCATGCATGCACGCACGCACGCACGCACGCACGCACCCAGCACAGCGCTGAGTACGGAGTGCTCACGGCTTTTATCGGGCTGGTACCCCAATTTTAGCAGCCTGCAGATCTCACCCAGGTGCCAGGCCTTGGGATCACACCCGCGGTGTCGAGTCTGCGAGTCTGGAACTCTTGACGCATAACTGACAGGGGGGGAGGAGAAGGAGAGGACCGATCTGCCTGTGCCTGTGCCTGTGCCTGCTCCGTACTCCGCTCCGCTCCTCGTCACCCCTCGATCGCCAAACGCCAGGCTCGGGCTCGGGCTCAGGCTCAGGCTCAGGCTCAGGCTCGGGCTCACGAGGCAGCTCCTGGCCAAGCGAGAGTCAATGCGGGCAGGCAAGCCCTACGTTACCGCACTGTACCTGTACCGCACACCGTAACCCATCCTCACCTGCAGTGTGGCACCGGATGCTTATCCCTGTTTAGGTTTGCGCCACAAGCCCAGCAGATTCCGACAGTCTGGGTGCCTCGAGAGATGAACCACGCCAGCGGCATCATCAGCGATGGGCTGTACTCCTCGTCCCACTCAACCCGCTGGTTTGGGCATCATGCTGGGGCGCGGGCCCGGCCTCGCTTCGTCCCCGGGTGCGGATTTGCGAGGCCGGCAGAGAGCTGAGGCGGCGACACAGCACCATCGTCAAATGCCACCCCAGCCTGCATTGCGCCCACAGCCCACAGCTCCCGGTACTTGTCAAGCCTGTCTACCTGGGTACTCCGTACTCCCAGACTCCCTACCCTACCCCTACCCTGCCATGCTGCCACCCACCCACCCGCTTGCCCAGCTAAGACAACAGCGGGTCAATCCAGAGCCAGTCTCCGAGGTTGGGCCTTGCTCGATTGGGAAACAGTCGCGCTCGGGTCATGTTACGTCTCGAGTGGCCCCTCCGGCAAGGTACCAAGGTGTCGGTGGCCACTGCGCTTGTCTTTGGACATGACAGGCTTATCCCAGTCCATCCATCTCGCGGCGACAACCGAAGCCTCTCCCCACGGATTCCTGCCCAGACCCAAGTGTCGCTCCTGCTCTTCCTCATCCCCCTCCACCTTGCCGGCTGGCTGGCTGGCTGGCTGGCTGGCATTAATCCTTGAACCTCGTGGTTGATGCACAGGCTGCAGAAGTGGCGCCAATTACGACGAGCTGCAGGCAAATGCTGCAGTCGGTGTAGAGGACCGTCGCAGTATTGCTGCACGATTCTCCAAAGCAGAAAGGTCCGACGATCTGATCTGTGCGGAAGCCACTTGTGTCCCGACCCTTCTGCTGTGCATATGTTCCTGCCCCGGATCTGTCAAACTTCCGGCCACGGAGGCTATTCGAGATTTGGGCCAAAAACCGGATGACATATGGACTTCGTTTGGGCTACGACACTGTCATCATTGCCAAGGATCGAGTCGGCGCAGGTTGGCAAAGATTTGACCCTACATCTGGCCGCAGGCTTCTGTCTAACCCTCCAGCTGTTTGAGGGACACGGGCACGCCTGCTCGGTCGACCCTGTGGTTGTGATGGGCCCCATTCTGATTAGCTCAAATGTTCCTGCTGCACGCTTTCGGGTTGGATGTCATCCAGCTGGCACCTCGAGGAAACTGGCCATCACCTGCCCCCTCTCTCCATTGCTTAGTGCAAAACACCGCTGTGAAGCGTCGAGAACCATGTACACGCTAGATACAAATGACGACTTAATCTAGTGTGTGCGAGATTCCGTGTCTTTCATGCAATGGAGACGGGATGGCGGTCAGTGACCCACCGCATCAGTCGGTCGGTCTGTGGTCGCCAAGCCTCACAATGTGAAGAGGTGCAGCTTAGCTGCAGATGTACAGGACCCTGGAAACCCTTGCCAGCTGCGTGGGACGATTGCCCATGAGGTGGCCTTGGTGGAGGCTCGGGCCCAGATCTTTGGGAACCGTAGTTGACGTTGCCCACATCCAAACACACCTGACTCTGCCGAGCCGGTGCAAAAGATGTCATTCGAGACACAATCAGCGAGCAGCTGCGCTGTGCGTTTGGTGTGACAGGGGCTGGAGGAAACAGCACGAGCGGATCATCAGGAAAATGGCCAAGGCCTTGTTGCGCAGAAAACTTCCCGGGCAAATCGATCCAGCCTCCGGCGTTCAATTCTGCGCTGAGCGTTCTCTCAGAGATGCCTGTCGGCCGTTGGTGAGCTCAACCATCCCTCTTGCTTGTCCTTTTGGCGGTGTTCAACTTCACCGGACAGCACATTTCAGCAATCCGGTGCCAATTTTTATATATAATACCTCGGCACGAAAGATGGGTTCGATGTGTTTCTTGTCTGTATGAACAGGTGACTGTCACATTGTCACCATATGCTCCGACAGACTTGGGCGTCGCATGAGTTGGTGGACTCCGAGCAAATCTGTCGAAAACAAGAGCGTTGGCGAGGAGGTACTGGTGCTGAAGTAACTCGGCTGATAGTTGTTGGCTCTCTCCACCCGGAGTGTGCCCCAACCATCGGGCCCGGGGCCGATGGCATGTCTTTCTCCTTCTACCGCGCGGCTGCAGGCTAGTACTGCAGGCTTTAGCGAGCAGGATCACTGTGCAGGACGTGGGCTGCCCACCACCATCCTTCCATGCTTATCAACCCCAATTGGACAGTACACGTGCTTCTTTGATGTTTGTAGCAGCCGACACACAACAAGACCAAAGCCGGTTGTGTTTCGTGCACTCCTGGGCGGTGTCAAGCTTGGCGCTATCATCGAGGAGAGCCACACGACGCAGATCACCTTCAATGAGGCTAGTGGGAGGCGCTGTTGCTCGATGCCTTCCCTCCCCACGAACCCAACCACGAGATCCAGCAATTTGGGTCTGGAGATCCCTGTGCCGATCCCCTGCCCTGCTCCAGACCTACATTTGCCCTTCCGCACGACTTCCCATCAACTTGATCTTGTCCTCTTTTTTTTTTTTTTTTTTTTTTTTTTTTCCTTCTCCAACGCGAAAAAAGGCGGGCGATGCCGGTACTCGCCATTGTCCTTGATGTCACTTGTGACTCTCGTGGGTGAGTTACACAACCTATTCTTAGGTCAATGCGGACTCAGGCCAATGTGATACACGGTAGTGTAATCGATAGACAACTAGAGGGCCCTGATTGCCTTTTGTGACAAGGCTGTCAGCGCCTGGTTGTCGCCGAAAGCCGCCGGTGGGCCACATCTCGGAGGCTGGTTGAGACATTTCCCTCTCGATGCCCAAAGGCAGCATCAAATATTCCGGCAGCCGGGGATCTTGTGTATCCCCAGCTGCTGCGTTCTAGTCGAGTTTCCTCCCGCGCTACTTACAGTTGCTGTCTCAGATGCTCGGTATGCGAGATGTTCACTCTAGCCAGATACGAGCGATCCTGTTTGACAAGCCTGGATCGAAATACCATCCTAATGAGATGGAGTATTGAGGCTTCCGTGCTGGGATTTAGGCACCAGTAGTACAGTGCATTGCTGAGGCTCGCTGGGAGCGCCTTGGGTTCCTGGACAGATGAAGGAGAAGGAATGTTGCTTCTCGGTGAAAGAGGTCATGCGGAATTTCACCGCCCGCCACCCCCCCCCCTGCTGCAGATGTCTCTTGTTTTCAGCTTGTGCGCGGGCAAAGGGGGATGAGCTCCACATGTCTGTCATTGGGTCCAGCTGAGATTCCACATTCCAGAAGCTACAGCGGTCGCAATTTTGTGTCGATAGCTCGGGCTGGGTTGCAGGCACTCATCAACATCCAACAGACCGGGAACGCATTTCTGCCCAAAACCCTCAGGCATTGCGAGTGGAATGTTTAGACCCCGGGAATGTTTGACCTCTCACATCAAACAACTTCGTACTATTAATTACGGTTGACAGGGAAGAGCCCTCTGAGAACACGCGTGGCGAAGAGCCCCCACGGTCCTGATGCGGATGCGTCTTCAAAAACCTTTCGACCTCATCGCGCCCCAACCAGCCCAAAAGTCCTTGCGGCTTAGTCCCATTCCGTTCAGAATATTAGAAATCCGTGTTTCTTCACCAAAGGCGGTTCGGCCAGTGAGGCTTGGGTTGGACTCCGCGATGGGTTGCTCGACATCAAGCAGCCTCATTCGCGCTTCGTCTATGTGCGTGAGGAGAAATATACGGGTCGCCGACTGGAAGGCACAAATTGATGACAATTTGCGAAGTCCCCGGTCCGGTACAGTCATTCAGGCTCTAGAGCAACATCTTCGCGTTGAGGACGGTCGTGAATCAGACTAGGTAGTCCAGACCTTCCCAAGCGGTCCTCCCTGCGGTATGGATCCTGATGATTGCCGGCAGCAAGCCTCCCGTGCAGATCTATCACTTGTAGGATGTCAGCTGGTGGTCCCATGATGATTAATGAGAAGCAACCCCCGTCTCTTTCTTCAGCGCGGCCACCCCACGCTCCGCCAAACCGGTCAACTGGTCTGGTCGCCTTCTCATCGCGGCGCCTCTTGGCACGATCAGGGTCCAGCTCCACCTCCAGCGCATTTACCAGGCCAGCCGTCATCCTCACACAACAGTCTTTATACGACAGGGCTGGGCCTGTAATCACGCCCGTACAGGCAGTTTTGGGGCTTGAAAATTGTCCGAGCTGGCTCGGAAGATCCCATCTGCGTACTACATGTGTACAAGAGAACTCCGGGCTCGCCTCAACGTTGTCCACGGCGTGCTCGCTAGAAAACGGGGTTGGGCATTGCTGCAGACTGCTCTCTAAGTACCAACCTTGAGCCTGTAAGTGCCCAGGTGGGATTTCTTTGTATAGCCATTACTATTCATTCTTGATTAAGATACGGAAGAGATCGAAGCCGGTGGTCCAAGGCGGCCACTCAGTCGGCCGTCCAGGTGGAGGGTGGGTGATCGGTACTCGGCAGCTAGGCTTTGAATGGAAGGTAGAATAATGTTGTCTCAGGCTTCGCGTAGATGCACATACTTGCTGCCTGAACGTCGAGTACACACAGGAACTGGATGGCTGTGTCATGGACAGCGCAAAGCACCTGATGTCTTGGACAAGACGAATACGATGGGTGAGCCCTGGCCACCTCCTCTGGTGTTCTAGACCGATGTTTGCGCGGCCAGATGGCTCGCAATGCGTTCTCGAGCGTTCTCCTGGGCTTTGTTCTGATCGCTGGCCGTCGTGTGCAAGACCAAGGAAGGCCTTGCGTCCACGCGCAGGGCCGGCCGCCCAAACTTCTGTGATCCCAGCTGAGGAGGAGCTGATACCAATCCAAAGAAATGCTTCAACGCCATGTATTGACCACTCGAGGAAGACGCAAGACTCTCTGATGTGGTAGACGAGCTCGAAAGCCGACAGGGTTCTTCTCCCAACTCTCCCGCCGGCCCTATTCCGGGCTGGCGACACTGGCTCACTCCAGTTGGCTCACGTCAGACTCATTGCCGCTGTTTCGGTAACCAACGGTGATAAATCCACCTGAAATATTTCACACTTGGAGGACATGAGTTTCCAAAGAATTGTGGGCATTCAAGGGGTGAAAAGGCGATCTGACATGTGTGCGCTGCTCTCAAGTGGTTCTGGAAATGCTACCAGTTGACTGCGTCGTCACATTCTGGTGAGGCTGACCAAGGTGGCCTACTCCACTGGGTCAAGCCCTTTGACACTTGACTCTGGGATGGCCTGTTTTGGCGGATGCTGTAATCCTTCCGATCAACTGGTCTGTAACTTGGAAATTGGGTGGTCACATTCGAGCATGCCCCTTCATTCAGAGATGTTCTGGCGAGCTGCTACGACTGGGTTATGCAGACGTGGCTCGGTAGGTATTCCATGGGATGACTGCTGCTCTGCGCCGAGGTCGAATTTTTGCCAGTACTGTTAGCCTTCCGTGAGTTTCTAGATTTCTCGACACGCACGTAAAAGCTGAATCACCTTGTGACAATTTCAGAACGACAGAAGTGCTGTTGCTGGCTTGATGACCATAGATGAAATCGACAGCTCAGAGCAAGATATGTTTTGCAGTAAGAGAATATTAGATCACGTTTGGTCTCGTCTCCGGTCGATACTTGTAAAATACAACGACTGCGGTAAGCGAAACGCGCTTGTCCTCCTCTGAATAACCCTACTTCAAACCTAGGCAGTATCAGACGAAGGCCTACCCTACGCTCGTGATAGTTCTAGGCCCGTAGATGCAATGTCGTCCAATAAAGGACGTCTGCAGGTCTTCACCAGTACTCAAGGGGAAAATGACAATGTTCATCCCTCCGTGACTCACACGACAACCACCGACGGTGGCAGAGTACCCACACCGAGCAAAAGGACAAGACACCAGAGCCGGAACGGGTGCGAGACAGGAGCCCTCAAAACGACTTCCTGAGCCAGGAAAGACACAGGATCATCATCTTTCTCCCGGTGGCGACGGGGATGGATTGACTCTGAGGTGACGACCATTTGACGACCCTTGGTTGTAAACCCTAGCTTCCTAGGTAGGCTATGTCAAACTCACAGCCCGACGTTGTGGGTGCATCTATTTTGCTCTTGTCTTAATCCCTTTTATCTGTTCGGAAATACCCTGAAAGCGGAATGACCGGTGGTATCTCTTTTCTCAATTCTGAGTCTCAGTTTGCCTCTCAACAGTCGGCAAAACTATATCAATGCATATGACATCCCGTAGAAACATGGCAACGGGTTGATTGAGTAAGGAGTCAAAAATGTAAATGAGTAGGGTCCCGCACATGGATCAGGAAATGCAGAACAAAATAGTATCAATATTGTTGGGTTGCAACTCGTACATGCTTCGTTAAAAGATTTTGCCCCAGAAGTCCAAAGTGGCGTAACTCGCGTTCCAACACCCATGCACTAGATTACAACTTCGATGCCGGTGCAGCGTTTCCAACAGTGGTGACCTCGTTGTACAGCAGTCTATAGATCATTGTCAGTTCGAGCCATGGCCAACAAATAGAACCGGTCAGAGAGGCGGGGGGGTCCATTAACAACTTACGATGTCAGGAAGTCAGCATAGTCCTCACCGGTGACCTGCCCCGAGAAGTACTGGGCGGCCAAGTGGTACTTGTTGCCCTGGCCGGCCTTCTTGGCCAGTTCATCGGACTGCTCCTTGAGCAGCTTCAGGGCGTAGGCCTTGTCGACACGCTTGCCCTCTGAAGTCGTCACGCCGTGGCGGACCCATTGCCACAGCTGACTGCGGGAGACCTCGGCAGTGGCAGCGTCCTCCCTGTGTTTTTGCGTCTTGTTTAGCCAACCAACCGCTTCACATGATGAATTATGGAGAGCGAGTGTACGCTCAGAGGGAGGTAGAGATGACGGGTAGGAGCTCACATCAGGTAGTTGATAGGCACACAACCAACACCCCTGACCCATGCCTCCATGTAGCCGAGGCCAATGTTCAGGTTCTTGCGGATGCCCTCCTCGGTGATCTTGCCGGGGACGTTCATGTTGAGCAGGTCATTCTGGCCAATCTTGACGTCCTCACGGCGGTTGAAAAGCTGATTTGGCGTTGGCATGTGCTTATTGAAGATCTCGACGGCGATTGACGCCAGGGCGGGGTGGGCGACCCATGTTCTGGTTTCCCGTCAGTTACTCCTCGCAATCCGAAATACCGGCATAATCTCCAAATCATGGCAAACAGGAAAGGTTGAGAAACGTACCCGTCGTGCCCAGCGCGCACCTCTCTCAGCTTGTCAGCCCGCACGCCCTCCATCGCCTTGTCGTTGGCATCCTTGTCGTCCTTGATGGGGATCTGGGCAGCCATGCCGCCCATGGCGTGGACGCCACGCTTGTGACAGGTCTGGATGAGCAGCTTGACATAGGCGTCCATGAAGGGGACAGTCATTGTCACGGCGCTGCGGTCGGGTAGCACAAAGTTGCTGTTCTGCCTGAACTTCTTGATGACGCTGAAGATGTAGTCCCAGCGGCCGCAGTTCAGGCCGGAGGAGTGGTCGCGCAGCTCGTAGATGATCTCGTCCATCTCGAAGGCGGCCAGGATGGTCTCGATGAGCACGGTACCGCGGATGGTGCCGCGGGGCATGCCAATGTAGTCCTGGGCGAGGTTGAAGACATCGTTCCAGAGGCGGGCCTCGAGGTGCGACTCCATCTTGGGCAGGTAGAAGTAGGGGCCGGTGCCGCGCTTGATGGACTCGAAGGCATTGTGGTAGAAGTACAGGCCAAAGTCAAACAGGGAGCCAGAGATGGGCTCGCCGTCGACCGTGACATGTTTCTCCTCGAGGTGCCAACCTCGGGGCCGCACGATGAGCGTGGGCAGTGTGCGGTCGGTACGGAGCTTGTACTCCTTCTGGCCCTGCTTGAAGTCGACCTGGCGCCTGTTGGCATCATACAGGTTCACCTGGCCATTGATCATGTTGTCCCACGTGGGAGCGCTCGAGTCTGCCGCCCATGGGTCGTCAGCTCCAGACCGGTACCGCTGCCACGTGCGGCGCATCCCAGCGGCAAGGTGACTCACCTTCGAAATCAGCCATATAAGTCCACACGTCCGAGTTGAGCGCATTCACCACCATCTTCCTGTCCGTGGGCCCCGTGATCTCCACGCGCCTATCCACCAGCCCAGGTGCGGGCGGTGCGCCCTTCCAGGTCGCATTGTCACGGATGTGCTTGGTCTCTGGCAAGAAATCGGGCAGGTTGCCCTTGTCCAGCTCGGCCTGACGGATCTTGCGGCGCTCCAGGAGCTGCTTGCGCGTGTTGTTGAAGGAGCGGTGCAGCAGGGCGAGGAAGGCCAGCGCTGGGGGTGTCAGGATCTTCTTGTGCTCGTCCTTGACGGCGCCAAGGACGTTGACGCCCTGCAGGATGGTATCGGTTGAGGCCATGGCTGCTTAGACGGGGTATTATAAATTTTGGCGGGCCGGCTGGTGTCTTGTGCAGGTTTAATAAAAAGGTCCAGCCGTTGCAGAGATGTCGAGAGTGTCAGGGCGTAACCGCGCTGAGTTCAGTCTCCAATTGTGTACGACAAGTAAATAGGGAACTTATAAGTGTGACTATGATGCTACAGTAAGGAGGGGGGGAGGAGGGCACGAGGGTATTAATGATGACGGAGGAGACTGAGGAGGAATATAAATTTGGTTCGGCAGTGAATGGTTGGGGAGAGCGGAGGCGAGATGATTGTCCGGTATTTTGGGTGATGGTCTGGTGTGCTTCCTTCTCCTTGTTGTGGAGGCCTGGATCGTGGATCGGGGAGCAAACTCGGAGTCTATGTAAGGTTGGTCAATGGGCGGGTTGACCGTCGGTACGTCTCGGGTGAGAGGGAGTTTCGTGCCTGGGTACTTTTCCCAGATAGCCGGCGACGGATGCGATGATGCGCTTGTGATAATGTGGGGGAGGGGAACAAGGGAAGGCCAAGTGCTTGCAGGGCTGGGTTGGGACTGCAAGGTTCACCTCGACAGCTCTGGGATTGGCATGTGAGGGGGACCCTGGGGGGGGGGGGCATTCTGGCAGTTTGGAGAGAGAAGCCGTGTCGTCATAAGAAGTAGTTAGCCTTCCAGCCAGCCAGCACTGAGCATCGCTCCGAGGCCAACCCATGCCTATCCTGTCCCCAATTTGTCACCATGCGGCATTGAGTGACATTCCAGCACGGCATTCGACCTGGCTTCCGCGATTCGGTCCTCACCAATTCCCATGACTGGTGATGGTGACAGGCGGCCACAGCTTGGTGTTGAGTGCGGGTGCGGGACCCTTCTTCTGCATGAGTTAGTTAGTACACATACTCATACATAGTACCTAGGTAGTTAGTCAACCTGCGCTCCACATCCCCCAGATTCCTCGAGCCGATGTCGTATCTGCTCCCGTTCCCATGGCCTGGGCTCTGTTGCCCTGGCTGGGCCACCGGGTCTGCAGCCGAGTCCGGGACGCAATCCGACTAACACGCGCATGGGACAAGGTGTAATGTGCAAAACGCCCGACGCTCGGACAAGTTCCGACTTCCATACTGCCGAAGCCGGTGAGCCCCTTGAGTCGAGCCGAGGTCGACTGTCTTGGGCCGATATTCTCCGATCTATTCGCTTACTATCGCCACAGGATATACATCCCTACCTGGGTAGGTAGGTAGGTAGGGTAATTGGTATCGAGTAACGCCTTGCCAGGCTATCCTGCTGCCGAGAACACACATAATTCGAATCGAGTAACACCTTGTTCAACCGCCAACAGCACGCTTGACTCAGTCTCGAGATTACAAAAAACAAACTAAAAAAAAGACATGATTTTACCAATTCTGCCTATCATCAACTCAAAGCAGTGGGTGAGTGGTCGGGGCCCTGCCCTGTCAAGAGCAGGGACCAAAGAAGCCGTGCAAAACTGCTATGCACGTCACTTTTCGGGAGCAATTACCAGGGCGCTGAATCTATCTACACTATCTTCTCATCCCCTTTTCTTTTTGTACTCATGACAACCGCGCCGGCAACCAAGGCTGATTGGAGTCTGGTCCTCATGTCAAACTCGTCACAGTGTCCCTGTGCCTCTGGTCCGCGAGTGTTGAGACGCCAAGCCTGCTTCTGTTAAGCGACAGTGCGTCCTGGTGATCCAATGTAAGCGGTTTCCAACCAGCATGGAAGCATTATTCCAGAGTCTTTCCTTCAACCTATTAACTCCGTCTGTCTCTCCATCCGGTTTTTTTCTTCTTTCGTAACATCCGGTCTTTTGTCTACCATTTGGTTCGAGACATTTCGATCCCCAGCCCGTCATGCATGTCTGGGATGTGTTCCCTTGAGAGTCCAAAGAAGCTGTTCGAAATACAGAATTAGCAGGTTGAGATACAGGAATGTATCCAAGTCTGGCTGTTAGCCGTCAACCAACAATCAAAAGGCCCGACCACAAACAGCAAGGCCACCGCCACTACATGGGCACGGCAAGTGGCTGGCCAAAGATGAAGAGGGCTCTGCCTCCTAATCTCAAGAGTTGAGCGTCTTGATCATCATCTTGGCCTTTCTGCTGTCCTGGACGAGGAGGTCCCGGCCCCTGAAGATGCTGTGCATCGTATCGACCACCTTGTGGAAACTGCTCGCGGCCCCCTTCTCCTGTGTGAAACGGACAATGCTGAGATGATTGCGCTTGCCATGCTCAATCACCGTGATGATCTCGACAGCGAAATGTACCTCCTTGATGTTCAGGACTAATTCATACGCAGTGTCAGTCAATGCCGCCCTTCCCGGGGACTGTAGATCCGAGCGGCATGGCAGCTGGACCGCTGTACTCACAGTTCTTCTTGCCAACTCTCGCAAATACAATGTTGCGCTCCTTGTCAACTTGGACGTCTCGTATGCCCCATTTGCGCCACTCCCGCAACAAGATGGCCACTTCCTGCCGGGCGCGACGGCGCGACATCTGCAGGCACAGATACCGCCTGGACGGCTTGAACCGGAAGAGACGGGCCAGCCAGTTCTGTCGCGGCTCAATCTTCCGCGCAGCAGCGTCGGCGTGGTCACCATGGCCATCCTGGGTCATCGACGGGGCTCCAGACAGGTAATGGGCGGCGTCGAAGCTGGTGGTTTCATCCTCATAATCTGGGGCTTTGATGTGTTAGCAAGATTGCCCGCGGAATAATGCACTGATGGTCCGATCCCTACCTGCAATGGACATTCGATTACTGCTCCGCGAGGTCTTCCAGAACATGAAGCTCTTCTTCTTGGAGGGCTGAGTGGTCACCGTAGGTGGTGGCATGTCTGTCAAGATAGACTCGAATCGCTGAGGATTAGTGTTGACCAAACTCGCCTCATCAGGCCGATCCTCGCACATCGCCGGACTATCAGCAGTCTCCTCCATGTCGCCTTTGGAATTCGCCCTCGAGTTGCGCCTAAACCACGTTGACAGTTTCTTCTTGGGCCCGATAGACGAACCATTGCTGCTTGACCTGCCATTCGGGGTCGGCTCTTCGGGCAGGTCTGGCATACGGCTTTGGAAACCGTGCATCTTTCGAACTTCCGATTCCTGGGACACCTGCTGGACCCCACCCGCCTCGGCCGAAGCATTTGCAGATTTCTTTCGAACGTTGAGTGGTCTGGGGATGATTGAAAATTCCGCCGACTTCATTGCTGTAGGAGACTTCACAACCCGAATCGTGTGCTCGGCGTTCGCGGCTAGGAAGTCTAAATTGCTGTTGTCGCTGGGAGTTGGCAGCGCGGCGGAGGTTCTCAGAGGTGGTGCTGAAACAATCCGAGCCTGACCATTGACTACCTTTGGCGACTCGAAAATTGACGGGAGAGGACGTGCATCACGAGCATACTGTGCATACACAGGCGCGGATGTGATTCGCCGCTGGCCTGCAGAAGAAATGGCCAGAGGGGCCACGTTGAGGGAGTCACCTGGGTCTTTGCAATCTTTCTTCTGGAGATCCTCGGGACGCTGGAAGCGTTTAGGTTTTGGGGTGATCTCGTTCGGAGGTGTGGGTGGCAGTGGCCTCGAATCCCAAGGGTTGACACCAGAACGAGGTGTGTAAGTAGGCTCCGGGGTCTTCTGAATCGGAGCTGTACCGAAGTCGATAGAGAATGGTGTCAGGCTTTTGCGGTTCCTGTCCAGAGTGTCGGAAGGCGAGCCAATAAGCAGGCTGCTGAAGGCGTCATCACAATCCCTGGCAATGCTGTTGCTGAAATGGATCATCTCCTCATCTACAGCAGGCGCGCAGGCGCTCATGTGACGGAGTGAGTTCGTAGATCCGTGTTCTTTCTTGATCTTTTTGCGAGGGCTGCTCGGTGAGGTCTTGTCCCTGTCATATGTCGACTGATCACCCGCGATGCTGGTTGATGCCGGAATACTGCCGTCGTTTTCCTGATGGCTGGCTGGTGGTTGATCTTTGCGGTTGCTTGGAAAGTTCACACCACGCCTATGTCGAGGCTTAACCAGTACGCTCGTAGTACCTTGACGGTTGCTGCGTATTGAACTCATTGAGCTGCGCTGCGATGGCGCGTAGCTCACAGTCCGTGACCGAAGCGAAGGGTTCACTCTCTTTCTGACCACTGACGAAGACCCTGTCCCCATCCTGGACGGCACAGAGCCGGATGCCACGCTTCTTGCCTTCCCAGGCTCTAGACTGCGGGCGCGGTGAACCACGATCCTCGCGTGGCTAGCTTGGCCAGGCGCAAGGTCGCGTGAGGCATAATATGGGTCGTAACTGCGCACCGTACCACTGGCTTCCGCGTCGGCGACGGTCGAAATCACTGTGAAGCGGGATGGTGTTCGTCCCTGAAGCTTGAACTGACGAGTCGATACGCGCGTTGTCCAAGCGGGCGGGCGAAGATGATGATAGTCGCTCGTCGAGTGGGCTAGGTCGGGGTCGTAATTCTCCAAGAGACGGTCTCGGTGGCTCACAAGAAGATGGTAGAAGAGCTTCTGCTCGTTTGGCCCCTTTCCTAGGAGCTTGGACTTGATTTCCTTCTCGTCCGCAGAGTGCCACATGGCACGGAGCGGACGCAGAATCTGAGGATCTATGTCACGGAAATTTATGGGAGCATCTTTTGACCTCGCTCTCATGTCGACAGGCTGTTTCCGATGTTGCGCAAAACCAGGGAACTTGTCATATTTCTTGATGAGCGGGTGGTCCCACATCTCGCGAATTGAGATGCGTTTGTCTGGATCGGTCACGAGAATCCGCCGGATCAAGTCCTTCGCATCGGGGCTGAAAGCATCTGGCATGATGTAGAGTGCTCTCTTGGACAATGACAGCATTGTGGGCATGTGCGGGTCGTCAAAGGGAAGTCTCTGCTCTAACATGGCGAAAAGGATGACCCCCATGCTCCAGACATCCGTCTTGTCTCCACGATACGTCTTTTGCTTGAGAAGCTCGGGAGCAGCGTAGTGAGGGCTCCCGCAGGCAGTCCTTAGCTTCTTGTCATTCTGATGGAGCGCAGCCATGCCGAAGTCAATGATCTTGACTTCGTAGTTATCAGACAGCAGAATGTTCTCTGGTTTGAGATCTCGGTGGCAAATATTAAAGGAATGGCAATATTCCATGGCGCTCATCATCTGTCGGAAGACGTAGACCGCGCTGCGCTCACTGAGCTTGCCGCGGTGGTTGATATAGGAGAACATGTCTTTGCTGTCGCAGTATTCGAGAATCAAGTAGCTTTAAAGGGGGGGTCAGCACAGTTCCCTTTGTTGCGTTTTAGGATGGGATGCCACAGTGAGGTCACATTACATTTCATTTCGGTTCTCCCAGACGTCAAGAATCTTGATGATGTTTGGATGTTCGATCAATTTCATGATAGCGATCTCTCGCTCCACGGTCACAGGTAGCCGACGAAACCCATCGTCCACTGCTGGAAGCTGCCTCTCGACCTTGTCGAGCTGTGCGATGCTGCCAGCCTGAGAGAGGTACGCAGTCTTCTTGGATATGATCTTGACGGCGACGGACTGCCCGGTCAGTCGATGACGCGCAAGCCGCACGCGAGCTGACGAGCCCTTGCTAAGAGTTCTGCCAAGCTGCCACGGTCCAATGTGCGTCTTGATTTTGGAGTCGTTGGAACGCGCCGTCGAGGCGGATGCGGTGGAGACCTGGGAATCTCGCTTCGAGGCGTCCTGGTCCCGAGAGACTTGCGAAATGACGGAGATGCGCGGGTTAGCAGGCGGCTGAGACAGAGGCTGGGCTACCTGGTTGGGCCTCCTAGGAACCGAGCTGTCTTGGGCGACCACGACGGGGACATTCTCCTTGGATTCGCTCTCGTAGGTCTTGGGAGCATGAGAGCGGGGGTTGGGAGGTACGCTGTTGCCTCGCCTCGCTCTGTCACCGAGGGGAGCGCGCGGCGTCATAGTATGAACGTATGTGGGCTTGTCCATGTTGGAGATACCCAAGCGGCGGTGTCGTCTGGGAGAACTCAGCGCATGTCTTAGGTCGCGTGGTAGAGGGCTCAGGAGTTTGAGGGGGGGCTGTAGAACAGTGAGCACTTGGGGTTGCAAAGAGGGTTGAGCAAGTTGTAATCGGTGGGCGATTTTAGGACGTGGCACCCAGTGTTGATTGCCAGCGCGTTGTTGTTTTGATGCTGGCGGTTGTCGCAGGGAGGGGGCGATACATGCGCCCGACGAGGCAGCTTGGTCGCTGAGGAAACCAGAGCTTGGGCCGCTTCACAAATAAGGGCCAACAAATAGATGATATTCCCAGCTCCCAGTCAAGCCCGGGCTTGAGGTTCGGTCTGCACGTCACAAAGGATCAATCTGAGGGTTTTCAATGTGGGAAAGGTACAGGTTGAAGACCAAGGGAAGCGAGCGCGCACATGGGCCGTCAGGGGTGCAGCTTCCCGCCAACTTAGAACATAGCATGAACTAAGCACACCACCCAGTTTCCCGGGGTCCAGTCATGAAATACTGATCTGCTGACCCATTGGAATGCCATGACATGAGCCCATTCTAGGCAGACCGGACTCTCGGCTCTCAAATGTTGAGTCTGCCCAACTATCCACACTTGCGACAACAGCCGGTCAAACCCTGAGCCTCACATCTATAACTAACTGGCTGACAGCGACCGGCGACTGCAGAGGCTTCGCGGCTGTCTGCCTATACGGCAGCGAGTACGTGATCCCTACAGCTCAAGGCACTTGCTCTTCAGCTCCGGCCGAGGTGTTCTACGGCGACTTCCTGGTAGCCCCCTCCCAGCGTCACCATCGCCTCTTCCGAGCAACTCAGGTTTCGGGAATCAGGACCCCTCTGAGACCGATCATCAAAGTGCCAAGTTCGAGCCCATCAGCAGGCCAGGAAAGTGAGGCTGATCTGAAATGCCGCAACGGCCCACGTAGCAGGAGGGCCAGCGCGGTCTGGACCACCATCGTATTCATACTCGAGGGCCCGGGTGTAAGGAGTGACTCGATCAGTCGGCCAAGAGGAAAATGGATGCACCCATCCTCAAGTTGTAGGTTTGTGCTCAAGAGACCTCAGCTAGGGTTTCTAACTCGATCTGGGATCTCGTGAAGGGCGGGTGGCCTTGGGTGATGGAATGTTGTTGAGGCGTTAGTCTGGGCGATCTTCAAGGTGAGGTCGACCAGGACTACCCCTGCTGCTGAGTCATCATGAAGCCGCGTCGCTGATTGGTTCTTTGCCAGTGACCAGGGACCCCCCCGAAACTTAATGGCGACGCGTCTGTCTGTCTAATGTATGGACTGAACCGCGTTCTGGCACCAGCTGGCAACCTCCGAAATTTGCTGCCAGACTTCCTCCCACTCCATCGGCTTGATGGGTCTCTCGCAGATCCATTCCGTCCTTATCTCTGCCACTTGTCCCGACGCGCAGCTGCCGTTTCATTGCCACAATGTCAGGTGTCACCGCGAGACGGCGATCGCGATCGCAGATGGAGGACGGCCATGATGCCGATGTCGCCAGATTCGGCCATGAGTCTTCCCCGCCTCTTTCGGACGGCTCGAAGAGAATGCGACTCCGGGGCGGACGAGGCGCCCCAAGTCATCTGGAAAGCGACGACGACGACGACGATAACGGTGAAGAGACGATGGGCGACTTTCCTCGAGGCGACCACCATGAACTACAGCAACAAGTCAGCGGCCATATCCCCAGCAACGGCACGCCAGCGTCTGAGTTCACAACTGGTTCAATCGTGCGCGTCAGTGTCGAGAACTTCGTCATCTACGAAAAGGCAGAATTTCTTCCAGGCCCCAACCTGAACATGGTCATTGGCCCCAATGGCACGGGCAAGAGCTCCTTGGTGTGTGCCATCTGTCTCGGTCTCGGCTATCCTGCCAGTGTTCTTGGCCGTGCAACCTCATTCGGTGAGTTTGTGAAGCACGGCAAGGAGCACGCAGTAGTGGAAGTGGAATTGCAAAAACGGCCCGAGGATCGTGCCAATTATGTTGTGAAGTTGGTCATCAAACGCGAGGACAACACGCGGAAATTCTCTTTGAATGGGAGAGAAGCCACCATCAAGCAGATACATCACGTCACTCGGCAGCTGCGGATACAAATCGATAACCTTTGCCAATTCCTGCCCCAGGATCGGGTGGCCGAGTTTGCCGGCCTTAATTCGGTGGAACTCTTGGCCAGGACGCTTCAAGCAGCCGCGCCGGAGGTCATTACGGAGCAACAAAATAGGCTGAAGGAGCTATTTGATGAACAGAAGGCGGTGTCAAGGCAGCTTGCAACTGACGCGGAGACCCTTCGCAGCTGGGAGACCCGGCAGCAAGGTCTACAGGCTGACGTCGAGCGCCTGAGAGAGCGAGAAGAGATTCAAGCCAGAGTTGTTGATCTGCAAGATGCACGCTTGATCCTCGACTACGACGAGAAGAGAAGGATCTTCTCTGAGTGCAGAGAGAACAGGCGCAAGGCGCAGGAAAGACAACGCAGACTCGAGGAAAGATGTGCGCCCTCACTTGAAGATGTCAATCTGAAGCAAGAGTACCAGAGAAAAGTCCAGGATGCTTTTGAAGCTAGGAAGCGGCGAGGCCAAGAGGTCGAGCAAGATCTTATCGAGACCGTCGCGAAAATTGAGAAGATTGAGGAGGGTATGCGGGCTCTTGATGACAAGAAATCAGCCGAAGAGAATTCCTTGGCCACAAAGAAGAAGCTGGTGTCCAACGCTCGGACAAAAATCAACCAGCTTGAGGGCCAGTACAAGAGTCATCATTATGACTTCAACCCTGCCGAATGGAATCATAAAATTGTAAGCTGTCGTACTGCAACATTTCGCACATCGAGCAGACAGACTAATGTTTTCTCCAGCGTGAACAACGAGCCCGCCTGGACACCGAATACAAGGACGAGAAGGAAGAGCTCGATGCCGCGATAACCGAATTGCGAGACCGCGGTAAGGAAAAGCGACGAGAGCAAGCCACCTTAAACAAGGAGCTCGAGAACCTCAATTCCCAGGAAGGCCAGAGGCTCAACCAACTCAAGAGAGTTGAGCCTGAGGTTGCAAAGGCTTGGGAATGGCTGCAAGAGAACGGCGACAAGTTCGAGAAGCAGGTTTTCGGTCCGCCAATGCTGACCTGCTCCGTGAAGGACAAGCGATATTCGAACCATGTGCAGTCACTACTGCAGAGAGACGACTTTCTTTGCTTTACTGCCCAAACCAGGAAGGATCACAAGGAGCTCACTGATCAGTTCTTCACAAAAATGAAGCTGGCCGTTACAGTCCGAACAGTCACTGCGGATCTGTCATCTTTCCGCTCTCCCGTTCCTCAGGAGAATCTTCCAGCTATGGGTCTGGATGGCTACGCGCTGGACTTCGTTGAGGGACCCGAGCCAGTGCTTGCAATGCTGTGCTCAGAGAAAAAGCTCCACCTTACCGGGGTGGCCTTGGAAGACATCAGCGAGGAGCAGTATCAAAAGATCAATGAGGGTGAGGTGTTCAATTCATTCGCTACTGGCAGCACCATGTATCGAATTACACGTCGTAGGGAATATGGGCCCGGTGCTACCTCCACAATGTCCCGTGCCATCAGACCAGGCACATACTGGACAGATGGGCCTATCGACTTGGCGGCAAAGAATGAGCTCGAGCAGCGTCTCAAACAGTGCGAGGATGAGTTCGGCGAAATGAGACGTACGAACGAAGAGTTCAAAGCAAAGGGAGCAGCTTTGGATGAGAAGAAACAGGAAATCAACGACGCAGTGGTAAGTTGCTTGTCTCGGTGTCTGTGAGGCTCATGAGTTGACGAGTTGCAGGCACAACTAGAAGAGGAGAAGAATACCCTGCAGCGCGAATTCAACCAGTGGAAGGCTCTGCCAGACAAAATCGGTTTGTTCAAGCGCCATCCCGACGAATGCAGCATTGCTGACGTTTTGCCTTAGATGTCTTAAAATCAGGCTTACAGAACTCACTGAAGGACTTGAGGGACACAAAGCAGAGGTTATTGTCTTATGACGGCGAAGCTGAGAAACTTGCACTGCAGAGGGCCCGGCGTGTCTTGGAGCACAGAAAGCAACTTGGTCTACTCCGTGCTGCAAACCAGGCCATAATCGAGGCTGCTCTGCGCCTTGTTGAAGCCAAATCAGACGTTGCGGCATTGAAAGAGCGAAACTCGGAAATTGTGCAGAGGCTTGAACGAGAAAAGCAGAGCCTGCAGCTACTGGTTCGCAAAGCGGAGAAGGCCAAAGCTGAGGCCAAAGATGCCCAGAACGTCATTTTGGAACTCCTATCAACTGGCCCAGACAACACCATCGACGAGGAAAGGAGGGATTTTCTCTCCGGGATCAAGGAGGGCCTCACATTGGAAACAATGGACGCTGAGATTCAGAGTGAGCAGGCTAAGCTGGATCTGATCCATGCCGCAGACCCCGGGGTCCTGCAAGAGTTCGAGAAGCGAGCAAGGGATATCGAGCGCGGTCAGAGGGACAAGGCAAAGCGGGAGCGGCAGCTCGATTCACTGAATCAGCAGATCCAAGAGCTCAAAGATGCGTGGGAGCCTGCGGTTGACGCTATCATCAACAGGATCAACGACGCCTTCAGTTACAATTTCGAACAGATCAACTGCGCCGGAGAGGTCAGCATCCACAAAGATGAGGATTTTGACAAGTGGGCAATCGATATCAGGGTCAAGTTCAGGTACGTACAGATGTGACATACAAAGCAGCGACTTCTTGCGACGAACCACCACTAACCATACTGCCCAAATCTAGAGAGAATGAGACGCTCCAGAAGCTCGACCAACACCGTCAGTCCGGCGGCGAACGCTCTCTGTCCACCATATTCTACCTCATGTCGCTCCAGTCCATGGCCCAGGCACCGTTCCGCGTCGTTGACGAGATCAACCAGGGGATGGACCCGCGCAACGAGCGCATGATGCACGAACGTATGGTGGAGATTGCGTGCAACGAGAACGCGTCACAGTACTTCCTCATCACGCCCAAGCTCCTCCCTAACCTTAGGTACCACGCGCGCATGAAGGTGCTGTGCGTCGCCAGTGGCGAGCACATGCCGCACGAGGGCGGCAAGCTCGACTTCGCGCGCTGCGTCAAGATCAAGAGGAGGCTTCTGGCTGCTGCCAGCGCCTGAAACGTGTGAAGAGCCTTGTACGGAGAAAGCGGGCGAGGGTTGTTTGTTGTTGGAAGGGCGTTGTTGGAAGGATCCTTGGTTCTGGAGTTCTCTTTGAAGCATGACCCCTCCTTTGGGCGGATGTTTTCGCCCTTCTCTACGATACCCAAATCCCCTGAGATCAGGTTTCTGCCATGGCTGCTGCGACCGTTGATGAACCTTGTGACTCGGCACCGTGATATCCATGCTTGGGCTAATAATATCTACCTCGCGCTGCCATTGCTCGGTTTTCGAGCGACAATCTTCTCAAAGAGGATGTAATTGTAGGTAGCTGCCGTGCTGATGGCGATTGTTCTTCTGCTCGATCACTTTCCGGGGTTCCGAGCCCTTGGGCTACTCTTTGCTTCTTCTACTGCATAGTGTTTTCTAGCCGGTTTTTCGCATTCCGATCACGAAACAGGACCTTCTTCTTTTACCGAGTTTTCACATACGCGATGGATTCTCCGGGACGCATTGCAGCGTCGCTCCCACCAATGATGGTCTTGGACAAACGCAGCAACTCTCTTTGATGGATACCAGGGCCACTACTCGCCGCCATCTCGTGGCTTTTTACGATGGGCAGATGGCAGCAAATGGCTTGAGCTCACTTATACAGCCTTCATCTTTATGCGACAGCTTACAGTGTTCCTTCGCCTTGGGTCGAGATATCCCACAAATCCAGAGGGAAAAAAGCATGGCTATTTCTTGGTAAGGGAGCGCCTCGTTGCTTCTAGATCCTATCGGATCTTATGTCTCCTCTTCCTGTCGGAAAGATACGAACGCCTAGTCCGTCGTCGGGTTCTGTGTCTCGGTTAAGTGGTTACCTACATATCCTGTGACACATCTGTTTGTGTTTCTTCCGGGCCCGCCGCGAGGCGGCCACGCCCACATGGTTCGATAGAATGTTGGGATCCGGGGTTGAGAGGACACGCTGGATAGGAAAGGAGAAGACGCAGTTGCACCGTTGTATCCACACAAAGAATTGGGCCAGCAGTCTGCCCGGATCTCTGCCTTTCTTGTAACAAGCCTCCTGCTCTTCCCAAAGCCTTCTCCCGTGACCGCTAGGATACTGGCAGCATCAGCCCCGACAGAGGTTCTCAATGTGTTTGTGGTTCTTCCCAGTGATACTATCCATTCCATGGATGCATGCGCACATTTTTGCCTCCGACTGGAGTCCTCTACAGTGGCAACCTCAACCCGACGACATGTAATCCCACAAGCAGTACCAAGCCCTGGAGCCCACCAAGCCCACGTAGTTCAGCCTCCCCTGACGAGAATAGCTCAGCCCAATCATTCGGCATGCAACTACCACCGGCACCGTCACTCCCGTCATCACAGCATTGTGGCCATGGCCCTGCATGACCGCCAGATTGGTGGCTGACGGAGCCCAACCGAGCAGGCGGCAGCCGGGAGATTGGACACGCACCCACGTCGGGAGACTAAAACTGCAGATCGCATCTCTGGTCTCTGCTGAACGACAAAGTGATCTCCGTGCGCTTGCGGGCGTGGCAAATAGCCGCACGACCAATTGCCGTCTGCGGACGTCTCTCCCCAGCCTATCCAAGGCGACTTTTCTTACATAGAACACTTCCCTTTCAGCTTGTATGCAGATCATGGCCCGCCTGCCCGCCCGCCGCACCGGGTGCAAGGGACGAACGGCCCCCAGGGAAGGCAAAGAAGAGCATCCCGCAATTCACGTCTTGCACCAGCGGCAAAGACGCGACCCGAAGGTTTAGGCCTACCAACTGGCCTCATCTATACCGGCGTGTCGCGTGTCCAAACGCGCGCATCATCTGCGCCGCACCCGATTCGGAGAGTAGTCATGCACATGAGTTTTTGACAGCAGGGCAGACACGCCACCATGCACGACTTTGCGCAGTTCACAGGTCGACAACGTCCAGGTGACACTCAGCTGCGGACGGGGCCATCGCTATCCGAGATTCATCTTGGGCCTCATAAACATCTCTCAACCAGTCGAGCATCCTGGCTGCCTGGAGAAAGGTGCTGAGGGCGTCATACAACAGGTGTTATAGATGCTTTCGTAAGGGGCGACAGCGCATCCCTCAACTCCACCACAGCTAGCACACAAACTCAGCGCCAGGAAGAGAAGGTCCGGGCCTTGGATATAGCTTCTTAAAACTCTGGTACCCTAGAAACGCACCACTAGGCACATTGCTACTGTTGGCCAGCTCGGTGTTTCTGACCCTGGCCCACAGGAGAACAAGCCAAAATCAGAGCAGCATGGCCATCATGTGGCGGCCAGCCTGCCAGCTAGCAGCACACGCAGTACACAGATGGGTGTGGGGGGGGGGGGGGGGTTGACAACCTATCGGTCAGCCGTTGGATTACCGGGACAGCAGACACCCGGAACGGCTGGGGCAGACGGCAAGCTTACAGATTGGAGGGGCGAGGGCCAGCGAGCATGGAGCCTATGGAGACTCGACTATGGGGTTGGGCTCGAGCCCGATGAGGGCCGAACCGTTTGGGTCGCCCAGGCACCTCCGCCTTGCTCGGTACCACGGGACAAGCGCAGCTATGTCGTCAAAGTTGACGCCGTATGCGACCGGTGCCTCGCCGAGGTCTGCCTCAATTACCCTGCCTCGAAACGGGACTTTAAGACAGCCGGCGCAAGGTGAACAGCCGGAGCAGACACACGGCGTTTCTTGCCCCATGTTTTGCGATACGACGGCCTTCGGATTGGGGGGCGGTGGCCCGCCGGCCGAGCCCACTCCGGGACGATCGGCGGCCGCAGATTCCTTGCTACCAGAAGTCTTCTAGAGCTGATGATTGTGGTCGGCATCATCCGGACAGGGAGAGGGCAGGCAAGCTCATGCGGGAATATAACTTTATTGCAAAGGCTGGGAACGCATCCGGGCGTGCAGCACCCCCCCCCCCCCTTCTCGTAGGAGCCAATGGTGAGCTTCCTTCCAGGCCGGGTAGAACTTGTTTCAAGGAGGCGATCGCGAACAGGCTGACGGGAGGAGGTAAGGATTAGCTCGTGGCGTGTTAGGGCGCTGATTCGTCAATTGCAGCATGCAATGACAGATTAAGATGCTGCGATGTGACAACTTAGTCCGTGGGATTGTGAATACCAACTCAATCTGCGGAGGCGCTTGAGGGATGCTGCGCCGAGCGTTGCGTTACCCCAGGACAGCGCCGGCTGTGGGGGAATGGGCGAGATCTCACCGCGACTTCGTGAAGCCCGTCTCGATTGGTAGGCAGCGCTCAGCTGGCTTCCCTCCAGTGAGTAATTCCCTCGTCATCGTGGAGGTTCGTAAATACGAGGGATTATCCCGAAGTGTTGCGAGCTCCAGACAAAGCCGGGGCCTCACGCTGATCCCTAAGATTGGATCGGTGTGGCCCGCAGGAGCAGTCAATCAAACACCGCGTTGGGCCGAATGGGACCGTACATCACCAAAAGCTTCGGGTTGTGGGGCTCGGAGCAAGGCTGAGAGAGCATTGTTGTGCAGATCCTGCACGAGGTGCCATTGTTAGGTAGTAGCAGAAGCAGAGGTCTATGTGCGGGCATGACAGAAGACACTGCCCATCTACCCATCCCCGCTTGCACCTTTGCGGTGCCCTCAACGGTTGTGGTGTGTGGGAGAAAGTCAGCAGCGGGAATCATCTGGATCTCCAATCATTTCCGCGGGGTGAGGCAGGGTGGTCCTACTATTATTAGCGCGGGTCTTGTTATCTGCAGCTTATTACAGTACTGTAGTACTTGAGCAGGCTGGACGAAGTTGATAATTGCCAGGCGTTATAGCTCCGTATTCCTCCTTCCTTGGTTTTGCCTCCGCTCGTGTCGCATCAGGGACGCGCATGCGCGTTCCAAGTCCGGGGGCTTTGCTGTCTGTCACGGTGGGCTCGCAGGTTCGCGAGGGATTCATACGGGGCAACCCGACAGCTAATCTGCAATGATGGCGATGCTCAGATTTGGTGGTTCGCCAGACGTCAGACATTCAGGAGTCAGTCCATGGCTACTGGACCCTCGCTGTCGGATTCAAGTCAGTGTCCGCAGTGCCGTAGAATAATAATACCCCTGGTCGCAGCGGCAAACCGGGGTGGCGCCGTCCGATCTGACATCTGATAATCTGGCCGACTTCTTGCACGCTAGAATTAGAGAATAGTGCCAGAGTCGCCCTCTTCAAGTCATCCCTCATTTTCAATGTTGATACAATGCCGTCCCGTTGCTTGGATCTCGGGCTGTTGGAGCTCCTATTGCGGCTGACCGTGCGCTGGGATCGTCGCCTTGCACGGCGTCATCGGGCATCATTTATTATGGAGGAGACGTCGAACGTGTGCCGGTCTCCACATGCTGCTTCGGTCCTGAGCGGGACCGCTATGCACGAGGGCGAACGGGAGGTCTGGCCGCGGCCCTGATGGAGCCTGTCGAGGACACCGGAAGCTCGTGCGCTCACAACGGCAAGCACAAATTTCGGCCGCGGTCTTGCCGAGCGTCCCGATAAATTGAATCCATCTTTGGTTCAAGGTGCCGGCCGTTGACAGCCAGTGCCAGTCGCCTGCCAGTCGCCCAGAATTGCTGCTAGGGCCAGTAACTCGCACTGGTGTGTGCCCGTCCGTCGACTGACACTCGGGGATCCCAGCGTCGGCAACAAATAGGGGCAATCGCACGCGGTGCGCGACTCCTGCAGCAAGATGCCATTTCCCAATTTCCCATTCCAAGTTTTTGCCAAGCTGATCGCTGCCGCCATGCAAGCGCGCCCGCGCAGGCAGGCTGCGAGTTGGCGCTACTCCGGCCGCTCGGCCTGTTCCCTGGGGCAGCGTGGTTCCTTCGGTTTCAGCTTGGGTTGCCGTTGTCGAGCTCACCGTTGGCAGGACCGCATGCCAAACTGCCAGGCTGCATGGTACCAAGTGCCTGAGACGTGCTGGGGAGTAGAGCAAGATGGCAAAAGCGGAGCCTGATGGACAGCCCACTGGCGACGCGGCTACCACAGTACGTCCGTCCCCACATGGTCCGTTCGATCCTGTTCGTGAAAGACCGCGATCGCGCGGCAGCCACTAGGACAGACGGGCTAGGCCCAACAGGAATACTGGACAGCAGGCTGGCAGTGCTTTGTACTCGGTAGCGGCTGATAACGAAGGCAACGAGCTTGAGGATTGAGTTCAGTCTATCGCATCCCTCCCCCAAGGGTTGCATCTCCCGACATGGGGTCTCCTTGCCAGATGGCCTCGGGCTCGTCCGGGTCTCTCGGTCCTGGGTCGTACGAATTACGGGAGACCTGGCGCTCTGCAGGTCACGTCTACTTCCCGGTCAAGTTGCTGGGCCTCGAGGCCCCGTTGTTGGCAGCCAGCACCGGCCGGTACCAGCTACTTGGACGGCGGACACGGGGTGCAGGAGGTGTGCCGATGTCCGTGTTCAATTCGACTCTAATTGCAGTGTGGGTGGCATGGAAGGGCAGGCCGGGCGGCCGAGCTGCAGCTACACCACACCAGCTGCCAGCTGCCAGCTGCCGCGAGCTGGTGGTTGCGACCTCTCGCATACCGGTTTGTTGGCCAAAAACTGCCAGCAGGGCATTCAACAGCTCTTGACGAGGAGCAACCGTTCATGGGCCATCCGTCGTCCAAGCGTCCGGAAAGCCGATGGTTGACGGGATGACAGGCAAGGATCAGGCCTGCCGCAGACATGGCTGGTGCTGAAAAGACGGTTAGGCTGCCGTGCGTGCTGGCGTGCTTTACGTCAACAAATGTGGTGGTACCAGAGTTCCAAGGTGGAAATTGATGAACCGATCTAGTACTGAGACCGATGGTACAGTACACATTGGCAACAATGACATACCGAGTGCTCTGAGCGCATCCAAGACGATCCATCCCCTTAATTTTTGGACCGACAGCAGCAGCCCCACGCCATACATGTGCAATGGGTGCGCATGGAGACGCAACTGACTCTGAGCATGCCCCAGCGCGTGGCCGGCGTGTTGGAGGCTGATGAGATGTAATGTCCACTCGAGGGTCGAGACATTGGACTGACTGATGGAAGAATTGTCTCGGTGGAGCCGTAGTCGGCTACACAGTAGGCAGAACCCAATGGCCCACCCAAGCCAGAAAGCCACACTCGAGAGTTTTGGGCGGGTCGTCGCCGGGCAGGGGGGCATGTACGGAGTACGTACTCCGTACCTTGACATGCTTCCAGACGACAGGGCGAAGACGTCTTCGACTACACATACAGCACCTATGCTCCTGCATGCATAGCAGTGTCCGGGTGTGGTCTTGAGCCCGAGGGCTTGATGGCCTCATTGTAGTGCAAGGTGGAGTGCCGATCGCCAGCGCCAGATGTAATATGATACCACGACCAACTCGCCGCTTCCCGAAGGTGCCGAGATGGTGAGTTGCGACCGTCCTTTCAGACGGGCGCGCCACAGACGCGCGTCTAGCACAGTACGGGGTAGAAACAGCGTGGCGACAGCCTCATGCCAGATCGGTTTGCCGGCCTTGCGATGTGTACGGAGTACGGGCAGGCCTGATCTCGAGTGGCTTTGGCCGGCGTTGAGATATGTGCTACAACCTGAGTTGTACGCCCTGCAGAGGACACACGACAGGTGTGTGGCCTCTGACGACGGCAGCGCCGGCTTCCCGCGGGCTCAGCTGGCACCCAATGCACCGTATACCCACAGCGTATCCGTTCTGACAGACCGCAGACAGACTGCAGACAGACCGGCCAGTACGGAGTACCGAGTACGGAGTCCCAAGCGGTTGGGAGAGACTGGCCCAGGCTGCTGGCCCAGGCTGCTGGCGCACATACTAGTTCGCCTTAATATTAATAGAAGGCTGCATGTTCTATGTATATGTAGGGAGATCAAAAAAAGCTCATGAATACTCACAGTGGGCGATGGTGCTGGGTGCTGGATGCTGGGCCAGGAGCGAAGGCGGCCGTTGTCTGCCAAAGTATTCCGTTTGACCTTGGCTGGGTACGTACCTGGGTCAGGTACCGTAGGGCAACTACCCAGTACTCCGTACCTGGGAGGAGCCCGGCCTCATCGCCCAAACACGAGCTACGCCTGGAAGAGAAAGGGAGCCCATCCGGGCATGCAGGCCCAGTCACCCCGTCTGCCCGTCGGCGCAATTACAGCTAAGCACATCCATCAATTTGCACAGCCTTTCTGGCGCCATATCCCCCCCACCCGGTCTTTGTCTTGTGTTGTCCTGTCCTGTGCTGTCCTGCCAGTTTCTTGTCGCGTCAAATTGGTGCTTGCCAATGTCAACCAAGAGAAAACGGGGGCCACATCGCCGTTGGACGGGTAGTTTCGTGTGTGCTGGCGGTTCCAGTCCAGCCCACTCCCAATCTGCTCTGCTCCTCTCCAGTCTCTGGTCTCCAGTTCTCTCTGGTCTCCTTGGGATCCCTAGCTCTCTCTGCCTACTCCGTACCTAGGTAGGTACTAGCTGCCCAGGTACCACCACCCGCAGATAGGCCTTGCTTCCATTCTTCCTTGGCCTTCTCCTCGTCCCGTCGTCTGCCTGCCTGTGCTCCCACTAGCCACGTCCACGTCCACGTCCACGTCCACGCTCGCAAACCACACACTCCGTACACCTCAACCTCTCGCACCCACGGCGACTAGCCTCACACGCCTAGCCTCGCACGCCGGCCTAACCCAGCCAGACGAGCCTCTCTGCTGCACACACAGCTGGGCGCTGCGGTGTATTTGTGGAAGGAGGGACTCGTATACTCGTTACACACGCAGCCGCGGTCGCCGTTGCATCCACTGTCGCTGTTTCCTAGAGCTCACTTCAGGGCCGGCCTCTTCTACACAATCCGCTTGCTTGGGCCGACCACAGACACATCCTTACCCTCGACGCCAGCCCAAAACGCTCGTTACCTTGCTCCCTGGCCCCCTGGCTCCCTGGCCCTCTGCCTCTCTGGGATACCGCACAGGTGCCTCTAGATCTTACACCGTTGATCCTGACCACTGCACGCCACCAGCTCGTCCCAAGAGCACAGGAGGAACACGCCCGCTAACCACACCAGGGCACGGCACTCAGATAAAGGTGAGCAGCACCCATTGACAGACGGGACTACCTGGTCCCAGCCCTGCCCAAGCCTGCCAGCAGCGGCCTATCAGCGCGTGCACCACACACACCCTTCCACCCCCCCCCCCAGGACCCCCAGGGCAAAACCTGAATACATCGGCAATCCCAGCCCCTCCGAGTCTGATCCCTCGCAGCCCCAGTTCCCCAGTCCACCCTGCCTGCCAGTGCCAGCCTGCCAGCCTGTGCCTACCTACCCACTACCTCTGCTCTACATTGCTCTGCCCTGCCTCCTCTGCCTTTTACTTTTATTCTCCGCTCGCTTGGCCCTGTCCTTTCCCGGTCAATTCTTTCGAGACGGAGGAGGCAACCAGCAACTGGCCATCGTCCCATCCGAACTTTACTCTAACATCATTTTCTTCTTCCCCAGGCGCTGTCCAACGCTTGCCACTCGTTCAAAGCCACCCTTTCGTTTCTTTGCCTTGCGCGCCCCTCGAGCCTCAGCTTCATTGCTGCACCGTCGTTGCTCTAGTCCCACCGGGGCTTGTCCTATCTGCGCCACCCATCGTCCGCAAGACCCGCACCCGTCGTGCTTCCATACCTGTCACTCAACGTTCGTTCACCGCCGCACAACCCGTCACGAAGCCCGCGTGTGCCGAATGGGTCCTGCGTTGACAGACCCAACCCCATCCCGATAAGCCGTCACCCACACAGTCGCCTGCGTCCGACCAAGGCCAGATCAGCACACAATTCGTGGTGGGAGAGGGAGAACCAAGGAAGGAGGCACTCAAGGGTTGCCGCGCGGAGACCTGGGGACCGGCCACCAAAATCGTGAGACGCACCGACGAGCAAAAAGTTGCCAGGGCAGATCCGAACTCCTCAGCCCAACCCAGCCACAGCCCGCTTGGCAAGGGAGGTGCAGGCCTCGCGTCTTCTAGCCGTGGTACCGGGTTACTTCCAAAGCGGCAAACCTTCCGTCTTGCTGATCGCGAGAGCTCTGCTGCATACCAACCCCGAGCAGGCCCCCTGGCCCAGCTGTACAACTGCACCGCACCCTCGAGACTCGGCCGCTCACTAGGCCAATTGCAAGAGGGCCGCTAACCATGGCTCCCGCAACGCCCCGTCTCAAGATATTATCAGGTGTGTTGACCCCGATTTTGTTATGCCTTGTGCGAGCCTCATCTACTGTCTGCGTTGCGCCGCCGCAGCCGTGCATTTGCTTCCTCTCACAAGTGCGACACTGCATTCTTCGGACTCATGGGCCACCTTCTTCCCTTGAACTAGCCCCCCTTCCCGCCGCTTCTATGCCGCATTCCTCCTAATCTCCACTCCCGCACACGCACTCCTGGTTCTCAGTCCTCTGGGGAGTCCGGTGTTCATCCGTCCCTGGTTGATGTTGTCGACATGGATGATCTAGAGCTGATGAACGTTGTCACAGTGGGTGGGAATGCCGTCTCTGCTTTCTTGTCCTGGAGATTACAGGCAACCAACGCCTGCGACGTGACTCTTGTCTGGAAATCCGGCTACGATCACGTGGCTCAGTATGGCATCTCTTTCAAGTAAGTTGTCCCCTGCTACCCGAGCCAGCAAGTAATCCATGCCCTAACAACTCTCTTGCAGGTCACAAGTGTTTGGGAATGAAAGGTTCAAGCCACGTCGGGGTACGTGGAATAATACTACATGCTTTCCTGTTGTTCACCCAAGAGCAGGCGCTGACACCCATTGCAACAGTGGTCAAATCGCCCGAGGAGGCCGTCAGCCGCAAGGATGGCCACTTCGATTACGTCGTCCTCTGCGTAAAGGCGTTACCGGATGTGTACGACCTAGCCTCGGTGATCGACTCAGTTGTTGTCCCCCAGCATACTTGCATCCTGGTGAACACTACCAACGCGATAGGCGTCGAGGCGGCCATAGAAGAGCGGTATCCCACAAATGTTGTCCTCTCCCTGGTCGCTGGTGCGGATCTCACACAACTTGGTCAGAGCGAGTTCGAGCACAAAGGATCAACAGAACTTTGGATCGGACCGGCCAAGAGAAACAGCGAGATCCCGGCGACTATACAAGACGACATGTCTTCGGCTCTTGCTATGACCTTAAGTACAGGCCAGGTTGATGCAAAGGTGTCGCCGAACATCCGGCAACAGCAGTACGAACGAGTGATAGGGTTAGTGCAACCCCCTTCCCCTGTTTGGCACGATCCGTAGCTAATGGTCTTGGTCAGTCCCATCGCTTTTCATCCTGCCAGCGTCCTCTTCGAGACTTCGAGCTACTCCGAACTCCTGGCAAAGCCCGCCGTCAAGACCCTTATATTTGGTGTGATCGAGGAGTTGCTCGAACTTGCACATGCCCAAGGCTGCAAATTTGACGCCGAGTACAAACAGAAAGTTGTCGACGACATGTTGAAGCAGACGGGGACGGATAGTATAATGTGGCAGGACTATCAGGCCCGGCGGCCCATGGAAGTCGAAACATATCTTGGTTCTCCCGTGAACCTGGCAAAGGAGGCTGGCGTCAAAGTGCCTCGGATCGAGACCCTGTACGCGATGCTGCATCACTTGAACGTGGTCAATCGAAACAGGCCAAAGGTAGACACAGTCGCAGCAGCGGGGCCACCACCCCCTTCAGGTTCGCCCACGTCTATGGCCTTCCCCTCACCGATGCCTCGTATGTCAATGCAACCAGCACCTCGTGGCATGCCACCTAATGGCATGCCCAATGGAAATGGCATGCCCGGACGGCCACGACCCCGAGGTGCTTCGCAGCTAGGACCGCCTCCGGGCATGCGTCGCCCGTCTTCCAACGCCGGGCCGCCCAACGGATACGGACGGCCGCCGATGAACGGACCGAACGGGTACCCTCGCCAGCAATCCAGGCGAGGGTCCATGGATGGCGCCGACCTGGAGGAATTCAGCCATCTCGTGCTTTATGACGACATTCCTGAAGGAGGCGAAGGGAACCTTGATCCATCTGACTTGGCCACCAGAGAACGCGAGCTGCAGTTGAGGCAGCGTGAGCTGGCCTTGAGGGAACAAGAGATGCGGATGAGGCGAGGCCCCGGCCCCGGCCCCGGCCCAGGCCCGATGGGGCCGCCAATGGGAGGGAGGCGCGGACCTCCACCGAGGACGATGAACGGTGGGGCTGGAGGAATGTACGACGACGACGATGACGATGATGGGGACTATTTCGACCCCAACTCTGGGCCCCCGGTGCCCATGATCGATCCCGACAATTTTGACATGATGAGCGTTACCTCGCGGAAGAATCGACAACATGGGCACAAACCTTCGGCTGCTCAGTTTCGCAAGAACCCGGAAATGGACGCCATGCCGCCTTCGAGGGGAAGTCGCTTTCGACCTAGCTTTGGGAGAAATCGTTCGAGCCAGATAGGTCCTCAGAACGCAAGTTTGCGCGATAACTTGCTGGAGGATCCTCTGATGGGCCTCACCTCCAACCGGTACGGTGCCGTTGACCGCAGTGCGATGCAACAGGAATCGAGGGCGAATTCAATGACATCCCAGCGCATGGATGACCTGGGTTGGGGCCCAGGTGCAGCTGGGCCGGTGGCAATGGGCGGGCCGATGGCAATGGGCATGAACGGAGCCTTTCCTCGACGCGCGAGCCAATCACCGGGATATGCTCCGTCTATGAGAGGAGGTAATGGCAGGCCCTCACCGCCCAACGGGCTCGGTGGTCCTGGCGGTTCCGGTGTAAACGGCAGACCGTCCCCTCCGAACGGAGTCCGTCAACCGACGCCGCAATATCCTCCAGGCCAGGGCAATACTGTTGCGCCGCAACAAGTCGAACAGCACGCTGGGGTGAGCAACCCGAACCCGCCCAACAAGGGCAAAAATGTGCCTAGTCTGACCGGGAGTGCGAGCGCCAGCGCGGGCAGTGGTGAATCCACCAACCTCGACACGCCATCTGCACACAGCAGCCAAAGTAGCCTCGGGGCCCGCCCTACGATTGCAGCACGCTAGGGGCGTCGCATTCCTGGGTATGGCCTCCTGGGCCGAGCACATGGGCGGTTGCGATATCCAAGTATATCGACGCTGCGGAACTCAAGCATCAGATCAGTCTCCCCCCGAGAGGCCGACTGATCAGCCGTTCCCGCATTGTGCGGCCCAATTTACCTGAGCGGGCAGATGCTGCGGGTCGGGCGAGAGGTCTAGCCTTGGACGCCGCATGGGGCAACGAACGACCTGTCTGCCCACAACAATCTGCTGCTAACTAGCCGCGTGCCTATAATGAATGGTCTGAGGCGATGAACACATGCACACGAACACATAGACTGGGGCGTTTAAGGCGAACTGGAAGGGGACATGCCAAAGCCAAGATCTCCAACCTTGGGGGATAACAGAGGGCTTGCGACACAAAAGACGACCGCACAAAGTCACCAACATAATATTAGTGGACGAGATCCCAGGGATGAAGCGAGAGAAGGGATCGAGTCCAAGAGTACATAGGGGCATCTTGGCAGGCACGGCACGACGGCGAAAGACAGCATATCACAACATACTTATTTTATTTCTGGTAATACAGCAATCAACACATTGGAATCCTCGTCGGCCTCTATTTCGTCCACATTCCTTTATCGCCCAACCGCCCGCCACCTGCCACCCGCCATCTACCATCTGCCTGCCAGCCCAGTGCGTTCGAGCACGCCATGGAAGGCGAGGGAAGGAGAAATCATGCGCGAGCAGCCAATCGGGACCGACAAGACCACGCAGAATATTGCACCTCACCAGGCCCCGGAGGACGAACCGGGGAGGAACGCCCTGAGGCCGAGGCAGCCGAGGCAGCAATTTCAGGAAGCGGCGAGATACGATCTGCCTCTGTATAAACAATTGCGGAAGCCGCAACCACAGTTTCTCCATGATCACTCCTTGAATTTTCCTTGTCACCCCTTCTTCGGTTTCCTTGTCTATCTCATTCTTGCTCAGAAAAGTTTGCATTCTTTGACCACAAGCAAGCGAATGACTACAATGTACCGGAGGTCTGCCCCTTTATCTTTGAGTCGATTTCATTTGTTAGGATTATGGTTGGGATATCAATCTCGTCCGTGATGGCGAGGGAGTGTCAATGGTTGGAATGTGCATAAAAGGGGTTGATCGGGTGGTAGTGATGGTTGGAATTGATGAAATAATAGACTCAATGGGGCTTCGGTTTCCTCTCGTTTCGGTCACAAAAGTCTCCCTGTCCTGACACGCTCGGCAACTGGTGGGCTGGCTGTCACGAAACAGCGTCGGGCGAGCTGCATCCTGCTATGGTGTTATTGACAATGCCTTCAATTTGAAGGGTCGTTCTTCCGGTGTGGGTGAGGGGCTCGACGACCCGACTCAACTATCTAATGTCTATGATGGTAATCCTCCCCCAGGGCAGTTATTCTGGAGCCTCGAAGGAGGCGAGGGAGGCTATAATATATCGATCGGACTGAGGCAATCTATGCAGAAGATGTAGGGCAATCAGAGATTGTATCACGCATTTCCACACTTCGCAAGCGGCCTATCTGACAAACCCTCAATCCATATGCCTGTATTTCTTCTTGACTCAAATCGCAGCAGAGACTTGACCTCCAAGGCTCGTTGCCCTGGACAACAATATCGGACGACGTTAGCAGCCCGTCTCACAATGTCTCTCACCACCCGTCTACAAGCTCCTGTGACACGACATGCTCGGGGCGCTCAGCGCGGTTCCAGCCCACGACCTCCTTCCCCGGGTCCTTGGTAGAACAAAGATACGTCGCCACCCCGCCTCTTTCTTTATCTTATGCGCATTGAGACGTCATCTCGGAGCCCTCGTGTCCTGCCCATCGCATGGCGAGCCTCTGGTGCTACAGTGTGTCCCGCTTTCCCGCTGTCTCTCTGTGTCTGTATGACGGGGGGCTTTCTTGCTTGTGCAGTACGAGGCCTCGGGGCAGGAGGAGGGGTCGTAGTCAAACAAAGGCGGGTTGCCCACATGATGCATTTGTTGTGGCGCCTGGGAAGTGCAAATGTCGCTGCCCGCACGCCCGAAGTTGGCACAAGGCGATTCTCCCACGGTTGGAAGGGTCCCAGGCTGTTTCTATATTTGTCACTTTCCCCGCCGCCGCCCAACACACCGGGGCGGGTGTAGCATACAATACCATACGACACCATGGGGGCCACGTCGCCACCGGGACCTACCTCCGCTGCCACGGGCTGCAGGTGTCCTTTTGACCAAGGTTAGGTTGACACCGACCGGTACCGAGCTCGTCACCATCCGTAGCTGCTGAAGGCCGCATAAGAGTCGGGTGGCTGGCTGTCATATTGCCAGCGGGCTCAGAGCCACGAGCGGCGGATTGTGTGAATGAATGTGTGAGCATCACTAGGTGGGCATGAGTACCCAGGTACCTGCCTACCTAGGTAGGTACCTGGGTAGGTACTTGGGCGGTACCTGGGCACGTTCATCTTCGGGACGAACACTGCGGGTACTATAAAATTAGAAGGACTGTCACCTCATGTTTGGGCGAGCCAGCATCATTCATGCGTACAAAGTCTCTCTTGTTTCGGACGACGACAAGACGTCCAAAGCTGTCGGTCTAGTCGAGAGTGTTGCTTGGCTTAGGGAGTGGGACAGCTGGCTGCAGACGGGAGCAGCTGGCGGCCAGGAACGGGAAGATGCTATGTAACTCCGTACCGGGCCAGTTCTGGTCAATTGGCGGCGCGTCACGTAAACATCAACCTCACGCACCGCAGCTGGGCTCACCACCAAGAAACAAGCTCCATGTCGTGAATCCTGAGGTCTTTCGGAATAGACCAACGCATTAATTTGATTGTATCTTCACGCGGCCCAGTCACAATGAGCACAAACCAAAATGCACAGCGGCAATCCATGGCCACCTCTGGTAGCGCCCTCAAGCAGCGACAACTGGTACGATAGACACCGAGTCTTGTATTGAATGGGTTTGATTGATCATGCCCGAAAAAAAACAACAGGCTGACACTGCTTGTGCAGACTCAGCTGCAAGCACAGCTCGCCCAGCTTTCCAACAACCTCTCCGACACGGAGAACCTTCTCCGCATGACCAGTGTCCAGGCGGAATGCATGCGAGGACTGGGTAGCTGGCACGGTGGCCTGTAGGTTTCAGTCTGCTGCCGTATTTCGTATCTCCTGACTGACCCTTTTAGCTTCATGGCGGCGAGCAAAGTCCTCGGCGAGGAGTCTGTGAAGGAGCAGGCCCAGCAGCAAGGTAGCGGGCAGAAGTAACGGCACTGTTAAGCCTTGGACCACCTCCTTCTGCATCACGACGTCCAGCATCATGTGGTCGGCCATGGCATCATGAACGGCCCAGGAGGTGTCGGTGCCGCCGGGGGACTTGCTGGTGCTTTTAGGGCGGCGCCTCTCACAGAGCTGCCCTGTCAGATAATGCTGAGCTACGGCACACACGGTCCTCATTGCCGGAATCTGGGCGGATACACCAGCCAGATAGGCACAGAGGTCGTCGTCCGGGGTGAGCATTTGAGCTGGAGTGGCATAGGTATGACAGTTACCTCAAGGGTCGTTCTGTGGCTGTAGCTGCGGCTCTTGGGCAACACCCTGCTTTGCTCCCTGCTGTGATGCTTTTGTGGCAACTCGGAAGGGTCGGCGCGGTTGTCTCGGCGCATGGACGGGGGAGCGCTTCGCGTGGTGGCAGGTATGGCACGTTATAACCAAGACATCTGCCCACGGCTTCCTCCTGCCTTTGCTTGTGTTCTCGACGGTTGAGGTGCAAGTCTGGCCCTCGACAAGCAGCGTGTCGCAGAATTTGCAAATGGTCCGCTTCATGGCCGGGCTAACTCGGATCTGAGACTTGAGGGAGACGGAGCGGAATTCTGCAAGCAGCCTATGGGACATATTTCGAGTTTGCATGGCGGTCCTGCGGCTCTCTTCTGTGTTGAGGTGGTCGACATCTTCGCCGTCAATTTTCATGCGGGCATCAGGATCCATGTGTTGCGAAGCAGCCGGCTCGGAAGCTTGGCTTTGTTTGGACGATACTGCCGCCAGGAATGTTGCGGCTTGGTACATGAAGGAGAGGCGGCAGTACGAGGATTTGTTTGGGACCCCGGGCACTTTCTTCTTCGCCATGATGCCGGTGAGAGGATGCCGGGATTTTATAAATATCAGGAGAAGCGACAGACAGGTGGTCACCGTTCGAATTCCAGACTGTTTTTTAGTAGCCTGACCAGAGTTCTCGTGAGCTTAATCTGGACACTTTTTTGGTGACACTGCATCCCAAGTGCGGCGTTTCGATTGCGCGTTCCTGCAAGCGACTGCCTGTCAACGATGTTTTGGGCAAGAGAGGCGCTCCTGATTTCATACAATACTTCTCGAGCTCGAGTGTGGTAGGTCGCTTTTAACTTCTCGCACCGGCTCCCTGCTGCGCGCAGCCTTACCAGGCACTACCAGGAACAAGCCCCACAGAAGCCTGGCCCGTGCGACACTGGTGGTCCCGGATTCTGATTGTGGAAAAGTGGGTCAGTTGTCTGGATCCAGCCTAGCGCTTTGGAAAGGCAACCACTGGGGCAGTGCAAGGCAACTGGCAATGGCACCTAGCTGTGGTAGCACGCAGAAGAGCGAGCTCCCCGCCCCAGGCCCAGGCCCAGCCCGGCCCTTGCCCTGCTTGCGCCGCTGCCTCCCAGCGGCCCCTACCACTTCCCTTGCCAGCCCAGCCGTCCTGCTCCTCCCAAGCAAGCTGCTGGCAACATCACTCTCGCCTGGCCTGAGCATTCCCAAGCTTTCTTTCACGCCCAAACTTCCTCCTTCCCACGACTGCCTGCATCTTTTCCCGTCGCACGGCCAGCTGGATCCAACCTTCTTCTTCTTCCACTCCACAACCAACCAAGCCTGCCCTTTGTCTGCCATTTGCGCATCGACAAAACCCTTTTTTCCTTCTCTTCTGCTGTCGTCTACCGCGTTCCTGCACTGCACTCCTTCTCTGTTTACCTGTTTGTGTGACCAACCTGGCCACGCGCATTTTTGAGACTCCCACGCCACAGCTACCCATCGACAATCGCCATGTCTGCCGAGGAGGATCTCATCGACTACTCTGACGAGGAGCTCGAGACCCAAAAGACCACCGCCCCTGCCAACGGCAAGAAGACCGAGGCTGCGGCTGGCGACAGCGTCGATAAAAAGGGTTCCTACGTCGGCATCCACTCCACCGGTTTTCGCGACTTCCTCTTGAAGCCTGAGCTGATTCGCGCCATCACCGACTGCGGTTTCGAGCATCCTTCGGAGGGTCAGTCTTGAAAAATCTTAATCCATTCCAGCCTATCGTTACCCAAAGCAAGCTCCCTCTTGCATGCCAAAGGATCCGTCCATCTCGCAAGCAAAAGCAAAAGCAAAAGCAAAGAAACCTCTCGTCAGATCCAATATCGTCCGTTCTGGGGGGGGAGCGCGCATCGTTATCGTCTTGGTTACAGAGGAACAACAAACCTCCGTTTACCTGTGAGAGAGATGGGGGTGGGGAGAAGGAGTACGCCACGTTTGACTCCTGTATTGGAGCGATGAGGAAGACCACCTAGGTCGGCGGACGGCCGACGTGATTGTTTGCTCTGGTCCGCCAGGTACCATCCGAAGCAACAATCTGCCGGCTGCATCGAGACGTTTCATGCGAGCGCACGCCGTCTTGCGATGGTTTCTGTCGGCGGTCCGGTGGTGATGGCTTGCCGTCAACCGACAACGTCTAGAACAGCCCATCCCACGTGACAGGCTGGGCTGGACGCATGCTGTCGTTCACGGGCACGCCGAGTGGGCATTTATTTTGGCCAACTGATGTATGCGACTGGTTGACGACGATGATTTGCGACAACGAGAAGCTTTGCTGCGACGATGGACGGACCTTTTCGACTCCCTCTCCGTCCTCCGTTCAATCAATCCTTGCGAGACCAATTTCTGACTTCCGATCGCCCGTACAGTTCAGCAGACATGTATCCCCCAGGCGCTTCTCGGAGGTGACATCATCTGCCAGGCCAAGTCTGGTCTCGGTAAGACTGCGGTTTTCGTCCTCACAACTCTTCAGCAAGTCGAGCCCGTCGCCGGCGAATGTTCGGTCCTGGTCATGTGCCACACTCGTGAGCTGGCCTTCCAGATCCGCAACGAGTACAACCGTTTCTCCAAGTACATGCCAGACATCAAGACTGGCGTCTTTTATGGTGGCACCCCCATCCAGAAGGACGCCGAGATCCTCAAGAACAAGGACACCCACCCTCACGTCATTGTCGGTACGCCTGGACGTCTGAACGCTCTTGTTCGCGACAAGTACCTGCGTCTGGGCAGTGTCCGCATCTTCGTGCTCGATGAGTGCGACAAGATGCTGGACCAAGTTGGTGAGGCGCCATTCAGCAACTCCAGGTGTCTTGAATGCAAGCGCTAATCGAACACAGATATGCGTCGTGACGTTCAAGAAATCTTCCGGGCCACGCCTCAGCAGAAGCAGGTCATGATGTTCAGCGCCACGCTTTCTGACGAGATCAAGCCCATCTGCCGCAAGTTCATGCAGAACCCTACCGAGCACTACGTCGACGAAGACACCAAGTTGACCCTGCACGGTCTTCAGCAATACTTCGTGCCCCTCGAAGAGCGCGAGAAGAACCGCAAGCTCAACGAGTTGCTTGATGACCTGCAGTTCAACCAGGTCATCATCTTCGTCAAGAGCACCGTCCGCGCAACGGAGCTTGACAAGCTGCTCCGCGAATGCAACTTCCCATCCATCGCGGTCCACTCCGGCGTTAGTCAAGAGGAGCGGTAAGTGGCCCAGCTGCTGTCTTTTTTGGCCAGGATTGAGACTGACATTGCCCCAAGTATCCGTCGGTACAAGGAGTTCAAGGAGTTCAACAAGCGAATCTGTGTCGCAACTGACGTCTTTGGTCGTGGTATCGACATCGAGCGTATCAACTTGGCCATCAACTACGACATGCCCGCGGACGCCGACTCGTACCTCCACCGTGTCGGTCGTGCCGGTCGTTTCGGTACCAAGGGTCTTGCCATCTCTTTTGTTAGCCTGGAGGCGGATAGGGATGTGCTCAAGGACGTTGGCAAGCGCTTCGAGGTCGCCATTCCGTACGTGCCATCATCCCTTTACTTCCCTGCACACGAGCTAACCAGATCATAGTGAATTCCCCAAGGAGGGTATTGACGCCAGCACTTACATGGCTTCTTAAAGTACACTGATCTGTGGATTGAATGGCCGTAGGCGGGTCGACGTCTTGTGGGGCTGATGAAGTTGATACTTGAAATGGAATTGCGAAATCCAAAAAAATGAAGGCCAAGGGTCCGGGCATTACTCGTAGTCATCTTGCGGCACATGGGCACCGCCTGTTCCTCTCTCTAGCTTGCAGATCCGTGACTGGCGAGGAGGAAAAAGTTTATTAGAATGCTTCAGACAAGGGGCAATCTGATAGTCTCAATACAAGGATGAATTTGATTTTGGCACCCATCTGCTCCCTCATTTCGACTGTAGTCATGCTCAATCTTCTATATGTACATGTAGCTCGTTCGTGGTATCTCGACACGGCAAGTTGGTCATTGTTGGTCTCGTTTTGACGGAAAGCTCAACAGTGTCGTACATCATCTCCGCTTGAGAGTCCATGTCCCTGGCCAATTCCAAATTGGGGCCATGTCCACTCACTGGTTTCGGTCTACATCTGTATACGTCCAAAGGCATATGTGGCCTCTCCGTGGGGGTCAAACGCTCAAAGCCCAGTGTTCAAAACATTCCAAGCCTTGTGACAGCCGCACAACATTCTGTGGAATAACCGAGCCTCATGTGGGACTAGCTCCCAAACAGAATCGGTATAGAGGATGACCGAGCACAGGGGCTCCGCAATGAAATGCAAGAAAAGTACTCTATAACATCTTTATCGGAAACCCTACTGTGGAATCATCACATTGTCCATGGTGAGGACGGCCTTTCAAGAACTGTCATAACAAGTAGCTGCCAACAGCTAGGTCTCGCTTCGAGACCATCACAGGCAAACAGAAGTTGTCACTTGCCAATGGCCTGTCAGTTCTATTCCAGCAGAAACGCACATGGCATTGGGTCATCCCGAGTCCCGCCTCGGGGCTCTCTCGAGCCCAAGACATTACCCTCGAAGCAGAGCCATCTGCTTTCAAGAATCAACTTGTGTGCTACACTATTACTTGCTCAAACGCAGAATCATTCTCCAATTATCACCTAGCTTCCAAAGTGCCCACATCGAGAACAAAATTTTCGGAGACATATCAGAGCAGGCACGGTTGTGTAAAGGCTTCCCTTTTGAAAGTAGATGAGCATGGTATCTATTTTGGTCTCTGCCATACGAGTGCTTCGCCCGTTTTCTAGTCGATGGTGCAGTCAAAAGCGATCCCCATTACCCTTTTCTGCGCAATACGATTTATCTAGGTGTTTGATTCAGAAGCTGTTTCACGGACTGCGCCCGCAAAAACCTCGCCTGTATTGTCCCACAAGGATCGATGACATATAGTAAAACATTTCTTACCTACGTAAACATGTTATCAACAAACAACCTCAGCTTTCACGCCAATTAGTTGCTTTGCTCGTCCTACCTGGCAGAGGCCCGTCGTCAAATTCCGCTTGACTATTTTCTGGTTTCACTTCTATTCCGCATACATGCGAGGACATACATATCACTTTCATACAGCAGTAAACACTTAAGACCCAGCATTCAAAAAACGTACAATATCAATGACAGTAGTAGAACTACGATAGGTACCGTACACGTGGCCTCAGCCTTGTGAGGCACAGACAAGGCTAAGGAGCACCGTTCTTGACGGCGCCGTTGACTACGTAAGTACCTAGGAAGAACGACGACAGGCAGGCCTAATAAACTTTACGTACATAGTACAACAGGCATGAGATAGGTCCAAGAAACCCTATGAATAAGGGCGGCAGAAGACACGATGGTCGGCTATGAAAGAATCTGGTGTCCCTTGGAGACATAGATCAGCCATTCGAATGGCAGTGCTCTTGTAGAAAGTTGTACGACACGGAAACGAGATGAGTCCTCGCTTATTTTCGGGGTTGTTCTGCTTCACTTTCGGAATCCCGAGAAGGTTCGAGATCAACGGGACGGACACGTTAACATGGTTACGTTCACGCATTCCTTTCAATCCAGAATTCACATTGAGTAGCATGCTGGCACATGAGTATCTTATACAAGACACCATGAGAGTAAAACACCAACGATGTCATGGTCCACACAGGCAATTCTTCAGGTACTAGGTATTGCGCGTGTGTCGGGAGCGAACGGCCGGTCAGTTCGCGACTCTTTGCGCGTCCTTTTGGAGACACGATGGGCATGCCCTCCAAAGAGAACACTAAGGAATCGGTAATTACCCAACAAAATAGCGCCATGCATAACACCAAATTGCCCCGTGAGCACGGGACAAAGATTGACAAGAGCGATCTTGCTCTAAGAGTGTATGAGTCTAGTGAGGCTACTCTGCGAGTGGATCACCTGGGCCTTATGCTGAACCACTGCAGGACTGGTGTTATCATATGAATCGAGAAGAGCAGAAAAGTGTACAGTGAGTAACTAGCATTTTGTTACAAGGATAGAAGTGTAAACATCTGAATGTGACGAAGGCCAGAATTTCCGTCAGGTGACCTAAATCTGACTGTCCATGTTGACTCGACACCTTTCTCACTGGAGCCATCCTCACTGGCATGTCATCGACGATGGTCCAGTACATGTAGTATGCACATGTATGCCTGTAGACTTGAGACTGAACTATAAATAATTCAATCACCGAACCTTCGATCCAATACTGGCTGATGTAAATACGATTTGTAAGGCTATAGGGCAGAATAAGAAGTGAAACTGAAACAACTGAAAGAATGAAGCTATACAACGTTCTTCTTTTAGCACCTCTCCTTGGCACAGCCTCGAAACCCCAGCGAAACTACTCAGACCCACGAGAAATCCGCGCAAACGTGACGGACAAAGCAGAATCATCGGGCCATGCTGCTGGTGGCAACAGCCTGGTCTCCCGGGAGCAAGGGATACGGTGGGACAATTTCGACGACGACCAAGAGATGTGCGCGTATGCGGACACAGTCAATGCAATCGGGGAGAAGGTGGTCCTCACATCGGACTGCAAGCAGGTCGCTGACTATATGGCCGGACACGCCGGGCGCTGGAGAGTCTCCGGCTACGCCATGCTCGATCTTTACGGCACTCTCATCACAAGGGGTTCTTGTTCCTTTTCCGTAGCTCGCGTGGACGGCCAGGAGGATTTGCCTTTCGAGTAAGACCCCCAGAACACAACACCCCTCCTTTTCGACCTTTTACGATACTCTATATTCTGACCGTGCACGTGAGATGTGATCGGCCAACTAACTGCTTTGAATATCTAGGTTCGGCAACATTGATGTGAGGTATTTTACTGAGCAGGCAATGCGGTTGAGCAGTGACCCTAGCCATATGGCCACAGTCATCGGGATGGTACAGTGCGAAAATGCGGCGTTGGTGGAGTGGAAGGTAGGTTTACCATTGATGGGAGCTTCATCACAGGTGCGCACCAGCGTCTTGGGGTGGGTGGCGGTGGCTGTGGTGGCAATCTTGGTATTGATGATGGAGTAGGGTGTCACACAAGAACATGCTGGTGGGTTTGCCCCCCATGTCAGACTCCTCGAGGGGCACTGTGATAGGCTCCCCGCCTCCGGTTCATCAGGGAGTAGGAAAGAATTGACGATGAACTATAAATTTGCTTTGAAACGTGAGTTCACTGTTCGATGGCGATCGAGTGCGGCTCGCCCACGTGAATTGTCCGTCAGTGCAGCCCCCTTGCAGTCGTGATCAAGACAGGCGGCTCGAGCAGCTTGCGGCCACATGACACCAATTGGATCCCGCGGATTACAGGCAATCTAACTGTGAAGCACTTAATCTCCTGCTTAACTTTGTCATCTCGAGTGTTGCCTACGCTAGCAGACGACTATCGTATATCAGCATTGCCCTTAGCCCAGCCCTAGCTGAGCTGAACCGGAACCGGGCTAGCCAAACAATCCTGCCTGGGCTCGCCGAAGCTCCCGGAGGACAAGACCTATCGCCGCATGACGATGACAGATGGAGCCTGCCAGGCAATGATCTGGTGGGAACATGAAAGAGCAGACGATGATTACTGGTGGGCTCGTAGGTGCTTCTGCGTGAAGCTTCATCGACAAGGGGTGAGGTGTGAGCATGTCCGTACGACGGCGGCTTCCAAGGGCGAGGCCGCCAAGGCTGTGTTGTGTGGCCCCCTGAGGCACCGCCGCCGGCCGCAGGGGAATGGCAACAGAGGGAGAGTCACTCGAACCCTCCGAACGGCCTCCGAAGACTCACTCTTTGTGGGTCGAGAGAAACAGATCTGGCATCCAAGCGATGGCGAGGGTGCGGGCGGTGACAGACTCACCGCGCTGGTCACCAGCGACACGCGGACACGATATCGGACGTTGAAACGTGAGTGGAAGTGACTCAGCGGGATCATACAACAATACTACTAAAGCACATGCCGACCCCTGCAACCAATGCCTTTCGCCACCTGGCTGGGCCGGACCAGCTGGCAATTTACCAGAAAACCACGGCTCTGACCTGGTTGGGACTCACCGCTTTCGCCCGACGGGGCCGGACGGGGTCGGGCAAGGCGAGCTTCGTTTGGGGGCCAGGTAACCACTGGGTGTTTCCCTTGTTGTTTTGGCGAGGAAGAACAAGCAACAAAATGTGGATCATCTTGCCGGCTCCGCATTTCTGCAACCGCAGCTTGCCCGGCGAGCCTTGTCGTGGGTGCAGTGAACGAAGCCGATTACGATGGGGCGTATTGCTTTGTCGCGAGGCCCGCCTCCCTCACCAGGCGCACGCGTCGCCACCCACCCAGCCTGCCAGCTCGCCTCAACGGCGAGGCCTCATCATCATCATCTTCATAAAATGCAAACAAGTAGGCTGGGCCCGTTTGCATTGGAAATCCGAGGCTATCGTCAGTGTTGATCACTGCCCGTAACGGGAGTGCTATAATCCCCACGGAACCCGAGAAATGCCGGCAACGCCACTGTAACGAGAGCGAAAAGGTGAGACGACAAGGACGGTCAGTAGGTCGGGGCTCGGTCTCGAGCCATGCCCAGGTGGCTTGGCGCTGTGCTCCCACCAGGGGCGAAGACGAAGTAGAGTGGCCCCGATCTTGCAACCGGATCAATAAGACCTCGGCACCGGCGACAGAAGGTGGTGATAAGCGTCGCCCTAGTGGTGGATGGCAGGGTTTGCTCATTTCTTACGAAATACCTCAGGCGAGGCCTCATTGGGCCACGGTGCACACCAACTTCGCTCGGCCAGGCAAGCCATCTTGCGATTTTCTTGCCGAAACGAGGGCGAAATCTTTGGCGACCGGAAATCCACCACAAATCTGGAAAGAATCCACCGGGGCTGCACCGAAGAGATGGCTGGTAGGGGCTGGGGATCAGTACAGAAATCCTCGTGCCGAGAAATAACACATTTGCACATGGCTCAACCCAGCAAATCGGCCACGAGCTGGTGAGGACATGTGTCGAGTGAGTCAGTCAGCCTTGAGCTGGCGGCGCGGTTATTGTGGATTTCTCATCTCACGAGGCCGACTGCGTAGCCCAACCGCGCGGCAAAGACACGCCCTCCCTATATGTTGCGTGCGCCTCTTTCGGTCACGTACGCACTGGGTTTCCCACCGCGCCTCGCCATTGCAAATACTGGGTGCGGACAACTCCCGTGAACTGTACAACCCGAGGTCTAGGCTGAACCTAAACGCTAGGTCCCGTGTGCTAGGCCACCTGGGCAGACTGGCAGAGATCTAATGCCTCGAAGGCTTTGTTGGAATGTCTCAGTCGCTTCCGGCCGTGGATTTACAGCGAGCACTGCGACGGGGATCGCGATCGTCTCCGAGGCCGCTCGACAATGGGCCCTGTTTTGCTATTCCTGAAGAGACTGGTCGAAAGTGGCCCGACCTGTGCGTCGTCTATAGTAGGTTTGGAAGAGGTTGAGTCACCGGTGCGAGTTTTCAGGTGTTAGAGTCATATTAGTCGGAGTGAGGCGGCTTTGATAGCATCAAGTGTTAATGGCAAGCTTCGAGACTCGAATGACAGGTGGATTGGCCTGTTTCGAGTTTGACTTTCGACTAATCAGGTTCTCGAAGCTTTCCTGGCTTCGGCCACATGGCTGGCACATGACGGCAAGTTGTCCGCCTTGCCGATCACATTTCACTCGGATCTGGGCTGTGATGGAGGCAGCAGAATGCACGGCAAATAACGGCAACACGGCCAGCCAGCCTGGCAAGTTCTGTCGCCGGGCACGCAGAGGCGGACTCAGGTCCAACTCGAGATGGACCAGACAATTGACGGACAATGGGCCCACAGGTGCACTTTTTGGCGAACCTGTGAGCGAAGCCTGCCTCACACCCCGACACCCAAACACCACACTCTTGCACAAGGCAGGTATGCAACCATGGCGGAGCGGGGAAAAGGCTGGGGTTGACATGATTGGAGCACGTGTAACCGGGGCGGCATCTCCAAGTTTCGTGGTGCAGATACCGGGTAGGCCGGGGCCACAAATCGGGGGCAGCACTCCGGGGGGGGGGCCTGGCCGCAGCAGGTTGACAGTTTACGGGCTGTGAGTCCTCGTTCCTCCTGAAGCAGCGAGGTCCAAGTCGATGTGGGTGCTGAGCAGGCTGGCAGGTCACCCGATAATGGATCAGGTGAAGCATCGTGAATCTTCTCGAAGGCGGTGGGGGAGGTGCCGTGGGGGCGGCCGCTCCGCTGCTCTACACAGCACTCGGTCGCGGTCTCAGCCCACGGTGACGAAGACCAGGCGGGCTTGTATAGGGCCCCGTGTGGGGCGACCGCTACTGTTAGGAGCATTTCTGCAGCCGAGTGGGCCCATGGATGGCGTTGTGTCTCTGTGGGGTGCCTGGGTGCCAAACCTTGACTGGGAAGACTGGGAGTCTGGGACAGTCTGGCTGTCTGGCTGTCTGGCTGTCTGGGAGAGACAGACATGCAGAAATGGGCCGAGTCGCCCGCCGTAGCAGGCCAGCTGTGCCACAATTGCCTGGCGTCCAAGACACGGCCGTGGACAAGAGCGCCCTCGGTCACGGGGTATGATATAGGTGCTGCGTGACCGGTGAGACAGCAATAGATGTTTTCCATGTTTTCCATGTTCTTTCTCGATGTTTTCCTGGGGCGTGGCGGCTGCGTCCCCGCCATGCCAGGAACAAGACAGAGACGGCAAATACACAGAACTCGGTATGAGGGTCGAGGGACATGGGATGGCCGTTGATTGTGGTGCCGTCTCAAGGAGGGATGTGTAACTGATGCAGGTGCGGAGCGACCGGACACTGGACAGCACGTCACCCCAGCACCGTTGGCCCTCTGAAGCCGGGGTGGGGCAGGCGTCGGAAGCGCAGGTCTGTGATCGCCCTCGGTGTATCACGACCAAGGGCGACCGACTCTGGGGGTTGCGAGAGAGACTGCTGTTCCATCAGCCTGTGCTCCGGTGGCACGGAACAGACAGAGTATGCAGCCTGTGCAGCCTGTGCATCATTGCCTGTTGTGTAGACTCGACATCAGCGAGAACGACGAAGCCATCCAACGGCCCGCTGGCCAGCCAGTCTCCGACATCTCTTGCATCCGCCGTGGGCCAAGGCTGTGTACGGAGTATGTGTGAGAGAGGCAGAGTGATGAAACCGCAGGATCGTTGATGCCAAATTTGGGAACGGATTACGACCAAGGCAAGCATGGATGGGAATCTGCGTTGGAGGCAGCAGGGAGGGGCCGGTTCAGGCTGGGATGGGGGAGCAGTTCTGGCAGTCCCCATACGCAGCCTCGGATGCTAACGGGTACCGCAAGCACGGCAGCACGGGCGCGGCGGCACGGCTGCAGCGAGAATTATTATTAGGGGCCGGCTGGGCTTAGACGGGGGCGAGGCGAGGCGAGGCGAGGCGAGGGAGGGGCGGGGCTTAGGGCCTGGCCTGAGCTCTGGGCCGGATGATGATTATTATGACTACTACTACACTAACTACTACAGTACCTGACAACCTACCTACCTAGGTGGGTACTTAGGTGTGTGATGAATGTGCACCTCGGACGGTGAGCCGTGCCACAACTCGACCACGACTCGACCACGCTGCCACGGTCGACCACAGCCCACCGAGCAGGTGGGCGAGGCTTTTTGTCTTGCCTCTTGGGATGGTTTGTCGTGTGTTTGTCAGTGTGAGAGCAAGCAGCCGCGTGAGGTCATCGCAATTTCGCAGGTCCCGTATTGATGCTTCGTATTGCGCGTCTGTTCTCGTTCGGGTACATGACACATACAAATCACCACTCATCAAAGTCAATGTATGTGTGCTCGAGTCCCACTTGCCCTACAGAGCACAGGTAGACAGACAGACAGACTGCTGACGGGACGGATGGCTGACTGCCTGCCTGACAGCCTGCCTGACTGACTGGGCAATAGCTAACGTGAATGAGAGTGAGTAATAACGATGAGTGCATGCCGATGGTGGTTGCCAAGGACCCCGGGGGAACAAGTCGGATTCTCTGGGGACAGCATCCATGCTCCCTCTCCAACGGCCCCCTTCCCCTTCATCTCATTCTCCTCACCCATGATAATTCTTGTTGCGACCCTGGAAATTCCAACAAGCCGTTTCTCTCATCACCTTGGACGTCCCTGTGGATAAGTGGCCCCCCTTACTGTTAAACACACAAGCAGGCGGCTTGACCAGGTACATACAGAGTACGGAGTACCACAGTAAATGATGAAGCAAGCATCTACCTGCATGTGTCGAGCGAGCGTGGCGTGTGCCGGTGTGCGTTGTGTGCTGGCAGCGGCAGCAGCAGCAGCAGACTTCCGGGCGTAGGTTTCTGTCCTGGAGGCAGACAGGACTCACACGAGACGGACAACAGTAAGAGTCATCTCTTTGTCAACCTTGCCGTCGATGAGATGAGATGCGCCTGCACCTGCAACCTGCGGAGACCGAGCTAGGCAGAAACGGGGCTGGCCTCGTTCTGCAGCTGCGCGCAAGTTGCAGTAACAGCACTGTAAGAAGTCGAGTGGCAGGGGGGCTGGCAACCACGGCGCGCGAGAGGACAGGAGGATGGCAAGACGGACAGAGAGAGGTGGCCACTCCACTCCCACCTCTGGCTGCAGCCAATCGCCTGCCAGATGATTGCGTACGCTAGTCTGATTACGGGCCGCCAAACGTCCATTCGCTCCTGCTCCTGCTGATGAGCAATAAGAGGATGTACATGCGATGCACTACAAACCCGGCGGGCGCGGCAGGTACCCAGCCCGTGGATGTGTGGATGGGAAACGTGGGTGTGGGCAGTAATCTTCAAAACTGCTTCAGCGCCCGCGTCACAGCACATCCTGCGCTCCCCTTTCCCTTCCTTCCCCCCGCCATAGAGCAGTCAAGATGCTCGATTCCACCGTTTGAGAGATGCAGAGCGACTCGCTGTAGTCTGCTTGAGCATCTAGTTGACAGGTCGACGACTCTTCTCTCCTCATCATCACATGGTTTCCGTCTAGTCCTTTGCGTACTGCTCTGCTGTTCGCCTCATTGTGACCGGGCCCGATCAGAACCTCTCCTCTCAGTCCTCTTCTCTCCTCCTTATTGCCAAATATCAAATACCCTGTCCTGTCCCTTCCCCGTCTCCTTGTGCGGCATTCATTTGCTCCTGCGAGGACAAAGGAACCAGAACCAAAACCAAAACCAAAAAAAAACAGTCAGGCCATCCACCGAAATTAATACCTTCTCGCCCGTGTGATCGACTCACTCTTCGCCCGCCTCCCTTACTTGTCTTTTCATTCTGTCCCAGCCGGGGCTTGGAAGCCGAGCCAACGAGAACGTCTTCTCTTTTTTCTGGGGGTGCTGCTACTGCCCGGTGTTAGTCAGTCCTTGAGAGTCGGCCAAGGATCCCCAGCATCTCCTGTTTCGGACTCTCCTTTGGAGTCAGTCACAGCCCAAGGCCCTACGCACGCCCTGCGCACTCGCCACACAAGCCCAGCAAGGCCCAAGCCAGGCCCAAGACCTCAAAGACCCATTCTCAGGCTACCGCCTTCGCCCCCCAGCCCGTGTGACACTACAGGTCACTCTAGCCAGGTAGGTTTCCTCCGCCCTCCCGTTGGCTCCTCTCCCCCCCCTCCGGCAGTACAGGCCGCCAGCCCAGCCCAGCCCAGCCCAGCCCATCCCTCGGACAGCCCACGCGCAACACAATCCCTGCCTGCCCTGCCTGCCCAGCCTACCCAGCCTACCCAGCCAGCCTACCTAGCTGCCTCTCTCTCTCTCTCATGGGCGGCGGCAAAGGCCGGTTGCATATCCACCCACGCTGTCTTCGCCACTCTCCTCCCTATCACACGTCCGGAAGAGTCATCGAGAGACACGTAAAACGGCACGCCCACCTGCCACAACCCATCATCGTGGCCATGGATACCTAAACCTCATTAATGCCCGGAGTGACCAATACACTGCCTGCGCAGAGAGTACACCATATCCCCATCATCCTCACTCATATCCCGACATATAACCGCCCATCGTCATACTCACACCGTCTTGTCACCTGCTCTCCTCGCTCAGCCTGGCCTGCCACTGCCTAGAGCTGAGTCTTCCTTCTCGCCGGGCTTGCTAGGCTCCGGTCCTCGCTTTGAACACTCCCTTTCTCTTTGTGCCTTTGCCTCCCGGACAACAAGCAGTTACTCATGATTCAATAACAGCGCCGTCTGATGACATCCATTTAAACCCACTTCTCTTCCTCTTCCTCTCGACGGCATGACATCGCCAGCAAACGGCGACTGCAGACGAAATACCGAAACCTTGCGGACCTCCTCATCCTCTCTCGTCTAGTCGGACTCGGCATCCACCGGCCATCCCTTTTGGAACACAGCCTCGCCGACACTCACGACTCCACCAATCCTACAACACCAATCCCAACTAGTAATTTTCATGTGGCACACGATGGCTTCCGCTTAAGGCTCTCTTGTTGGTTAGATATTGCTTGCGACTGGAAAACCCAGAGGCTCTATTCGCGCTCGAAATAGCCCGACGACGTTCCTCCCGCGTTTCCTCCGCTCAACTCAAATCAAGATGAAGTCTGCAGACGTCGACTCGCCGGTCTTCGTCCCAGCCTACCGAAATGTGTTATATACTTCTTCGCTAGCCTCCTCCGCAACGGCCTCCTCGGTCTCGGTATGTTCTGACGCATCGTCTCAACTATCCGCCGACTACTCCACTGCTTCCTCTTTTACCGACTACTCGGACTCCCTACCTCAGTCCCGGCCATCTCTCTCCCAGCAGAGCTCTTGTGCCTCCCTGAGGTCCACGAGCAGCATCCTGCCCCAGGTTCTGCGACAAAACCCCCGGCGTACTTCCAGCGGTGCGACATCCCGATCCGGCTGCCCACCCCCGTTGGTCAGACAGGTTGAGAGGAAGCACAACTTTGTCGACAATCTTGTCGGTAAGTGGTGACCAAGCACCAATACGCACTCCTCCGGCTCGCATCCTAATTGATACCGTCTCAGATTCTTCCACTCAAATCGTCGAGGCCATCTGGCCAACGTCCTCTGTGGTATGCCGCGAGGAGACCAGCAACTCGAGCGTCTTGCCCCTGCGAACATTCATTCAGGAGACCTTGCGCCGTTCTCGGACGAGCTACTCGACTCTGCAGGTCGCACTTTATTATTTAGTTTTGATCAAGGACCACCTCCCAGATCGCGACTTCACCATGGAGCAGACAGATGACTGCCATGTCAGTCGCGCTCTGCAGTGTGGCCGCCGAATGTTCCTTGCGGCTCTGATTCTGGCCTCTAAATACTTGCAGGACAGAAACTATTCGGCCCGCGCCTGGAGTAAGATCTCAGGACTTGCCACGCACGAGATCAACCAGAACGAGATGGCTTTCCTTCTCGCGGTCAACTGGAATCTCCATGTCACCGAGGAAGTCTACAACCGCTGGACTGACTGTGTCATGAAGTATACGCCGTCTCAGCCACCATCGCCTGGATCTGGCGTTGCTCTCGTTGAATTTGAGCATCAATGCGAGGACTTTAAGAGAATTATACTCCAGTTGAACGCCGACCTGGACAATTTGGAAGACATCGTGTCAGTCGGTGGATTTACTCCTGCGCCGTCTATGAGCCCAAGATCACTATCGCCGCGATCTGTCCTGGCTGCAGCCCAGGACAACCCGAGGCGGTACGATTGTGCCACACCGACGCCGAGAGCCTACACTACCCTAAACACTATGGAACCCGCGCCGTCACCGGCTCACACTGTCGTGCGACTGCCGCCAACCTTTGGTCTGCTTCCCACCCCACGTCTCACCCCACAGCCCAGTGCTGCCCGTGAGCCTTCACCCGGACTGGCAAGCCTGTCGTACTGCTTTGGCAGGAGCTCTTCCATGAGCCTGGCCATGGGCGCAGCCAGCAACGTGCAGACGGAGCGGTGGCCAACTACGTCCTCACCGCAGAACTACTACACGGCAACCCGCCGGTCTTCTCTTGCCAACTCGGTCTCTACACCATCTTCACCCGAGTCTATGATTTCGGACACGTCACGGACGTCTCGCTCTTCCTCAATCTCATCGGCGTCATCGCTCACCAGCGCGCCGCACACCAAGCTGGATGTGCTGGCGCGCTGCCGTTCTGCGAAGCTGTGTAGTGAGAGGTATGCGTCGAGGCCTACGATCGCGTCTGTACCTGAAGATTATGAAGAGACCATGACTTCTTCCCCGGAGTCCTACACTGGACAGGTGAGCAATGACCTGAGAGGCATGTCGTTTGAGGCACTTGCAGCAAAGCGAGAAAGCGAGGTTGATGATGCCACCAACGACGCGGCTCGAGCCCTCCAGGAACTGCATGACAACTGGCGCCGTTCCCATGCTGCGCCACCGCCGGCGACCTCCGCCCCCAAGGTCGGTTCCAAGCGAAGTCGACCCGTTTCAGTCGATCACGGCCTGCAGGATCACGTCCGTGGGATGCTACGTGAGCAGTATACTTCGGTAGGCTCTGATGAAAGCTATCAAGTGTCGCTTCCAACGTCGTCACACGATGCCCGAAAGCGAATTTGTTGCTCAGCAGAAGCTGCGCAGTATAGCATCCCGTCTATGCATCCTGCCATGGGAGGTCTTGGAGGACCAGGAATGTGGCAGGGGATTTTGAATTAAATGATGACTTGCCAGGTCATCGCCATATTACCATCACTATCACTTATATTTTTTTTGTTTTCACCCTCCCTTCTAAAATAATATGGATCATCAAAAACTGTGCGTCGGAAGGCTGGGAGGAGGACTTGATACCATCGCCTCTGGCAGCGTCCAAATCCATAGATCATTTGGATGGGCTGTCGAGGGCTCGGGGCTGAAAAGCGCGCCGTTGCGTTTTGCATTGGGAAGGTGTCAATTTGGGCTCATCTAGTAGGAATCCTGCATGGAATGGAAATGGGTGGTTGAGCTGTGTACGATGAAGTGTGAAATAACTCTTGCTTTTCCTGTTTGAGCAACCATCTATCTGGTGGAGTTGGATGGCTTATAATTGGGAAGAGCAGCGTCTTGTGCGAGGCGTCCGGACGGGGTACGCTCTCCCGACACATTTGTCGGGACATATCCCACGGCAGGTTAAACGAGAGAAGACTGGACGGGAAGCGAGCGCAGAGCTGCGAAAGCATAGCAAGGCAGCCAGCTTCGCTGACGAACCCCCTGATATCTCAAGTTCTCCTGTCGATACGCACAACGAAAGCCTGCACTGGACAAGATGAGACCCGATCAAACACTCCACGATTTCCTTCAACAAAAGGCCATCTCGAGAGCGGTCGGTAATCATCGCCCTGGCAGCAACAGCATCGATAGCTTCGAGCTTCCGCCGTTTGCTACCCAGCAGCAGAGCAGTACAATTTCAAGATTTAGGCAAAAGACAACCTTTTAAAATTTGAGGTCTTGATGAGTCCCCTTGAATTCCCAACGCTGCCACCCTCCGCATCGAAAACACTGCGGCACCTTATTCGGAACGGGCTCGAGCAAGCTGATGATCGGAGTCCGGAAGAGACTCACGCACCCACAATGCCAACATCACGAGACTTGCACACAAATTCGATGTGGCAACGGTAAGCAGGGAACACAGGTGCTCGCGGCCCGCACTGACAGTCCAGAACCATGATGATTACCCGATCATCCAACATCGAGCCTTGCTCGTTTCTTTGTGGTCTGTCCGGTCAGGCGGGCGTGCTTCCTCCCAGGCATCGCTGGGTATGCCGAGTGAGTCATCCCGCCCAAACTCACCCCGGCCTCCGTGATAGGACAAGTGCGAGCGCCCACCCTTCATCAACCGAGTGAAAACACTGGTTCGGAACATAGTGCCAAGGTGTCTTGCGCCCGCAACACCCTTGTGCCCTTCCGTTGGCCTCGAGAGTCCTTGTGCCTGGGGTGGTGTTAGGATCAGCTGCCCGCGATGGCGCTTCGAATCTATTTGGCTCAACACCTTTATCACCCAGAACGGCTATCAGCATCAGCGGCGCTCGAGTGGGCAAGTTTCGGATTCCGCTCATTCGTCTTCCAATGTCCCCTTCAACAAAAGAGGTACGTGCCCCTAGAAGCTAATCTCCGGACAGAACGCTCTTGATACATTTGGACGAAGGGAAACCCGAATACTGCTGTATCATTCACGTGAATCCCACTGAGTCGGTGGGCATTATGTAGACGCGTGAAAGGCTCTTGATCGTCGGAGTACTATCGGGCATCTTTGCCTCTAATCTGTCAGCTAATTATTGTACGGATGAGCAGAATGTGTGGGTCCGATTTGTCCTCGATCCTCCAGCCCGGGTCTCAGGCAGGAGGAAGCAGCTCGAAACCCAAGTCTCCTCGTAGACGCAGGCAGTGTGGCGTGCGTCAGCGAGACTGGGAGTACATCTCTGAGAGGCAACGAGTGTTGCAGCTGTGTTCTGCCAGGGTTAGCGCTCTCGTAATGCCTCAACATACTTTCATGCGCGCACAGTTCGGGGGCATGAACTACCAGGATAAATGCTCGCCTTCACAATAAGCAACCGTGGTTTGACTCTGTGCCGTAAGCGCGATCACATTGTGGAGTATCTCTCCTTGGCTGCGTCCGATGACCCGGGCATGACTTTGGTGTGCATTCTACCTGGACATCCTCATTCCTCCCCGCTGCGTGTCAGACGGCGAGAAAGCATGATCTGGCAAGGTTCCCATCACAATCGCGATCTTGCGGGGAGAGGGCGCGCAGCAGCTTATGCGCCACGCGTGAGGGCTCCATTAAATAGACCCGTCCGTGCCACTGGCCGAGATTGCTTGGCTGTTGTCAAAGGGCGCGAGACTTGTCGAGTGTAGTGGGTGAGTGGAAGGTGTAGGTAGGTGGAAGGTGGATGGAAGTAAGTTCAGTGGTCGAGCCATCCGTGCACAGTGTGGCAGCCTGAGTCTCTTCTCCTCTCTTGTCTTGGACGTCAGCTGTCTGTGTGATCATATCTGCTCCGATCATGTACAAGATGTCAGTCGTAGGTGCGAAGGGGAACTCATGTCCGATGGGGTTAATGGGATCATTGTGTAATAATCCCTACCGCAGGTTATTCCACAGAGGTCTCACGTGTACTATTACCGTACCACCAGCACGACTTCCCTCGTCGACGTAGACCGGCCCCGTATGTTCATCCTCCGCAATCCTGCTGCACGAGGGGTTGTCTTCCAGCCCCAGCACCTTTGTTCAACCAGCATGCTTTCTTGACATCTATCTTGACAGGACACCAGTAGTACCCGTCTTGTTCGTACATGTAGTCGTGATTTGCCCCGAAATCAAGTTTCGAGAGATCTAGCTCGCACGAGGCCGGGGGCTCAGATTTGCATGCTCAACTTTTTTTTTTTTGGCAGGCAGGCAGGCAGGCAGCCATCTGGTCTCTCGTGAAGCCTGGCGAGGAGGCCACCTGTGTGTGTTTGCAGCGCGCGAGGGAAGACGTCTTCAGTGATGGAGCAGCATTTCGAACACATGGAGAACCACCAACTGATTGCCGGGAACCCCAAGAGCAGTTTCTGGTACCAGAAGTTTAAGATACTGACCCGGGGGAATCATCCTCTGGGAGATCGAGGACGACCAGTGTGTGTTTGTATGTGCGCCTCGCCTCGTCTTCTATCCAACTGTTACAGAAGGCTACCCAGGTAGCCAGCCACGTTGACCCGACAGCTCTTGTAATGGTGAAATACGGCCATAATTCAATCAAACACACGACGTGAAGCGTCCGCCCTGTACATCTGAATTCTGTTAACAGATACACGCGCAACCTTCGAGAATAGACCGCGAGATGCAGAGTGCCGTCCAGACGATGCATGCAGAGGAGAAGCGCAGTATTATTCCGCAAAAGTCGGTGCCTTGGTGTAATGTCTGCGGTGTCAGACTGGTTGTTTCTCTGCGTCATTATGTAGTGTCAGCTATTACTCAGTCGATCGAGGTTAAGCGCATTCACAACCACCGGCGCTGAAATGGAAGGAGCTTGTGTGGCCGGCTCACGCAACACAGTCGATGTTATGGAGCATCACGCTCGCACTTCTGAAGCCGAAGGAAAATACGGAGACAAACCTACTCATCGTCACTAAATGAAAGCCAGCAATTGAATCCAGGTTTTTGATCAACTATCGAAGATGCTAGTCTACTTCAGATGTAAACAGATCTGACCGCACATGACAGGTGACATGCTGCATGCCGAATCAGACTGCCGACCAGACCGGTCATTAGTATCCTCGCGAAGTATCTATCATCCTCAACAAGCTCCCCGTGAAGCCGAAACCAGAAGACTGGACAATGTCCATCACAAACGACCCTCTTCCATGGAGACCAAGGAATCATCCCAGCACATTAATGCGGTCATGTTGAGGGAGCAGAAGCAAGACTGACTTCCTTACCAGCCGCTACCGCCAGTGGAGGCACCTCCAGCCTCCCAGCCAGAAGAAGCAGCCGCAGAAGTTCCGGCATCTGCCACCCAGGCACTTCCGGCCTCAGTTCCTGCGGTGGGAGCCTCAGTTGCACCTCCCCAGGCGCCGCCGGAATCACCGCCAGCGTTGTCGCCCCAGGCGCCCGCACCCATGCCACCCAAATCATCATCCTGCTCCGAGGGGAACTGAAGGTTCTCCAGCTCCTCGCCCTCGGGCATAAACTGCTGAAGGAACTCCGGGACGGCCTGCTTGGTCTCCAGAAGAGTTCGAACCAGGACCGGAGCCAGGGGCTCATCTCGCTCCGTGTAGAACGAGGTGGCCAGACCTCGGTTGCCGATGCGACCGGTGCGACCTGTAGAATGTTAGGTATCATTAACACAATGATTGAGAGTCAGAGAGCTTACCGATGCGGTGGGTATACTCCTCTATACCACCATGATCGTTGCTGGGAAGGTCAAAGTTGATGACGTGGCAGACATTGCGGACATCAATGCCACGAGCAGACACACCAGTGGCAATCATGATGGGCATAGTGCCTTTGCGAAAGGCGCGCATGGCATCCTCGCGCTCAAGCTGGGTACGGTCTGCGTGAATCGAGGTGCACGGCAGGCCGCGGTTGAAGAGAAAATCATCCAGCTCATCCGCAGTGCGCTTGTTGTTCACAAAGACAAGAGTGCGCGCGGGGGGCATCGAGTGAAGGAGGTCATACAGGGCCTGACGCTTCATAGAAGGATCAGTCTGCACAACACTCTGGACGATGTTGTCGTTCGCACGTCCTGCACGACCGACGCGGAATCGCACGTGCTCAGTGGCAAGATGAGTCATTGCGAGCTCACGAACACGCTTGGGAAAGGTAGCAGAGAAGAGGAGGTACTGGATGTTTCCCTCTTCCTGCTCTGTGTAGAGCGTTAGCAAGTTCGGCGTGAGAACATGCAGGTGCGGAGAGACTTACCACCACCACTGAGGATCCGTCCAAAATCCTCCCTCCAGTCGTCATGCAGCATTTCGTCAGCCTCATCGATGACCAGGAATTTGAGACGACGGAGAGTCAAGTTCTGTGGCCGATCAATGAAGTCCAGGAGGCGGCCGGGCGACGCAACAAGAATATCGCAGCCCTTGCTGAGCTGGTCAATCTGGTCCCGAATGGGACCACCACCGTAGATCACGCAGGGGCGCAGCATGCTCCGGTAACAGAACTTGCGAGCCTCCATGAAGATCTGGATGGCAAGCTCGCGCGTTGGAACCACGATGCAGACGAGTGGCTCGGCACGGACAGGCGGGTCGATACCCGGCTGGTAGGTAGCCGGGTTTGGACGCGGAGCAGCAAGTTTCTTCGCCTTTCCCATGAGCTTGTTCAAAATGGGGATAAGGTAGGCCGCGGTCTTGCCAGAACCTTGAGGCCATGTTAAACCTTGTTCACAGAATGTGTTGGGGGAAAGGGAATCTTACCAGTCTGAGCGATTCCAATGACATCGTGACCACGAGAAATAGCTGGAATGCAGTATTTCTGAATCGGGGTCGGCGTCTTATAAAGAGACATCTCAATGTTCTTCATCATTGCCGGGTGCAGACCAGCATCGCTGAAGTTCGCAATGGGGTGGATCTGAACAGGACCCTCCATCTCAAGGTCCACAGTGGCCATGCTGTGGAGAGTTGTGAGCTAAGTACTATGGGTCGAAGAAATAGTTGGGCAACATACCTCGTGAAATCGATGCCAGTTGGCAGCTCACGCTTGTCGGCAGGACCAAAAAGCTCCTCCTCGAGCTCGGGGAACTCAGGTCCAATGTCTCCTTGTTCTCCGTCCCAGTGATAGACGCGCTTGTTGCCGTCAAAATCACCGCCACGGGAATCAGCATACTGGTCGTAGTCGTACTTCTGGGATGGCGCCCATCCACCGGCGACGTTGCCCTCGGTAGCAGAGCCATCATTGGCAGCCTGAGCTGCCGGGCCATTGGCAGGAGGACCACCAGAGTCAACGTTGGCGTCAGGCAGGGCGTTTGCCATGGTGCCCGTGTCGAATGCTCCGTTGTTCTGCTGTTGAGCAGAGTCCCAGCCGGAGCCAGAGGTATCCTGAGCACCCCAACCAGAGGACATGTTGGGCGACAAGGAGTGGGCTGTATGAATCAAGGAAAGAGATGAGCACACAACGAAGGCAGGAAGGCAAGAAGGCAGGACGACAGTTTAGAGCGGGGAAGTGTTGTGATACTGCTAAAAGATTGATGAAAAGGCCAAAGGGAGAAAAGTGTAAGGATGAGCGCGAAGGGAAGTGCAGAGAAAGCGGCAAACGAAATATGGGGGAGGAAGACCAAAGACCACGTTACACAAGGTGAGCAAGAAGGAGGGGAGGATATCTTACCAGAGAAATAACGACTGCAAAGTCAACGGCTGCTGAAGCTGCAGTTTCAGGCACACAGCTGCAGGAAGAGTCAGATCACAGAACTGGAAAGGTTGTCAGTACTGGGCAGGCAGTAGGGCTGGAGTGGAAGGGTGGCAGAGGTGATCAGTGACGAAGTTGGTATGGAAAACAAGGAAGCAGGGTTTTACCAAAGGCTCGGCGGAGAGAATGATGGAAGACAAACCAACTGTGGACTGGAAAACCTTAGCAGACGTGCTGTGGGAAGAGTCCTGGAGGAAGGGAGGCAGTACAAGGACTTTGTGGTGTGTTCAGAAGACCGAGAACAAGGGAAAATGGCGGGCTTGTCAAGACAGATGAAGGGTGGTTTCTCCAGAAGAGATCGACGCGTCAGATGGGAGTAGGGTACTGGAGGTAAAAGCGTAACTGGGAAGGGATAGAAAGAGGTGCTTGTAGGCAATGCCTGAGGAAAGTAGGAGAGTCAGGGCAGTAAGCAGCTCCAGACAGGGTGGCCTCGCACCCAAGATGTGGCAGTGGAAGGAAGACGTGGCACAAACAAGAAGGCAGGTACCTTGATAAACACAAGGCATCACATGTGCCTGCTTATTTCGATTCTGTGAAGCAAATGGGCTGGTGATGTAGGTACGTACTGGTCTGGGAGCTTCCCTTATGGGGGGAAGTACGGAGGTCAAACAAGAGCTGCCTCTTTTGATGCTGGTGGATGGAAGAGAGGCAAGAGGGTCAAGGTTCGAGGAGGTCAAATGGGAAGATGGGGACTCAATTGACCAGACAGAACTTGGGCTGATGGTGGTTGCTGATGGTGGTTGCTGATGGTGAAGAGGGTTGGTTTCAGTGTTGATGGTTGCAAACCAGGTTCAAGGTGAGGAGGATTGCTGGCTACTTGCCCACAAAGACTGATCAGAACAAGAAAACACAAGCTACTTACCTGAAACTGATGGTCTAGCACCAAAGGACTGTTGAAGAAGATGCTCTGCAGTGTGGGCAACCTTCTTCTGGAGGGCGAAGTCAAATCCTTGGGAGGAGGTGGGAAGAAAGAAAGTCGGAGTGGGAAGACACAAGCTGGTGTTGAGTGTTGTTCAAGGCTACATCAAGAGGCAGATCACTGGGGGTCTAGGCAACAGCCGGCGGAGCTGGTACCTAGTACCTGAGAAATAGACCTGAAGGGAAGGTGGCTCCTCAAGTCGAAGCGTACCTGCCCGGAGAGAAGGAGACAAGGAGGCCCGGGTATCGGGCCACAGCAAGTGGCAAGTGTCCATGGAAGGTGTGTTCCAGGCTGGGACTTACTCTTTGTGCAGAACCTGACCAAGCAGACAGAACTTTTGAGAACTGATGCCCTGATGCCCTGTATAGATAGACGCCGGAGGATAAGTCCCCAAGTCTTGCTGGTGAAATCACCACGCGAAGACGCGCGGAGACGGCCTCGTGTCAAGTGAGGCAATGTGGGTCGACGGCAGAACAAGTCTAGACAGTAACAGGACATTATACAGGTTTCAATTTCTATGACAGCTTCCAGGGCTTGAACAATGAGGACTTGTATAGGGACGCGTACAAAAACAGTTCATACCTAGGTATATGTCGGGAATGGCGGAAGGAAAGATGCATCATCGTTGAAATGAACACCGTCTGAGGGTAGACACGCACACCTAGGTACCTGACCCCATGAACCTTCTCACAGCCGCGAGGCACCAAACATGGGATTAACTTGCTGCGTCGACCACGACTACAAAAGCGACAACTGATCACCAGTCCAATTCCTCGAGTTCATCATGTTCATATCCCTTGAAGCCCGCCTCCAGGGCCTTGGCCAAGTCCATGGCCGCCCGCCCCGCCGGCCCACCCTCCGCCCTCGCCTGCATAGTCTTCTTCTCCATGGTATCTTTCAAAGGCCACAGAGCATGTAGCCTCGATTCTGTGTCGGCGCAAATCTCACCATCCTGCGGCGGGCCAAACAGCTGCAGATAGCCGAATGGGTTTGGCCCCTCAGGTAGCCTGTAGACCTGGTCCCAGTACTGAGTATCAGTCCACGGCTTTACTGGCGGTGGCTTCTGCAGGCCCAGCTGGATGAACCTGGCCAGGGCTGCCATCTGGTGCGCGTATGCGGACCCGCCCTTGTCCGCCCCAAACGTCGTCTTCGGCGCGGAGCTCCAGCCTTTGCCGCCGGCGCCGGCGGATGTCGTGGCAGCGTTCCTCCAGCCCATCATCGACACGAAAGCGTCGAGGGTCTTGGTCCAGCCGCCGGAAAGTTCCAGGAGCTGGTCCACAGCGACATCGAGCAGCCAGTCCATGAACTTGAGTGCGTCGTCCCTTACCTCAGCCGAGAGGTGCAGCATCCCTAGGCGGACCCATTTGACGACCTTGTCCGCATGAGGCTGAATCTCATAGTATGGGATTGCCTGGAATAGTTTCAGGAGACTGCTGCGGATGGCTGACGAACTATCGGTGATCAGTGGCAACAATTTGTCGAGAAGAACGTATGCACCGACTGGGTTCTTTGGCGGCGTTGACGTGAGCTGGCTGACGAGGTGTGAGAGGGCCTCGCGCCGTTGTTTGTCAGTCCTGGAGGTGGCTAACGATAGGTTGTGCTTAAACAAAGCAACATCGTCAGGGGCTGTCTCCGAGAGGGACTGTTGGTTGACCACAATAGCTGTCATTATCGTTAGTATCCCTTCTCCCAGCTATCATCCTGAGGATTTTCTCGCCTGCACACGGCGGGTGATGCGTACATTTTGACTGGAAACTCGTATCTGTGAAATTTGAAGACTTCGGCCTTGCCTTGCCGACCTTCAACTTGGGTTTCTGCTCGAGATGTTAGGACTGACTGATGGATCCGGTGTTTCCTGGATGAGACATGCCTGAAAGTCCTTCTTCTTTTCCTTCTTCTTCCTAGCGCTTGAGCCCATTTTGACTTCATTGAAACAAGGTCAGTCTCAGGCATTTATATCTTGACTGCACGCAATGCCGGATATTCACTTACCTCGTCGTTGCAGAGAAATCTTTAGTGAAGTTGAGAGCAAGACCAAATTGGGCAAAGGCGGTGAGGGCTGAGAACGGGCAGGAACCGTCTTTGGGGAACCCGGTAAGTGCTCCCCGAGGGACCGATACCGATTTGGCTGTCTTCAGTAAACAAAACAAGGCCCACACCCATTCTAGGACGTCTTGCGCAAGACTTGTCCTCGATATACCCGCGAAGCTGGAATCGAGTGCAACTATCTTCCAGAATGGCAGATGTGAACACGGTACGCAGAGAGCTCGGACTGCCTTTTCTTCAGTTGCGCAAGCAACGCCTCCGCGCGGCGCTAACCCCTGCCCCCGCGACTTGCAGAGCAACGGCGCCGATGCGCTCGAGGAAACCCTCAGCCGACTATCCAAGAAGCCCGGCGTGAGAGCGACGATTGCCCTTGACCGAGCCTCGGGAACAATTCTCAAGACAGCGGGCCATATATCCTCGTTGCGAACATCTTCTTCCCAGCAACAAGACTCGCAGTCGTCAACGGCTGCCGCCACCGCCGGCTCGCTTTCCGCGTCTACCACGGATGTCCCAGCCTCGTCTGGAAGCGCTGCGGCAGCGGGCACGGGAAGCGAGACGCAAGGAGCCGAAGAACTGGCGTCGATGGTATGGGCATTTGTGAATTCGGCCGGCGGTCTGGTGCATGGCCTCGATACGGAGGTAATTACTACAATCCCATGGTCGGGAGATGCGCACGGTGCTAACAGTCAGACCAGGATGAGTTGAAGCTGCTTCGGGTGCGCACCAAGAAGCAGGAGCTCGTTATCGTCCCCGACGCGAAATACCTGCTGATCGTAATACACGAGACTCCGGCGGCTTGAGCGGACGGCTAGCCAGGTCGCCGACACGGCGGGCCTTTCATGGATGCGAAATCGCACGAGGGCCACAACGCGTCTCCCGGGCCCTGGCTGAGATGTCACGCGAGACACACCGCTCATTCAAGCTGAATCACCCACTTATATGAGGACCACGTTCAAGTAGCGACAGGACCGCACAGAGAACGAGCATAAACGTCCCAGTGGCCGCCGTTGCATGCATTGCACGCAATGCATAGACAAGATTTCGGCACAGATTCTGCAGGTCGACGTCTGATGTGACTGTAGATCTGATAAATCTCGGATCATATATTTGGACGTGCCTAGCCGCACCGCTCATCACAGCCGGTGGCAGCCAACACTGTGTGCATGCCGCATATAGCACGGACGGGTACGTAAGGAACATAAGTGTGCAGAGGCTGAACCTCGACAAGGGCGACAGCTGTTTCAGGTCAATGGAACAACAGCGAGTATTGTTGTGAAACAAGCAAATTGCCGACCTCCCAGGTAACACAAGCTTATTGTCTTCCGACGTGCACCTGACTGCGTCAATGCCATATGTTCTGCGAGCACGCAGTTGGCTGTCCAGATGGGTTGCGTATTGTCAACCAGGAGGCCTTGGAGGGTAGTAAAGGTTGACCCTGGATGACTGATTGACTGTCGGGTCGGGCGTTGGCAAATGATTGCATGCTGCTGGAGCACTTGTGAACACCATGTAAGTGGTACAGTGGTGAAGTGGGTTTATGCCTATTGGCTGCTGGCACATAGACCGCCCGGCCAAAAGATGAGAATCCCTAATCTCTTGAGTAGTTATATAACAACTTGTAAGCCTATATCATTACTTTCCTACCTAGGCCTTCTTAAATTCTTAATATTATAATTTTAATAAATAAAAATTTTTAAAACTATATATAATTTATATAATACTTTAATTAATTATTTATATTAATTTTATTATTATTATTATTATTATAATATTAAAAGTTAAAAATAAAAGAAGTAAAAAGAGAAAAATTTAAGAAAGAAAGCTTAATGTAGGAAGGTAGATTAGTAGACTAGAGGGTAGATATTACGAGATGGAGTTTTAAGATATTTATTACCTGGACCCCTGCAGTGCACCACAAACCATCTGCAGCTGCTAGCGACCCCCAAGCAGAAAACCTTGGAAAAGTTGGAAGGCCGGGGTCAAGCATTTCATCTGTGGTCAGTAGTGCCCGAGTGGCAGGACTTGCCATCATCCGAATGGCTGAGATGGGACGCCGTCGCATCTGATGTCCAGCTCGTTGGTCAGGACAGCACCACCGTAGGTAAGACAAGAAACACCGGAAACCTGGAAATAGATCTCGAAGTCTCAGGGTCGCATGGCTGCAGGCGGGCAGCACACCTAATCTTGCTTTGCATGCCTGCGTGTCCCCGGCCCTGTGGAAGCTGCAGGGTGAACTCATGGCGGCCCAGCTGCCAGCATCGGCCCAGAGATGCCAGGCTTACCAGGGAACACCTGCCTGACCTTCCGGTTGGCGAGAAAACGGCCTGTGTATCAGCTAGACGACATCAGAGCGGGATGCTAAACCCGAGGGCCTGGCCAGAGGGTGTGGACGACCTGGCGACCTGAAGAGTGCATTTTCATAATTGCTACAGATGCAGCATAATTGTAATTTCCAATTTCCTTCACACCACCAAAGAAGAAGAGGGCGGCTTGCCTGCGGCCTTCGGTTGTATTGTTTTTTGGGATCCCGCCGTCACCTGCACCTTGTTTGCCTCGGTGCCTGTCAAGTCGTCGTTGTATCTGTCCAGGACCATTGCAGACGCAGTGTTCCGCATCGCATGACGTCCCTGCTCGCCCTCGTTACCATACCCGTCGTTATTTATGCGTCAGGCCTACCGGGCGGACCATTGAAACCATCCGCAGTGCAACCCGGACCACCAGTTCTCGCCACACTCTCAAGTGCTGTCATTGCCATGCCCATATACAAGCAGCAGGTCAACTCAAGAATTAGGCCATCTGCACCCAGAGCCTCTCTGTGCCGCCCGACGTGAGAAGATGCCCTCACTGTCATTCTTCAAGAGGCGAAAGACTCGTGACCGCCAGAACAGCTCGACACCCTCTGCTCGGGACGATGGCAGACCAGACGCCGGCGGTGAGGCCCGTGGAGGCGATGCAGCCCACGCAACGGGCGAACCAAGCGTCGCCGGAAAGGGAGCAAGCGGCCACAGCAGCGGCGCCGGTGCAGCGATAGCGTCGCCTGACGGTGGTAAAAACGTGGCCACGGAGGATGAGAAGACCAAGGCAAGGCTGGCGCGGAGAAGCTCGACTAAGGAGCTCATCATCCGTGGGTTTCTGGGGCACCCGGCGCGTGGCCACCGCAGGAGGGAGCTTGATACTGGCGGGTCTAGTCCCGGCTGGACGTCACGCAGTGCTGCCTCGACGCCTCTGCCCGAAAACCACCCACCCCTGATAAGGAGCGAGCACGAGAACGAGCGCCAGCGCCAGGACCAGCGCCCGCATGGCCATGAACTTGGCACCGGGCATAATAAGCTTGGCCGCGGGTTCGAGGGTGAAAGGGGGCCCCAACCTGGGCCCGAGAATGCTACTTCAGCAGCAGCAGCAGCAGCAGCAGCAGGCGCAGGCGTAACCGCAGGCGCAACACCACCACCACCACCACCAGGGGAGTTGCCAGCACAACCATCTCCGACGCTGCGAGAGAATCTGAGCCGGCGACCACGCCCTGTCAGTGCCATTGCTGCCACCTCAAGCATCGGCAGCAACCTGCCGAGTCGGTGGAAGTCTCAGAGACTCAAGAGGCTGCAGAGCCTCGCCTTCAGGCCTCGCGAGAAGAAGGACAAGGACAAGAAGACGACGACGGATACGCCAACGGTGACGGTAACACCAGCTACAGCGGTAAGTGTGTCAACCAGACTGCTCCCTCCATTACTCGGTGTCTCTTTCTTCCCCATTCCCCCCCAAGTGCTCTCCTGCCACTGTCCGTCCCGTCCCACCGTACCACCGTCCCACCATCCTACCGTCCCACCGCATCGAGCAAGACCCAGGCTGCAGGCCCACCGGGCCCAGAACCCTGGCTCCCGTCGACTGTCTTGAACCCCACATTCCAAGGTTTCTACCCCAGATTATCAGCCCATGCCGACGGTCACTTCCACGGCACCACCCTCCTTCGTGCGCCAGCCCCGACGTCCCCGCTGCTGCCGATTGAGTTTGGAGCGTCTCTTTCCCTCGTCCCCGTCAGTCCCCGTCGGGAGTCCCTCGGGAGATGTGGACTGCTCCCGTCATTTTCCATACATGCTACTTGCTGTACGTGAATCTGGCCACCCCATCGCGTGACCATCTGTCTGCCGCACATAGATTTCCCTTTCCTTGGGTTCCTGCGTCCAGCTCTCTGAATCGTACGATGCAGACCGTCTCATCCCTTTTGTGAATCTTACCGTTTGGCCCGCAGCCCTTGGACTTTCTTTCTCTCATCTCCTGCATGTGTTTCCCTGACCGACTGAAGTCAATTGCTCGTGGCTGGACGCGTTCCAACAATCTAACCTTGCATCGTGGCTGACGTACATTTCCCCTTCTCCAACCCGGCAGACCACAGCCTCTCCATCGACTCACTCTGCTTCGGCTTCCGGCTCCTTCTCCCCTGCAACACCACGCTCACCAGCCAACCCAGACAAGCCATTGCCATCTCCTCCGCCAGAGCATCACGGCGCGCCGGGAACCACAGTCTTCAGCCCGCCCCTGAGGCTCAACCGCATCATGGCAACCCTGTCGGACCAGGACCTCGAGAAGCTCTTCTCGGGTGCCCCGCAGTTCTTCGCGCGCGCTGAGGGGCACTACACAGGCGCGCCACATCCGTCGGTCGCCTACCCATGGGACGAGGCCCTCACCATCAGAGACCTGACCGACCACTCCCAGATTGATGATGCGGCATGGGGCTGCATCACCGCGTGGCCCCACATCACTCGCGATGTTGACAGGGGCCCGTCCGCCTCGACATCCGAGAAGATGGCCGCCAAGCGCCGTGCCCACTTCTTCCCCAGGTGCAGGGAGAAGCCAAACATGCTCAGCATGCAGGGGCTCGAGAAGGGCACCATGGGTTATCAGGCCGCCCTAGAGCTTGGTGTCTCGGACGCCCTCATGGAGGAGCAGTGGGGTTTTGGGAGCTTGGGCGCCAAGGAAAAGGCCGTCGTCGAGGCCAGGCAGGCCGCCCTGACGTCCAAAGACGGACTGAGGAGGATGGATGAGACCACGGTGCTCGACCACCTGATGAAGAATGCACAGCGGTATCAGGAGCAACACCAGAAGGACAAGTCCACGTGCCACGAGTTGTTCCAGGAGCTGTTCACTCACATCCTGCACCTGCCGAACCGGACATTGACGGACCCCTACAGCCTGCCCGTTCAGATCATGGCTTTGCTCAAGGTTCTTGCCGCTCCCAACGTGTGGGTTGACTTCTCGCATGTCGAGTGGAGGATACGGCTGGGGCAAATCTTGTGGGGAACACCTGATGACGACGACCAGGACAGTGTCAGTGATGGCTCGTCTATCACGGACGCAGAGGACTCGAAGGGCTTACATGAAGAGAGATACTGGCTCCTGCTGCAGATCCTGCTTGCTTGCGAGCTGCTGGTGCGGCTGGACGCCATTACAGAGGGCGACGAGCTGCCCGACGACGTCCGGCGTTCGGACATTTACCGCTTTGAGAGGGATGCAAATGCTTCGGTGAAATGGTCGCTGCACCTGGCCCGGGCATGGCTGGAAAACATCGAAATTACCAAGACGAGACCGTCAGGCGAGCATGAGGCGCCCAAGGGCTGGCTCGCCAATCTTACCCAAAAGATGACACTGACTAGTGACCGCCCGCATTCTAAGCACCACGACGCTCACAAACAACACAGGGAGCAATCCATCTACGTCATGAAGGGCAAATACTGGGAGAGACAGGTCCGCGGCCTGACACATTTCGCGAGGAGGCTTAAATGGCCGGGACTTGAGACTCAGGCGTCGCGAATTTCTGACAACTGCCGCGCAGTCACCGAGGGAACACCTCTCAATACACCACTGGCCACCCCTCTGTCGACAAGGACAAACAAAACCACATCGTCGTATTTCACGGCGGTGAATGCGGATGGCTCAGTGGAGAGAAAGCCTTCACGGCGGCAGAAGGTTGGCGCAGCACTGCACCCTGCTGGCTGGCTTTCAAAGAGTTACGTCTCGGGCTTGATGCTCCCAGGCGAAGGCCTGTACCACTTCATCATGTCGACCCTGATCGAGAACGACGTGGCCGCGATGACCAAGCTTGGGCCGATGGCGAATCTTTGCGGGGGGTTCATGTACCAGGGCAAGAGCTTCTGGAGTACGGCGTGCGTGGTAGGACGCGTCTTGGCTGCTGGGAAGGGTGCTGTTGAGTGTATGGGATGGATCTCGAGTGATGTCATACCCCTAGGACTGGGAGATGGCTGGGTCGATGTTGACATTGAAGACATACCCGGTAAGTTCTTTCATTATGGCGGCCTCTGCTACACCCCAATGTCATGACGCCGCTCGACATAAAACGGCTCGACGTAAATTCTCATCGACCACTGTTCAGTATTGACCAGAGCTTGCAGAGGACGTGAAACGAACCGGCAAGCAAGCTAGGCTCTGGGGCAAGCTCGCCATAGAGCGAGAGTCTTCAGTTCTTGGTGAAGGTTCCGAACAAGATCCTGTCTTGCCGGCCGACTTTATTATCCCCTACGAAAACAATTACAAGTCACCACCGCCTACAATAAGCGTCGAGCTGAGGTCGCTTATCCTGTCTGAGCCCCTCGATTCAGTACAAACGACACCGACGCTGGAAATTGCAACTCCATTCTCCGACTCCACGTCCCCCCAAGAGTTGAGAACATATACACCCACGATTACGTTCAACGTCACAAATTGGGAGGAGGATGATGACGAGATGGTCACAATTCCCGTGACAAAGGATGTGTACTTCGTGACGGCGCACCCTTGTGTTCCTTCCCAACATGTCAGGATCCTTAAATCGCCCTCCAGCCCTACCATCCAGCAGTTCGATCTATCAGACCCTTTCGCGCCGGGAAATGGCAAGCAACCCGGCCATGCCACGATCAAATGTGAGTTGCCCTGTTTTCGATAGACAAAATTAAGCAACAGCGGCTGACAATAATTCAGGCCACCCGCTACACAAATACTATACTTATACTGCCATCCACCTCTCCGAGCTTCTGAACAAATCCAGCTGGACCCTGGAGCAGCTCCTCAACGATTCCTCGTCCAACTTTGCTCCGAGCATTGCCCCGACATCCAGCAGCGACAAAACGCCTCGTGTCCTCGTCATCGATGCCATGACTAATTTTCTGCCGCAACCCGAGGCACACGAGATCCCGCTGTCGCCCGCCATCAGTCGGGCGAGCACGAACCAGAGCTCGTCGAGCCGGCACTCGTCGCTGAGTAGTGCCAGCGGACGGGGCAGGCCGGACATGGATTTCCAGGGGACGTCGCCGGACCGGAGCGGCAAGAACAAGGAGAGAGATCGGGAGAACAGCGCCAAGGGCACGACGGAGCAGAACATGCATTCCGAGACCCGGAGGCGGCAGTTCGGAAGCGACATGGAGATCCTGGTCAGGGCGCTTTGCGCGGATAGGGGCTGGAACGCGCTGATTTCCCGCCGCAGGCGCGGTTGCCTTGCGTGTGCCATCCGCGAGGCGGGCGCGCTTGGGTGGCGGGTTGTCATCCGGGTCGACTGAGTGGCCCGGTGGGGTTCGAAAAGGAGGCTATTGGTTCGAAGTGAATCCCGGCCATTGTACAAAATTGTTTACGATACCCTGAGCGAGCGCGTTTGGCATTCAAGGAGCATTGCGTATCTCGATCAATATGTTTCGTCTAGAGAAGCCATCAGTTAATGAACAACAGGGCTGGGAAAATGTATAGCTTGAAATCCAGAAAATTGGAATGGGGGTTTCGCGTACCAAGGAAGACTTGTCCCATGAAATCCATATTCCTGGGGAATGATACTAGAATTCCGAGAGCCCTCCCCTGCAGTGAACACATACAAGAGGGGCATATCAAGTGTTACTATGCAATGTCTGTCTCAGCCACAACGGCCTTGCGTAACGTATATGCAACCATGATGAATGAGTGAAACACCGCTACGCAAACGCCATGATCCTAATCCTAACCTGTGGAGGGGGGGGGGGAAGAGCGATGCCATCGCCGTCTCCATAATGCCTAGAATGTCGCCCGCGCCGCTACATCGCAAAATGCACATGTCCGTCTCACCGCATCACAGCTCATCAACACTCCACTCCTTCCAACCCTTCTCCTCACCGGGCAGCTTTACGGCCTCCCACTCGGCCCGCGTGACATTCTTCCACTCCTCGACCGGGATCCATCCGATATATGCCCTGTCGCCAAACCCGCCGACCCAGTACACCTCGTCCACGACGAGACGCACCCACCCGGCCTCGTGGATCCGGTTGCCGGGCAGCCAGTACCGGGCATCCGGGTGGGACCTCAGGAAGCAGTCCTGCAGGTCGGCGGCCTCGGCCTCGGAGGAGGGGTTGATGTCCTCCAGGTGGCCAAGCAGGCTAAAGCGGGGGAGGTTGGCGGCGCTGTAGGGGACGGGGTCGTAGTCCGGCGGCAGGTCCGCCGTGGCGTCGTCGCCCGTGCCGGCCCACCACCTGGAAAGCCAGGTGAGAGGGTTGTGTGACGACGACGACGACGACGACGACGACTTTATGCGCTTCGCGGGCGGGTACGGCGGGGCCCAGCTCACGCTTATGGACATGTTGCTACCCGCGGCGACGTTCTTGAAGCTGGTCGCGATCTTGATGGCCAGGATGGTGGGGTCTCCTTGGTCCTCGGAGCCGCAGTCGGCGATGTAGTCCATCAGCCCGATGGGCATACCGCCCAGGTTCGGTGGTCGGTTCTCGAGGGCGTCGGCATCTCCGCCGAGGCGGCTGGCGGACGAAGGGGGGGACTCTGAGGATGTGGAGGGGAACACAGTGGAGAGGGTGGCGAGTGGGCTGAGGGCCAGGATGCGCCGGCCTAGCACGGCGGACTCATACGAGGTCGGTATGCGCTGGGCGGCGGGCTGGGCGGCGGGCAGTTGGACGGGGGAGGCTGTTGCGGCGTTGAGGGCCGCGAGGGCGGAAACTGATGCTGTGAACTTCATTGTAGGCTGTGACGTCTGTGTGTGGAATGGTGAGAAGTCGCGAGGGAGTCAGGTGCGTCAGGCGAGGAGCAAGTCTCGAGCCCGTTGGAGGAGGGATCGATGGGCGGTCGTTGGACCGAGGCCCGGGAGCCTGGGGGCATTTATCTGATCCATCTAATCTCTTGGCAACGGCTTAGACCGGGCGAGTCAGGATGGGCAGGGATTCGGCGAGCGTGATTTGGTCGCGTGTGGTCAGAGGTCGGCCGGCCTGCATGGGATGGCGTCGACCAGCTGAATGGACAGGAGCAGTCACGCATCAAGCGCCTTGATATGATGCTCCTTGGTTCTCTTGTGTGACCCGACGTTATTAATGGGTATCTCGCCCGCAACACACGAGGGTTCTTTGCGACAAAAGAGAATTACAACATTTCGGTAAAACGATTGGGCGTTTTTCCCTCTCCAAAAGTGTCTGAAAGGTTTATTTGTTTCGCACGTTTTCTTCGCGCCAAGGGAGCACACGATAGTGATCATGGTCATTTAGCGACAAATATGTCGTGGTACCTTTGGGCAAGGGCTCGGCCCATGCAGCTTTCCCAGCTGACAGTGACAGGTGCGGGACACAGCAGCATGCCTGCCTGCCTGCCAATGCACGGTGAGGACCCCTGAAAACGCGCGACGTAAAATCCCCAGAAAATGGCCCGGCAGGGAGCTCTTTGTGGCACCACATCAGGCAAGCTAGCTCTGGCCCTGCTTCTCTCCGACACAACCACACCAGGCCATGAATTGATCCTCACAACCCACCAAATTGAATTGAGTTGAGGAGTCCGGGGGCAGCTAGGGCAATGGAACACACGATGCAGGCCCAGGCCCAGGACTTTTTCGAACACTGGCTTGCCCAAGCCCAGGCGCCCCTTCGCGAGCCTCCGTATGTGCTACTGTCCCTGGCCCCAGCCCTCTGTCGACCAAGCTGACATGTTTGTTGCGGTGGCAGTTTCGACAACATACCAATCTTTGCCTGGGGCGTCCTCTCGCCTCTGCTCCTCCTCGTCATCGTGTGGTACTTCAGCGGCGAGCACGATCAGCCCATCCGTTACCGAGTCCCCTCTCCCAAGGTCCCCGAGCCCAAGGAAATACTGCAGAAGCCGAAGATCAAGGTGCGACTGATGCTGTTCGGGCAAAACATGGACACAATCGCTTACCCGTCTCGCAGGTCTCTGGTGCCAGTGCGATCCAGTGTTATGCCCCAGCCACCGGCCAGTTTCTTGGTTTCATCAACCCCTCCAGCCCGGCCGCCATCGACCGAGCCGTTGACGCCGCAGAGGCTGCGCAGAAGACTTGGGCGAGCACGAGCTTCCGGGAAAGGCGCAAGGTCCTGCGGTCGATGCTTCAGTATGTCCTCGACAACCAGGAGGAGATCTGCCGCGTGGCCTGCCTCGACTCCGGCAAGACCATGGTCGACGCCCAGCTCGGCGAGATCCTCGTCACCGTTGAGAAGTTGCAGTGGACCATAACCCACGGCGAGAAGGCCTTGACCCCCAACAGGCGACCTACGAACCTGCTCATGGTGTACAAGAAGAACACTGTCGAGTACGAGCCCTTGGGTGTGGTCGCCGCCCTCGTGTCGTGGAACTACCCCTTCCACAACCTCATCGGGCCCATCATCTCGGCCATCTTCGCCGGAAACGGCATCTTGGTCAAGGCTTCTGAGCAGACTGCGTGGAGCTCCAGCTACTTTGCTAGTATCGCGAGGGGCGCCTTGATTGCTCACGGCCATGACCCGGCCCTTGTGCAGACCGTCGCCTGCTGGCCGCAAGTCGCCAACCACCTCACCTCCCATCCCAAGATCTCGCACATCACCTTCATTGGCTCCCGCCCAGTGTGCCACAAGGTCGCAGAGTCAGCCGCGAAAGCCCTCATTCCAGTTGTCGCTGAGCTAGGTGGCAAGGATGCCTGCATCGTCCTGGACTCGGCCAAGGGCGACCTGCCGAGGATATGTGAGACGCTCCTCCGGGGCACTTTCCAGGCCGCAGGTCAGAATTGTATCGGAATCGAGCGCATTGTTGCTACGCCCGGTGTCTACGACAAGCTGGTCGAGCGCCTCGAGCCTTGCGTCAAGGCCATCCGTCTGGGCCAGGACGCAGACATGGGCGCACTGATCTCCGATGCCTCCTTCGGCAGGCTGGAGGGCCTGGTCGAGGACGCAGTCAAGCACGGCGCACGCCTGCTTGCGGGCGGCAAGCGCTATGCTCACCCCGACTATCCCAGTGGCCACTACTTCAGCCCGACCCTGCTCGTCGACGTGACCGCCAACATGGCCATCGCACACGAGGAATGCTTCGGCCCCGTGATGGTTCTCATGCGCGCCGCCTCCAACACCGCAGCCGACGTCCTCAGCGTGGCCAACGCGCCCGACTTTGGTCTTGGCGGCAGCGTTTTTGGGCGCGACTCGGACCCTGTCCTCCAGGCTGTCGTCAAAGGCCTGAGGTGCGGCATGGTGGCCATCAACGACTTTGCCGCCTTCTACGCCGTTCAGCTGCCGTTTGGCGGCGTCGGGGGATCGGGGTACGGCCGTTTCGCCGGTGAGGAGGGGCTGAGGGGTTTGTGCAATATCAAGGCTGTGTGTGCAGACCGGTGGGGGTGGGCAGGTGTTAGGACAAGTATCCCGCCACCGATTAGGTATCCGATTGATAGCCAGGACCGAAGCTGGAAGTTCGCAAAGGGCGTGGTGGAGACGGGTTACGGGTTGGGCACGGCGAGGAAGGTCGGTGGTGTGTTGGGAATCCTGAAGAACATGTGAGACACGGGCAGTGAGTGCTGAGGATATGGGGTGATCTGCTCCCTCCTGAGGAGGGTGTTAAGTAGATATCAAGATAAAAGCAGCCGGAGTTGTCGGAGAGCTCAAGGCAATAGATCACGTGTATATTTAATACTAATCTTTGAGACTAATCCTCATCGTCAGAGACAATAGTCCGCTGGACGAAGTTTTAGTCCAACCCAAAGTCCGACCAAGGCTCATGGCCGAGACCGCCGACAGCAGCTCCCACCGCCGGTGATGACGGCAGATTAGTACTCTCGGCGGCGCCTCCGGGGGGATACAGGAACATCTTGGCGCGCTGCCGCCAGACGTCCGCGTATCCAGCCTCCCGCACGTATGAACGGGGACTCTCAAGCTGCGCCGCCCATGGCATGCCCACGTGCCGGGCGTCCACAATGCGCCCGCCGTGCCGACCGAGCACGCCGCGCAGCTTTGAGGCGAGCGCGCCCAGGAGAGCCTCCTGGGCGGACCGCGGCTCTGAGGCTGGTATCAGTCGGGATACCTGCAGTAAGGATGTCTGGACGATGTAGCGGGGCCATTGGGCGTCGAACACGCCGAGGAAATCGAACAGGGCAAGAAGTCCCGCGGCCAGCTTAAGCCGCTCCATCGGTGCTGGGGCCGGTTCTGGCGGCGGTGATGATGTCGGCTCGCCCTGCCCGCTGGGGGGCTCTTGGTGGTCACCGCCCGAGTTTCGCGCGCCGGCGTTGGCGATGAGCTGCAGGATCTGCTGGAAGCCTTCCCGAGTGGACTCCCACGTCTGGTCCTCCTTGAGGCGGGCGCCGCCGCGCACAAGCCAGAACAGTCGCTGCATCTTCTCGACTCCCAAAGTGATGGTCCCATTCTCGGACTCGAACGGCCCGGAGAGCAGGGTCAGTGGGATCTTGGTGCCGGGGTGGATCTCGAGATGTGTCCCGAGCAGAGCACGCAGGCGGTCGCCCAGGAACCTGAGGGGTTGTTTGCCGGGGAGCGCACTCGAGTCCGAGCTGGGTGGTAGTATATATCTCAGAAAGAACTCAAAGTCAAAGCCCAGTTTCTCGCGCATCGTCATGATGGAAGCGCTCTCGTCGTCATCGTCAGAGGTGACATAGGCTCTGTCGTAGAGACTTCCTGCTCGAGGAGTGTCCGCCAAGCGTTCGGTTCTGAGTTGAGGAATGGTGAAATAAGCTCTCCCAGCGGCGTGTTGCCGGACCCAGACATCAAAAGACGACAGGAGCATGGGGATCTTGGCCCAGGAGCAGGCGAGGATGGCAGACTTGAGATAGAAATCAGTGATGTGAGTCCTCCTGACACGGCGCAAGCAGCAGAAGCTGCAGGCCAAAGGCACTCAACTCACCTGAAAGTCATGGTCGCCCTCGATCCTCCTCACATCCCACTGCCAACCGTCGTAAGACGACGTCTCAAACTTGTCGACGCCGTAATACCCATCCCAGGTCGACCCAAAAGCCGCACCGACCATCTGGTACTTGATAGAGTCGCTAGACAGCCGATGGTGCAAGTCGCGGCTGACGAGGGGCAGAGACAAATTCTGCGAAGCGACAAAAACACGCTCGAGAACCTCTTGAGGCAGTTGGGACAGGCGTGAGAGGCCATTCTTCAGCCTCGGTTCGCCATGCTTCGCATGGTGTTTCCTGGCTCGCTTCGGTGCTGGTAGTCCCTGTGAGTCGGGTTCATCGAATCCATCATCTTTGCGCCTCTTGTCGGGCTTGGGCTGCCCTCTCTTGCCACGGACTCTTATTGGTGTCAGCCTCATCGCCGTCCAGAGTTCTCTTCCCGAGAACTTTGCCTCTCAGGCGCTATAATCAGATGGGGATATGAGGCCAGTCGTCCTTGTCGTCCCAACACCTGCACTGCTCCAAAGTCGGGTACGGAAATGACCTCCATTGGGATTCATGATGCAACTTCAATATTGGAGAGGGCCATCTTTCCCAGTGAAGGCACACAAAACATGGAAGAAAAGGTAGTGCGGACATTGACAAGGTACTTGCGATTGGCGACTCCCATAGAGGCACGCCCAGGGTGCACCATCCCGGCGGTAGCGGGTCCTAATTTGTTAGGGGTGAGTCCTGTCTCGAGCGCTAGGCAGTGGGCAGTGGGGTGCTCACAGCGTGGAAGTTTTTAGCTCGCAGGATTGACGTAGCCGGAAAACCTCATTCAAAAAACTTCAGCACACCATGGCAGGATCTTATTGCCGTGACATCGACAGCGCCGAGTTGTTGGAATAATCCGACTCCTCCTTTCTACTACTTGCGGAAAGGGTCAGTCAAGATGCGCCCAACATTGCAGCCTGCGATCCCTTCTCGCAGGCTGCTCCGGTTTCTGCGCTTCCAGTCTGAAGGAATTCCATTCTTCAGTCCCACCCATGCGCGCACCCCCGGAACCAAGTGCCACGGTCTGCCTCCCCACGATCCTCGAGGCTCGGCGCACTCCACAGAACGGCGCGGTTGTGCACCACGGCTATTCTCAACCTCGAGGACCACCGGGTCTGAGGCCGCCCTCCACTCGGCTGTGTTCGACCTGGAGAGCATCCTCCCGAAATCTCTCAACAAGGCTCGCTCCGGTGGCGCCGATGCCGTTGGAGAAAATGCCGCCACAAGGTCACGGAGGTGCCTCTCCACGGACCGGCCCACCGTGAAAGAGCGCAGCAAGACGTGGCAGCAGAGGCTATGGGCGGACCCAACCGTCAAACCAGACTTTCGGACCAGGGCCACGGACGATTTCGACACGTCCATCTTCACTTCGTCCATGACAGCCAGGAGGGCCAAGGCTGCTCTTGAACCTGTGCTCCGGTGCACAGAGGTGGACGAGAAGGGAGACGCCATCCTGACCGACGGCGCATTCAAGAAGAGTGAGCTTATTGCAAAGGTAAGGGCTGAAATAGACACGCACCCACGGCCGAGGGCCCTCCAAGCGCGCAAGGATACTTTGCTAAACATACATTCTTCTGCACTCTAGTATGGTCTTATGCCCCGAGATCTGCGCAAGATCGATTCGTCCAACCTCCCGCACATCCTCGTCCGGCCGGCTGCGATTCTCCTCAACCTCCTACACCTTCGTGTGCTCATCAAGCATGACCGCGTGCTGCTCTTCGACGTCTACGGCTCCCAGGCGTCCTCTGCGCAGTCAGAGTTCATGTACGAGTTGCAGGGCAAGCTGCGGCAGAAGCAGGCCCCCGGCACGGCAGGCGGTCTCCCGTACGAATTCCGCGCACTCGAGGTGGTGCTCATGTCAGTGACCTCGGAGATAGAGAAGGAATTCGGCACCGTTCAGAAGCCGCTTATGCACCTGCTCGGCGACCTGGAGGAGGATGTCGACAGGGAGAAGCTGCGGTACCTGCTCGTGCTCTCGAAGAAGGTGAGCACCTTTGAACAGAAGGTCAGGCTGGTCCGGGATGCGATCGACGAGTTACTGGAGGCGGACGACGACCTGAGCCAGATGTACTTGACGGAGAAGACCCGTGACATCTCACGCGAGGTGGACGACCACACCGAGGTTGAGATGCTTTTGGAATCTTATCACAAAATATGTGACGAGGTTGTCCAGGAGGCGAGCAACCTGGTTTCTGGGATCAGGAACACGGAAGAGGTGTAGGTACTCTTGTGCCCTTGAAGCTTGAAACTGAGCTAACGTGGTTGTCCAGCATCCGTGCCATTCTAGACGCCAACCGCAACGCCCTCATGCTCCTGGAGCTCAAGTTCAGCGTCGGCACCTTGGCCCTGGCGATGGGCACCTTCTTCGCGGGCCTCTACGGCATGAACCTGGAGAACTTCATCGAGGAGACGAACTGGGGCTTTGCAGGCGTGACCGGCGCCTCAATCTTCTTCAGCGCGCTCGTGGGTTGGTACGGTCTGATCAAGCTGCGCAAGGTCCAGCGCGTGCGCATGCGCAACCGCAGGTCGCTGGTGAACAACCCTGACGGCCATGAGCCGTATGGGGCTATGCAGTGGTACAAGGATGACAGCCCCACGGCGCTGCTCGAGGCCAAACACCGTGAGAAGCTCAAGAGGATCGCCGCGATGAAGGAGCAGCGCCCCCAGGCCACGGGACTCAAGAAGTGGCTGCAGAAGTTACAGTGAAGCACTTGGGAAGGGAGGACTCACAAGCCCGCAGACGTCCTGCGACGAGTGAATAGGGTTGGCTGCAACCTCGATGATCGGAGGAGGGGGCTGCCAGTCGGCAGATGCTGGTCCAACATGTACGAACATCTGATGCTGTTCCCTTATGATAGCATCTCGAACTCACCTCATTTCATAGATGATACCCCTCCGAGTAATATTCATAAAGTATTGTTGATTACTTTCCACGACACACAATGCCCGAGACTTGGGACACGCGTGGCCTCCACAGCCTGCCCTTGCCCCCCAAATTGTGAGCCCCCGTCCCATCGCCGCTCCACATTCTGGCTGTTCACCGAGCCAAAACCTGCGTCAACCGGAAAACCTGCTCATCGTCCACGTGTTGTTGCGACTTGCCCGTCGAGATGCTTATCCACTTGTTCTCTTCGCTCTTCTGCGCCGCGAGGACATGGCCAAAATCCACCCCGGGTATCAATGGTATCTCACTCGAGTCGGGCCCGCTGATCTCCTGCGTCGGGGGCGGCACGGGGGCGCCGCTCCCACTGCTCGACCTCGACTCGACGAGCTCCAGGGTCAGGGGGTCCCTCTTGGAGAAGGTCACGCTCACCTCGCCGGCCTCGAGCAGCGCGGGCACCGTCTCGGCGTCCTCGATGTCCAGCTGCCGCAGCGCGGTGTGGCAGACGCGGCGCAGGACCTCGTCCTTGTGGCGCTTCGAGTAGGCGGCGTCGGCCTGCCTGCACCAGGGCATGGAGGGGTAGCTGGAGATGAGGACCAGCAGGCTCTCGTCGCCGGCGGACTGGAAGAGGAAGTGGTGGCTGCGCTTGGGCGGGGTGCTGAGGGCCATCTGGAGCCCGGAGCCGCACGAGGACCGCGGGCTCGGCGTGTACATGGCGCAGAGCTCCAGGATGTTGGTCCAGAGGGACAGGAAGGCCGGGTCGCGGGCTGAGTTGTCTGGCTTGAGGGTGAAGAACCATAATCTTGTGATTGCCATGGTGTGTGCACGGTTTGGGCGTTGAAGACGTCGATGGTGTTGTTTGCTGCTTGTGGTATTATTATTTATTGTCTTGTTCCCGTGAGCTTGTGGTGTTCGTTCTGGTCAAGTAGAGTGGAGATGGCCTGGATTTTGAAAATATTTTTGTTTTTCACTCCTTCAATTGAGTACAAAAGGATTTGCCGTGGCGACGAATTTGGAAGTTGACATGTCCGACCGGGCCCGTGGCTGTTTGTGACCACCGGATACTGTTGCTATATGAGGTAGTGATGGGAGGGGGCCAGGGACGAGGGGGGAGGCCGTGCTACTGCAGCTTGTGCTGCCAGTAGACCTACAGCTCCCGCAGCTGTCTACATGTGGCCACCTAGTAAGGCAGATTTGCCGCTAACGACGTCACAGGCGGGCTAGTTCAGAGGCTAGGTCGGTCCCTTCTCGCATCTTGCAGCTCATCTAAGGGTCCAGACTCCATAATTCCCTTGGACCCCTGAGTATCGGGCACCCCATGAGCACATATGATCCTGCGCCCTCACTACCTACCTAGATAGGTACCTAGGCACCTAAGGGCAAGCTACTTAAGTACTTACTCCGTAGTACCGTCGTAGATGTCAATTAGTCTTCCGCAGCTCAGTATGGAATGAAGGATCACAGAGGACGACACATCTCCCAGGCCGGCCATGGCGGCTGGCAGGCAGCTCCCGTATTATACAGTCATGGATGCTGGGATTCTCCGGCGTGGCGTGCCTCGGAATGAGTCCATCTCGTAGCGGATTCAGTTTGAGGCATGATGTCACGGGCGTCGTGGGTCTGAGGGTGAAGCTGCTTCCCGCCGGTCTGCTCGTGGGTATGGTAACGCCGAGCAAAATGGCTGCTGTCGGGAGTCCAAACGCTGGCCACATATTGAGTCGGACAAGAGGCGTGGGCCCGGACCATCTGCCGTCTGCCATATGACGCTCGATGACACGGTCCACGCTTTGCTGCTCGTGAGCCGATCAGCTAGCTAGCTCCATTGACCTCCGCACGACAATTTTACTCTGCGTCTTTCCTGGTGTCACCCTGTTGGAGAGCTTCAAGGTTGGTCAGCAGGCGGCCCCATCAACTCCTGCCTGGAGCACTTCCAGTGCGGCCTGCATTTCTCGAGATGGCGACTGACACGGGGATTCTCACCTGCAAGTGATAACATGGGGTTTTAGATTGTGAGTTGGCTGCTATAGCACCTATATAGGACGGGCACTGCTTGAATGCCCTCTGCGTAGCCACAGCATCTATCGCCTTTCCACGTACGATATTACATACCAGCGGCAAGCAGACTACAGGGGCTTTATTCACAGTGGTGTTTTGCCTCCGACCTGAGGCTTCCTACTACTGCGCCCTGGAAACGTCACTCGACCTTGATGAGTGTTTGGGCTGTTCCTCATCAAATGCGCCGGGCTGAGAGTCTGGTTTATCTTGAGTCGACCCCCGCTAAATGCTCACGAGAGGCGCTCTGCCACGGGACTGCCCAAGACAATCGATGTCATAGTCGTGACACCCCCTGCAAGCTGCTCAGCCTCGCAAATGGCACTGCCATACCCCTGGCAGGGACAAGAAAGCAAGGAAGCCGAATTTATGGGTCTGTCTTGACTTTGATCGGGGCCGTACTCCTGCATCCTGTCTCAGGGTGATGCGGCTCCACGATGTGTCGAGGCTGTCAGCTCCTTAGCAGCCGAAGTCGTGATCAATTGCTCGGTTTCCGTAGACCTGGGCAGCGCCAGCATTTCCAGCATTCGAAGGCAAGGTCGTCTTTCTCAGTCTTGCGTCTTCTGCTGCACCTGGTTCAGTCGTTGACGACATCCTCGCGGCTCTTCACCTTGTCCACAACACGCTGCCAGTCCAGCAATCTCACATAGAGGCACTCCAGGGCAATCGTGAGAGCCACGCCGGAACCAAATCCGACCCACACGCCATCAATGCCAAGGGCTGGCGCGCCAAGCTCCAACCAGATGGCAAGTGGGACAGCCTCGAGGTAGTTGATTGAGATGGCAATGTAGGCTGCGGCGCTCGTCTTGCCCAGGCCTCGCAGCAGGCCGTTGGTGCCGCAGACGACGGAGTCGATGATCTCAAAGACTGCAGCTAGCCACATGGAGTCGACGGCAAGCTCACGGATGGCCTGGTCCTTGCTGAACACGGACACTATCGGGTATCGGAAGAAATAGAGGACTGCGGCATTGAAAAGCCCGACCAAGAGGAAGACAAAGAAGTACAAAGCGGCTGCGCGCTTCGCAGTGTCCACAAAGCCACCGCCGATCAGGTGGCCGATCCGGGTAGATAGTGCCACGCTGATGGAGAATGGAATGTGCCAGACGACGACTATGGCTGTTGTCTGTAGCAGAGTTAGGGGGCTGAGGAGACAGCATGGGGGAGGGGGAGGGGGCATACCAATAGTGTCTGGGCGGCGAGATGGTCAGTACTCAGGTAGCTGGTACTAAATGTCAAGATCTCGAAGGCGGCCCACTCCCCAATCTGGACGATGACGCCGGCGAAGGAGAGAGATGCCATGGGGCCCCAGTTACGAAGGGCATCCCTCGAGAGGCCGCCCCAGCAGACATGAGACCACCTCCCATATGGCGACATGATGTATATGAGCAGGAGGATAAACCTCAGGTTATTGCTCAGGGCAGATCCGAGGGCAGCGCCGGCCAGCCCCATCTCCATGGGGAAGGCGAGCCAGTAACTGAGGGCGGCATTTACCGGGGCGCATATGATCAGGACAGCCATGCCAACATTGCAGTCGCCCTGGGCCTGCAGGAAGCGCTTGCCGGCCTCAAAGGCGCCGTAGCCGGGCAGGCCGACCAGGCTGTACTGCAGAAACACGCCAGCCTTGACGGCGAGGTGGTGCTGCTTGACAAAGAGAGGCAGTATGCAGGGGGAGAAGATCCAGGCCAGGCCGACGGGGACCAGCGAGAGGGCCATGAGGGACATCATGCGCTGTATGTGCAGCCCGACGCCGACCTTGTGGCCAGAGCCGTAGGCCTGGGCACAGAGAGTGTCGAGGGCGGTGGCCATGCCCTCGAAAACAACCATGCCGCAGACGTTCATGGTCATGCTCCCGATGGAGGCGGCGGCGAGGTCGTCGGCACCCAGGTGGCCGGCGATGAGGATGGTGATGCAGAAGAAGCTGTACTGCAGGAGGTACGTGGCGATGAGCGGCAGCGAGTACTTGAGGAGCAGCGCCAGCTCGGACCGCCAGTGGATGATGCCCCCGTCGCCGATGTGGTCGCCGGCAGCGGCAGCGGCAGAGGCCGGGCGGTCAGACAGCAGGGGAGCGCGCTCGTCGGCGCGGGCGTGGCGGTCCATGGTGTCTTTCTCGGGGGCGGTGAGTGGATAGAAATCGGATGGGACTGCACCAATCCGACATCTGTCCGGGGGATGCTCCGACAAAAGGGGGGGATGAGGCGACGGGCCGAACATGGGAAAATTATTCAGGAGTTGGACCACCTCTCGAGCTTAAATATGTATCTACTACTCAAGTACGGAGTACAGTGGGCCCACAAGGCTCGGCACCCTCGGGGGCACTGGCGCTCGGGGCCGGAGACGCAGAGACGGTGGGTCGCCGTGACAAACCTGAACAGGGTTCCGGGCCTGGGCGGGCTTGTTCCGGTAACCGTAACCGTACATGCCTTTCAGAATGAGTCCAACTCCAGTCTCAGAGGAACGGTTCTGATGACGTCGGTGAGTTTCACTCAATCTTGTTGAACCGAACAGTCGGTGCACCCCGGTCCATGTTGAAGTATTGAAGTCATGTCCAATGGCACTGGCCAGTCACCATCACAAGATACGTCTTCCTAGTTTATACCACAGGGCGCTTAGTTATGCCGTCTCGGGTAAGGCTCCCGCCCTGGCACCAACAAGAGGGGCACTCATGTTATATATACTAGAGAGTCTACGTCAGAATGTGCTGTGGCGTCCAAAGATCAGCCATATGCATTCACAATTCCAAAGGGCGTGTTGAAGCCTCCCCTGTAGGACGTCAATTGACATGATCTACGCCTGGGCCCCTCTCACAGCTGGCTTGTCAACATGGCTCCTGCGATAAAATGGCACACATTTTGAACTGTCCCTCCCGCAAGATTCAGTTCAGTGTTAGTTATCACGTAAAAACCTCAGCAGCAAGAATACTATGGCATCCTCACGCTCATCCATCTCCATCACTTACGTGCCCGCAGATTGCGGCTCAGTCTTCCCGGGGAAATCCAAAGCCCCACAGGCCTTCCGAGATGTTGGTATCGTACAAAAGCTGCGGGACGCCGGAATTCCTTCCATCTCGGAGACATACGCCTTGGGACAAGACATCGCATCATATAAGCCAACAGCCTTCGCGCCAGGCCACGTACGCAACGAGCACTTGAACATATCAGTCTGCGAGCGCGTCCATCAAGCCATAGTGCAGAACCTCAGCGCCCCCAGCCCTGACCATGCCAAACCCCCCTTCCAGCTCATCCTAGGCGGCGAATGCGGCATGTCCCCAGCCATCATGTCCGCCTTCTGGCAACACGCAAGCCTGCAGTCACCCCCCGCACGTGTCGGCCTCGTATACATCGACGCAGACACAGACATGGCCTCGCCCGCCGACCCAAACTCCACCGGCATCTTCGCAGGCATGAACCTGACCCACCTCATCCGGGGGCCCGGCGCCTTGCAGAGCATGGAGCAGTTCAGCCGGCCCGCCGGGGGCGGTCCCGTCTGCGACCCGAGCAACACGGTGCTGTTCGGCACCAACATGACCTGCGCCGGCAACACCCCCGAGCATTTCGCCCACCTCTTCGACCACGGCTTCAAGGTCGTCAGCTCTGCCTCGGTGGCGCGGGCCCCCGACGACCGCGCGGCCGAGGCGCTGCGTTTCCTCGAGGACAGGGTCGACGTCATCCTGGTACACCTCGACGTGGACTCGATCGACCCGCGCATGTTCCCCCTGGCGCATCTGCCCAACTTCACAGGTGTCTCGATGGAGTCGATGATGCAGGCCCTGAAGGTGTTTGTCGGCAGCGACAAGGTTGGGGGCCTCACGATCGCCGAGGTCAACCCGGATCACGATCCGGGCCTAGAGATGCTGGAGAGGCTCACAGATCAGGTTGTGGGCATGTTGGCGTCGAGAAACGAGAGGGCTGGGGGATAATAAAAGAACGGCGGTTGCTCTATTATATCACCAATTCCGTCTTTTGCCAAAGCGTGATACGTAACCCAATGTTATTGATTATCATATGCATGAACTCAGCTAATATCTTTGTAAGAGCTCTGCTGATATGCCCACTACGCAGTCCCGGTATCTCTCCCTGGGCATCCCATATGACACCCTCATCTAGGATTCTCTCCTATGGGACACCTTCCAATAGGATGATTTTTCTATAGAGGAGCCTCTTGCAAAAGGCTAACACATAGAGTAGAGCTGTAGGAAGCTTATTATAAAGTATTTATATTATATAAAGTGTGATAGTTACTAGGATAGTAATAATATAGTTCTTTTATAGAATATAAAGCTAGGCCTATTTCTATGCTGTGCCACACCCTTCTTACTATCATTATATTTTAAATATAAATTTAAAGAATTCTATAGTTTATAAAATAAAAGGAACATCGTGGTGAAGCCGGGAGCGAGGCGTCGCTTCCGGGGCTGGGCACCTAGCCCCCGACCTCACGGGTAAACATTTACTTGCAATCAAGCAAGAAAGAGGACACGAAAGTCACTTCTAGGTACTAATTAAATAAGAGATCGGAGATTCGCATTAGAAAAAACGGAGATTACACCAGTAAATACTTTTTTTAAAGCTTTTAAAATTATATATTAATTTATATATATATATTATTTTTATTTAATATTATATTTATTTTATATATTATTATATATAAAAATTAACGTTATTTAAAATTATATTAATATATTTATTTAAACTTTTATTTAAAAAATACTATTTATTATTTATAATAATAATTTAATTTATATTAAACTTATAATAATAAAAAAAATATTATTAAATACGTTATATTTAATAATATATTATAAAATTAAAATATATAATTTTAAAAAAATTAATATAAAGTTAAAATTATAATTATAATATAAAACTTTTTAAAATAATTTAAATTATTTTTTTATTTATAAAATTTAAATTTTATAATAATTATTATAAAATTAAAATTTAATATTAATATATTATAAAAATTAAAAAGATATTAAATATATATAAATTAATATAATATTTATAAAAATTAAATTAGAAATTAATTTAATAATTAATTTAATAACTAATATACCCTTTATTTTTTTTAATATAAATTATAATACCCGGGTAAAAGTAATTTTAAAACCCCCGGGGGGCTCCGGGGCATACCTTTCTTACCTAATTTATAAAATAACCAAAGCCCCTATAATTTAAAAATTAAAAAAAATAAGAATTAATTTTATACTAAACCTAGACTTAATATATTATTTATTTTTTAAAATTTATACCATTATATCTAATATTTATAATTTATTATAATTTTAATTTTTTACTTAATATTATTTATAATACTATTAAAAATAAAAAAAGAAAAATTTTAAATTAATTTAAATAATAATAAAAAAAGTTTTAATACTTTTTTTATAAATAATATTTTAATTAAGAAATAAAAGTATAATTAATTTTTTTAATAAAGAATTAATTTTTTTAAAATAATTAAAATTATTAATAAAGTTAAACTAAAGGACTTAAAGTTAATTAATATTACTTTATTATTTATAATATATACCTTTTAATAGTATAATAATTAATTAATGGATTTTAAAAAAGCTTATATTTTTTAATTATAAATTTTTTATAATAATAAAATTAAAATTATTTATATATTAAATTATATTAATAAGAAATATTAAAATTATTAGAATACTTATATTAAATCTAAATAATAAAAAAATAAGTTTATATTTAATTATTATAAGTAAAATAAATTTAAAATCTTTAATATTAATTTTAAAAAAAACTTTTAAAATATATTTAATATTATTTAAAATTCAATTAATATTATATATTAATAAAAAAATTAGAACCCTTAGGTCTTTTATTAGTATTTTAAGACTTTAAAGCTAGAATAAAAAGTAAAAAATAATAACTTAAAAGTTAAATTCTTTTTATTTAAACTATTTAAATAAATTTTTTTAAAAATTTAAATAAAATATACTTTAAATATATTAAATATAAAGAATAAAATAATTAGAATAATCTAAATAATTTAGATTAATATTTTTAAATAAATTTTTAAAAAAAAGTATAAGAAATTAGAGATAAAAAAAAGGGAAAATAATAAAACCTTTAATAAAAAAAAATAAAAAGAAACTATTTAAAAAAATATTATAAATTTAAAAGAATTTTAAAATTTATCTTATATAAAAAATAAAAGTTAAGAATTTTAAAACTAAGGTAATTATATTTTAATTAATTAAAATACTTAAAAGAATAATTTTAAAATAATTTTAAAATTAAATCCTTTAAATAATATAAATAAATTAACTACTTATTTCTAATATAATAATATATATTATTATTCCTTAAATTATTTAATATTAATAAAATTTATAATATTTATAAATTAAATTTAAAATTATAATAATTATTAATTAAAAAGTTATTAAGAATAGAATTATAAAAAAAATAAAAAAAAAGTATTTTATTTATTTATAGGAATAATATTTAAAATTAAGGAAAATAATTAATAATTAAAATTAAAATTAAAAAAAAAGATTATAAATATAAGAAATATTTTTATAATTTTAAATAAGGTAATTATAAAATAAAATTAATAATATATTAAAATTAATTTAAATATATAAATATAAGTAAATTTAATTAATATTTCTTTTATTAAAAAATTTAATTTAAAAGAGTTAAAGAAATTCTTAGTTATTATAATAAAAATTAAGGAAATATTAATTTTTATTTATAATATTTATTAAGTTCTTTTATTATTAAAAGATTATTTTAAAAATTAAAAAAGAAAAACTTAAAATATTATTATAATTAAATAAAAGTATTCTAAGTCTATTTTATTATTAAATATTTTAAATTTAAAATAATTTTAAATAAAATTAAAAAATTATTTAAAAAATTAGTAATTTTAATAGAATAAACCTTATATTATTTAATAAATTATAAAATCTTTTATATAAAATTAAAAGTAAAATATATATTATTATATTATTTTTTCTATAAATAAGCTCTTTATTTTAATTAATAAAATAAAAAATTAAAAATTAAAAAAAATAAAAAAGAAAGATAAATTATTTTTAAATTCTTTTAAAATTCCTTTATAATTAAAAAAATTAAAAATTTTTTTTATTAAATTTAAAATAAAAGAGTTATTATTAAAAAAAAAGGTAGATTATATAATTAAATTAAAAAAAGGAATTTTACTCTTTTTTTTACCTTTTTACTTATTTTTTTTATTAAAATTTTATATTTTAAAAGAATAATTAAAGAAAAGTTTAAAATTAAAGTAAATTATCTTAAATAAAAATCTTATAAAAATACTAATTTTATTTACTTTAAAAAAAAATAATACTTTATAACTTTATATTAATTATAAAACTTTTAATAAAATTATTATTAAAAATTATTATTTTTTATTATTAATTTTAAAAATTTTAAATAAATTATTAAATACTAAATTTTTTTTTAAAATTAATTTAATTAATATTTATTATTAAATTTAAATTTAAAAAAATAATAAATAAAAGATTATATTTTATATATATTATAATTATTATAAATTTAAAATAATTTTATTTAAATTAATTAATATACCTATTATATTTTAATTTTTTATTATAAAAATCCTAGAAAATTATATTAATATTTATATAATTATATATTTAAATAATATTTTAATTTTTTTAAAATATAAAAAAAATATAAGAAATATATTTAAATAATTATAAATTAATTAATAATAGTTAAATTATATAGAAATTTAAAGAAATATAGCTTTTTTTAAAAAGAGATTAAATTTTTAAAATTTTTAATTAAAAAAAAAAAATTTAAATAAACTTTAATTAGATTAAAACTATTAAGAAATAGCTTATTCTAATAATTTATTATAATATTTAAATTTTTTTTAATTTTTATAACTTTTATTAAAAATTTATTAAAAATTATTTAAAAATTATATAAGTATTTAATAAATAGTTATTTAAAATAAAGTATAATTAAAAGTTAGGTAAAATTAATTTTTTTATATTAAAAAATTTAAAAGTATATAAAACTTTTAAGATATTTAAAGTTAAATTTTAATAAATATCTTTTTTTTAATATTATAATTTAGTACTTTATATTTAAATTAAATATAATATATTTAATAAAATAACTACTTTAATAATTTCTTAAAAATATATTTATAAAAATAAATTATAATAGTATTTTATTATATTCTAATTAAAGAAATTTTTAAAAATAAAGTTTAATTAAATGATTTATAATAAGGAATTAAATACTATTATTTTAAATTTTAAATACTAATAATAATATTTTAAAAGGACTTAAAAATTAATAATAATTCTTTTAAATTATAATAATTTTTATAATTTTATAAAGTAGAAAGAATTAATTTAAAAATAAGTTTAATAATTAATATATTTAGCTGGGTTTAATTTTATAATTAAATATTATTTTAAAAAAATTAACCTAATAAATAGCTCTTTAAGAAAGCCTAATTATATATTAAAGAAAAAATTTTTAAACTTAAATTAAATTTTAATTTTAAAATTAAAAATAATTATAATTATAAAAAAAAACTTTTATTTTTATTTAAAAACCTAATAATAAACTTATTTTAAAACTATAATTAAAATTATTAAAATATTAAAAGTTTTAAAAAATAATTCTTTTTTAATAAAATATTAATTTAAATTTATAATTTCCCTATAAGGGCAGTTTATAATAAAAATCTAGACTTAAAAGTATATTTTTAGTATAGATATAATACATTAAAAGTCCTATTTTTTACTTTTAAATTTAATTTATAAAGCTTAGGGGTAAAACTTTATAATTTAAATTATAATTAAAAGAATATAATTTTTAAATAATATTATTTTAAATAGTTTTAATTATAAAATTTAAGATAAATTTTTTTATTAAAAAAAATATATATTTATATTAAAATAAAAAGTTTTAAAATAAAAAATCTTATAAATTTATTATAATAATTTATTAAGTAAATACTAGAAGTAAATAAAAATATAAAATTTAATTAAATAATATTTCTATTAATTAAGTTTAAAAACTTTTATTATAAAATATATATATTCTTATATAATATATTAATATATATTTATATTATATTATTACTTATATAAAAAACTTATTTTATTATTAATTTTATTTAATTTAATATAAAAGTTTAATATAGATTTTATTATTAAATTTTTAATTATTATTATAAATAAATAAAAAATAAATTTAATTTTTATTATAATAAATTAATTTATTAAAATAAATTTTTTTTTTAATAAATATTATAATAAATATTATAAAATTAATTAAGATTTTTTATAAGAAAATTAAATATAAATAAAAGGTTTTAAAAAATTTTTAATTAATTAAAGAATGATTTTTATTAATAAATTTTAAAAAAATTTATATTAATTAAATAAAATAAAAAACTATTATATAATAATATATTACTTATAAAGTAATAAATAAATTAAATAAATAAATTAAACTTTAAAATAATATTTTAAAACTTTTATTTTAAAAAATATATAAAATTAATTAAACTTTTTATATATTATATTTTTTATATATAATTTAATATAAAATATAATAATTAAAATAAGTTTTTTTTAAATATTATATAATTATAAACTATTTTTTATAATTATTTTTAATTAATAATTTATTAAAAATAATATTTTATAAAAAAAAGTATTAATTATAAAAAAATAGCTAGAAAAATTTTAATAAATTTAAATAAAGTATAAGAATAATTAAAGATATATAATTAAGATTTAGGTTTAAAATTATAATATATATTATTAATTTAAATAGTTTAATATTAAAAAATAAGTATTTTTAATAATTAAAAATCTTTATTTTAAAAATAAAAAGCTAGTTTTATAGAAAGTTAGTTTTTTTAAAATTTTATTTTAAATAGAAAAATAGGTTTATAATTTAATCCTTTTTAAGAAATATTTTTAAATATATAATGTTTTTTATATAAATTAATTAGAATTTTAAATAATAAAAAACCTAGAAAATTTATTTAAAAAAGTAGTAAATTTATTTAATTTAAAGGATAAATAAATTAAATAAGAATTAAAAAAGATTTAAAATTATTAAAAAATTAAAAGTATTCTATATTATTTAATTAAATAAAAAAAATAATTAAGTAAATATAATTTTTAAATTTTAAAAAATAAAATATTAATAAATAAAATTATTAAAAAATATTAAAAAGAAAGAGGATTTTAATAAAAATAAAAAAAGATTATAAATATAAAAAATAAAAGTTTAAGAAAATAAAAATAATAGAATAATAAGATTAAAAGTAATTAAAATAACTACTTAATGCCCTTTTAATAAATAAAAAAAAAGATAAATAATATTTAAATAAAGATTAAATAAATAATTTATAAAGAGTTAATAAAAATTAATATTAATTAAATAAAAAATTAATAATTAATTAATAATAAATTAATAAAAAAAATATTATTAAAATAATTATTTAATAAAAGTTAGGTAAAAAATTAATAAAACTTATATAATTAAAATAAGTATTAAATAATTTTAAAATTAAAAAAAATATAATTAAAATATAAGTTAATTAAATTATAAGAAAGTGGAAAATTAATATAATTAAATTAAAGGTTTATTTTTTTAAAAGAATTTAAATTTATAAAAATTTAAAAATATTAATAAAAAAATAATATATAAATATTATTACTTTAATTTAAAAAACTTTAAAAAATTATTTTATTAAATTTATTTATTAATTAATAATATCTTTAATTAATATATAAAAAAAAGTTATTTATATTTTATAAATTATTTTTTAAAATAATAAAAAATATTCCTTAAGTTATTCTTTAAAAATATTATTTATTATTATTATTATTTTTTTAAAAAACCTTTAAATTAATATATATTAAGCAGGAAATCTATTATCTGCTAGGGATAGGTAAAGTATATAATAATAATTTTTAATTAAATTCTAATAGATTTTCTTATTAATAGTATTTAATATACTTTTATTATTAAATAAAATTAAATAAAAGGGGTATAAAGTACTTATAATTTAAATATAAAAAATATTAGTTATTATAATTTTTTTATTTTAAATAAAAATTAATATTAAAAATTTTTTTAAATTATAATTAATTTATATTTAAAATAATAATTTTTTTTTTTTACTATTCTTTTATTTATTCTTATATTTTAAATTCTTAATAATTTTCTTATAAATAAGGTTTTTATTAAAATTATTAATAAATATATTTATTAAAATAAAAATTAAATAAATTTATAAGATTATTAATTTATTTAATTATAAAATTAATAATAAAAAATCTACATTATTAATAATTCTTTTAAAAAGTATTTTTATAAAATAAAAATTAATAATAAATTTAATAATTAAAGAATTCTTTTATAAATATTAATTAAAAATATAAAGATTTAAAAAAGGAAATTATTTATTATAAAATATAATAAATAATACTTTATAATATAATAATTATAATAAAAGGAGCTTATAATAAAAATTATATAAAAAATATTTTTTTTTAAAAAAAGAAATTAGTTTTTTATTTATTTTAAAAAATTATATATATAAATATTATAAGAAATTTAAAATTAAATTATTTGGATTTATTCTTTTAATTACTTTTTACTTTTAAGTAATATATATAAAAATTAATAGGTATTTATTAAAACCTTTATTATATATTTCTTATTAAAAAGTATAGTATATTTTTTAACTTTAAAAAAGTAATTAAAAGTTAAAAATATTTAATAAAAAATTAATAAATTTAAAAAAGTTTATAAAATTTTTAAAAATTCCTTAATTTCCTATTTTATTAATAATTAAGTAATTTTTATAACTACTTTATTATAAATATAAAAAGTTTATAGATTAGAAAAAAATTTCTTATTTATTATAAGTTTTTTATTTACTACTTTTAATAATTCCGCTAAAGGTTCCATTTAAAACTTATTATTAAAAAAGCTAGTAAAAGAAAAAAAAAGTTAAAAAAAAAATTAAATTAATAATATTATTATTAAAATTTAAATTTAATTTAATAAAATATACTTTAAATAAATTATTTAAATTATTTAATAATTATAAGGTATAATAGTAATAAAAACTATTATTATTATTATTATTATTATTAATAAAATTAAAAAGTAATTAATAAGAATTTATTGAATTATTATAAAATTTATAAATATTTTTATTTAAAAAAAAGGTATTTTTTAATAACTTTAATTAAAAAAAAAGTTAAAAAAAGATTTTCCTTAAAATTTTATTTAAAGAACCTTTAAATTTATTTAATATAATAATAATTTAATAATAATAAACTAATAAAAAGGAAAATTAAAATACTTATAAAGAAGTTTATAAATAAATTTAAAGGAATGGGTTATTAAGTGGAAAAAGGGAAGAAAAAAAAAAGTAAGGGTAATAATATTTTTAAATTAAATTACTTAATTTATATATAGTAAAAGATATTTTAAATAAAATTAAAAGCTTTAGTGAATTATTAAAAATAGTTATTAGAAAAAATAAATAGATAGTTATTAAAAATATAAGTAGAAAAAGTTTAATAAAATAGTTAAAAATGGTTTTTAGGGGGAGAAATATAATTATAATATTTAGGTAAAAGTAACCTTAAAACCCCTAAAGGGTTCTAAGGTATACTTTTTTTATTTAATTTATAAAGTAGTTAAAGCTCTTATAATTTAAAGGTTAAAGGGGGTAAGAATTAATTTTATATTAAATCTAGACTTAATATATTATCTACCTCCTAAAACCCGTACCGTCATACCTAATACTTATAGCCCGTTATACAAATTTTTAATTTTTTAAATAAAAATAAGGAGGGATAAATTATATTAAAAAGTTATTAAAGTCGAGGTATTTATTTATATAAATTATATTTAAAACCGTTATTAACGGCTATTAAAATAATAATTAAAAATTAAAAATTATAATTAATTTAATTATATTAATTATAATAAATTTATAAATAATTTTACTTTTATTTTATATATATTTAAAAATATATATAATATTTTTATATTATAATAAATATTTAAAATTTAGTATTTTAAAAAATATAATATTAAAATAATAATTAAAATATTATAAATATTTATAAATTTAATTTTATAATATATAAATGAAATTAAAAAATATTATTTTAATAATAATATTAATTAAAATATTATTAAAAAATATTAATAAAATTAATTTTTTTAAAATAATTATTATATAAATAAATTATTTTTTTTAATATAAAATTAAAAAACTTATAATTATAAATTTTTAATTAATTTTATTTAATTATTTTATATTATTATAACTTTATTTACTTTTTAATTTAATTTAAACTTTTTTTTAAACTTTTTTAATATTTTTTTTTAAATAGTTTAAATTTAAATAAAGTTTTTTAAATTTAAATTTAAAATTTTTATAAATTTTAATTTATTTTAAATTAAACTTATAATTTTTTAACTTTTTTAAAAATATATTAATTAATTTTAATATTAATAAATTTAAATAATAAAATATAATTAATTTATTTAATAATTATATTTTAATTTTAATTAATTTTAATTATTTTCGAGTAATTTTAATTTATCAAATAAATATTTATTTATAAAATAAAACTAAATTTTTTAAAGTAATAACCGCTTTTATAATTACTTATTTTAATAAACTTATATTTATATATAGTTTAAATCACACAGTAATTTAATACTTTCGTATAATACTCGCTAATATTAAATTAAGTTACCCGCAGCCCGTAATAGTTTTATTTTTTAATATATTAGCCCGAATAAACATAGTTTAACGTTATAATTACTAGTATAATAAACTAGTTTTTAATTATACTCGTATTATAAAAATAAATTATAAAGTTATTATAAAAAGTTTTATATAATATATTTAATTAAATTTATTTTTAAAAAATATATTATATTTTATTTTTTTTAAATATTAATTATTATTTTTAATTTAATAAAAAAATTTAAATAAATAAAATAATTTATATAAATAAATTTTATAATTAAAACATTTAATTAAAAATTTTAATTATATATATATATATATATATATATAATTTTAAAATATTATAATTTAAAATTATAATAAAATTATAATTTAATAATTATTATAATTTTTATTTAAATATATAATTATTAATTTTAAAAAATAATTAAAATAAAAAATAATTTATTATATTTTATTTTTAAAATTTTTATAATAAAATTTTAAATTTTTTATTTTTTTTAAAAAAAATAATTTATTAAAAAATAAAAAAATAATATAATAATTTTATTTTTTTTAAATTTATATTTTTATTATTAATAATAAGTAATTTTTTTTAATATAAAAAATATAATATAAAAAAATATTTAAAGTTTTTTATAAATTTTTTTTAAATATATATATAAAATTATAAAAAATTTTATACGTAAATAAAAAAAAAATAATTAATTAAATAAAAAAATAATTATATAATATAAAAGAAAATTATAATATAATTAAAATTAATATAATTAAAGCCGGTAAATTTATAAAAAAAGTAAAATTTATTTAAATAATTTATAATTATTTAAAATAAAAGACCGGATATTCGTATACTTAAAATTAAATTTCGTATATTTAAGAATAACTGCAATTAATTAGAGGGCTTTATTTTATGTTAGACCACCCTAGTAGTATTTTTTATATTATTAACGTACCTATTAATATGCCCGTTAACGTGCCTTATAACGAAATTTTTTCCTATTAAAAAATACTTGACGGTAACTATATAAACATATATTCCGCCTAAAACGCTACTATTTTATACTTTAATATGTGCAATCTACATAGTTTTTTACTATAGTTTAATTAATTAGTAAGGAAATATTACTAAATGCTAGTTATATGCAACGGTCTTATTAATTATTATAATAGGTTCTAATTAAAATAAATTCGTGCATATATATAGATTATAAATAGGTACGCGGGATCCGATTTTAGGTACGCGAATATTTAATTTTTAAAATAATTAAGTAGCTTTATAGTATAGTTAATAAAAGTATAAAAAAAAAGGTATAGTTATATATATATTTTTAATTATAAAAAGTTTTATAAAAAGATTATAAAGTTAGTTTAAATATTTAAAAGTTTTATTAATAACGTTTTATTAATAATATTTTATTAATAAAAGAACTTATACCCCTCTTATAATTTATATTAAATACTATATATTAAAAAATAATAACGTTTTTATTATTAATTAATTCTTTTAATTAAATTATTAAAATTATTAATTAATTTAAATTAAAATAATTAAAATTACTATTAAATATATAATTATAATTTACTTATTTTAAACTTATTTTAAACATTTTAAAACATTTTAAATTAATATTTACAAATTATTTTAATTTAAATTCCTTTAATAAATAAAATTAAACTTAATTTATTAATTCTTAATTAATTATTATATAACTTTTATTAATTAGTAAATAATTATTAATTACTTATTAATTTATATAAATTATTATTATTTAAATAATTAAAATTATAAAAACTATTACTTTTTATATTATTTAATTAATTACTTTTACTATTATCGCTTTAATAATTATTTTAATAAACCGATTAATAAATTAATTAACGAATTAATTAACGGTTTAACTAATTAATTTAATTAATTTAATAGTTAATTTAATAATAATTAATTTAATTAATTTAATTAAAAATATTTCTATGCCCTAGCCTTATATAGCCCTCTTATTTAAAATATATAAATAATACGTTTTAAAAGTTTATTATAAAATTATAAAATTAGCACATTCGTTATTTAATTAATATAAAGCTTAGTTTAATTAAAAAGTTTAAAAGATTTAATAAACTTAAAAAAGTGCTAGTAGGCGTATAGAAAAAAAAAGATATCCTTATTTTTAATATTTAAAAAAGTTAAAAGAAAAAGGATAATAATAATGTTAATAAACGTTAGTAGCTATAAATATTTAAATATATATAATTTAATAAAGAAAGTTATAATAAAAAGATTTTACTATATTTTTTATAGTTTTAAAAACTTAATTACTAATAAAATATTAGTTAGTAAGGTATTAACTAATAAAAGCTTTATAACTAGTATTAATATTACGACTTAAAGTTAAAAATAATATATAAAGTAGTTTTAATTAAAGCATACTCTTTAATTTACTTTTAAAAAACATTATAATCACTTTTAAAAATTTAATTATATTATTTAAAGTTATTAATTTACTATTAAAGTGCTTAGTTTTTCTAATATAACTTATTAATTAAAATAATCTAGTTTAAAAACTTTATAACTTTTTATTATTAAATTTAATCTTTAAGAATAATAATTTTTATAAATAAATCGTTTTAAATAATAATATAATGGAAAAAGTAGGCCTTTTAATATAAAAAAACTTAGTAATTATTTTAATTATTAGTATAATAAGTATTATACTTAATATACTTAGCTTTAAAAAAATTATTCTACTTATTTATTAATATTTAAAAATTATATTTAATAAAAATTTAAAATATAATATAATAGTTACCCTTTAATTTCTAATTATAAGTAATAAAAGTTACTAAGTAAGCTTTATACATTATTATAGTATAAAAAAAAAAATAGGTTAGTTAAGGCGTCCTTTTTAATCTAATTATAATAATTTTAAAAATTTTAATAAACGTAAAAGTAGCCTAGTTATAAACACGTTAATCGGTTTATAAATTAGTTAATTTTTAATTAAAATCATCGAAATTAATATTATTGAAATACTTAGAATAAGGGTATTTAAATAATTAATAAATTTTAATTTATAACTACTATTTAATATAGTTAATAGGAGTATAAAAAAAAGGTATAATTATATATATATTTTTAATTATAAAAGGTTTTATAGAAGGATTATAGGATTAGTTTAAGTGCTTAAGGGTCTTATTAATAACATTTTATTAATAATATCTTATTAATAAAGGAACCTGCACCCCCTCTATAGTCTGCACCACTTTGTGTAAGTTAGAAGGACTTAGTGCCTCTACATCGGTGTTATATGTGTCTGGTCCAATCCGTGCATTCATTTCTTTTAGTAATATCTTATAATTATTAGACGGGAGCCGAGAGACTGGATTGTCTGGTATGGATGCATTCAAGTTATTCAAAGAATCTCTAACATAATCCAGAGACAAATCATTATAAATTACCGGGTATTCCAAGATCTCGTTACCGAAGCGAAGGTTTTGGAATGCGAAGCGGCAAACCGGAGATGTTGGTGCTAACCCGATCGGGTATGTACATATGTACTTTTGCCTGCAGAGAAGAGGGTCAGCCTTTGGTAGATATTTAGTGATCATGGAATGACCTACAAAATACCAAGTCCGGGATGGGTCTCTGCAAATTGTCTACTTAAGTATACCGCTCGTAACCTGTCTGGCTCACCGTCAAATGTCTCAATATCTGCCCTTGTGCCAACATTTATCCATGCAAACTTTTTAGTTTCCAGATGAGAACTGTGCCAGGAGGCACCGCTTGAGCCTTGATCATTCGATTTGTGGCCCTAAATGTGACTTAGGGCTTACTGTAATGACACTTGATTGCTATAATAGTACTGTGATATATGATTTCAATGACTTGATACTTTCCCACCGGCTGAGGTCGATTTCCCCCAATTAAAAATCCTTAGGAGTCATCCCTTACTGCCTAAAGGGGAGATATGGAGAGTGTAACGGAGGCACAACTGCTAGTCCAACACTCTGCCATCCGGTAAAAAGACCATAATAACTAATTTAAATTAATTACTTCCTAGTAGTATATAAATGCCGTACCGTCACTAAGAGTCCCACGCCTATCAGCCTATAATATTTATAATATAATAAGCATTATTTTTTATTTTTTTAATTAATTATATTAATTATATTATATAAATAATTTAATAAATTTTAAATAATATTTAATATAATTATTATTTATAATATTTTTTAATTATTAAATAATTATTAAATAATTATATAAATTATTACTTTTAAATAACAATTATTATTATTTACATATACTACTAACTGTTTAGATAGTTTAGGTGCTACTCTTCGCCGACTTTGGATGAGACCAGTCCACATATTCTGCGCGGATGCTGCAAAATGGTATCCAGGTGCTCGATATCACCGTGGTGTCGAGCTAGGTAGATGCAGATGGCCTGACATTCCAGAACGGACCGCCGCCAGACAAACCATGCGTGATGCTGGCTGAACTCGGCAAACCAGTATGCCAGCAAGATGAGTGCGTACGGGTCCTTATCCACCACCAACTGTCTGAAGTCTAGCTGCATAAGAGTGATGAAGGAAAGAAATGCAAGGATGCCAGTCTTGCTGCTATTCATAGCCATCAAGTTGTTCAGGATGTTCGCCGAGAAGCGATACGGATTGGACTCAGAGTTGACATCGCCGTACAGACCGAGTAGCTGGCAGAGCTCGACAGGGAGCCGCTTCAGCCCGGGCTCTGTTTTCGATATCCTTTGGCAAACAGCCTCGATTTCTTGGGTCAAGAGGTGTAGGCAGCAATCGGGACGGGTAGGATCTGTGATACGCCATATCTCACGCTTGCCGTCGTACATGCGTAGCCAGTCCAGGTCGCTCTCTGAGGACTTTCGGAGCGGCCAGGCCTCTTCCGGGGACAGCGCGTCAACCCCGGCGAGGGTGGATGTTCCGAGGAGGGTGGATGCCGCCCAGATGGCGTCTTTCTCCGACGGCGTCAGGGGCCCAGACAGTTTCTTGCTGAACAGAGCAGTGCCCCTGGCAAAGTGGGCTAGCTCGGCCATGGAGGGAGGGCGAGGCGGAGAGGAGATGAGATGGCGGTCGTGCATCAAGGTAAACCCGAGAGCGATGTGCATGAGGAAGGGGTGCTGGGCCGCCCCGGTAGCTGCGTTAGAATCCGGCAGCCTTGAACGGGCGTGGGGAGATTACACACCTGACCGGTCAGGTTTAGTATTTCGGCCTGGTACAAACCACTTGTGTTTGACGTTTCCAAAGTGGGAATAGTCCTGGTGTGGAAGCGACTGAGGATATCAATATCGCTGCTCGTCAGGCTATCGAAAGGGTCCGCGGCGTGGGGAAGACTGCCCCTCATCAATGAACCGTTCAGGGCACCAAGAACTGTAGTTCGAAGAGATGGGGCCGTCAGCACGTCGAGATGGCATGTTTTCCCAACGGACGGTTGTAGGATGCCCTCGCCCGGGGTGGTGGGGCAACGACCATAGCTGCACAGGACTCGGAAGCTCAGGCACTTGTTGCAGCTTGGCTTGGCCTCGTCGCACTGCACAGGTCATAAGCCGTCTTCTCCTTCTCCCGGTGAGATGGGAAAATTCGGTAACCGAAAGTAAGCTAGGCGGACTGCGTACCTTTGTATGGCGCATCTTACAATTACCACAGCCTCGCCGGGACTTTGTATGTGCCTTTCGCCGTCGAATGCCGGTCTCTGCCAGTGACTGCATTATCGAGACAGGGGAAAACCCTCAGCGCAGATTCAGCCAGGACCAGTTCTCGAGAGCGTCTGCTCTGGCAGTGGGGCTGTGTACGGAGTACCAACGGGACGCCCAGGAAGGCCCGCCAAAAGCATCAGGTCAGGTCACTATCGCCGGAAGGTTCAGTCACCAACAAATGCGAGAAATGCAAACAAGTGGGCGAGGTGGTCTGGTTGGAAGGAGGAGAGCGAGCCAAGAGGCAGGGGATCCAAGTGTCGTCGGGTGCTTAGTCTTGCTTGTGCCCCCCCGACCCGAGCTGCAGGGGTTATCACGGAACGGGCGGGATGGGATGACTTGCAGAAGGCTCTAACCTCAAAGCGTATTGGCAGATGGCACTAACCTGATACGGGGTACTCCGTATGTTCATGTATACAACGTACTAGTAGTGCAACGCTAACCCCAATACGTATTCATCTAGGACGCTAGCCCAAATCTGTATTTGTGTAGGACGACAGCCTCGTGCAAGTGGAGTGTGGAGAGTGTCAATAGAAGCAGCCCGTTTTTTATATCTTATATATATTCGTTCTCATGTCTCACACGTCGTTGTGAAGTGAGGACATGATGAACATACATAAACTGCTCCAAGCCCGGCACAAATAGCCAACAAGCCAACATTGAATTCAACCTGGATACCCATCCACTTCATGTTACTTGGAGCTCTTTTCTTCGACCTCATTACCTCTACAAACATAACAGGAAACAAATAATCATCATGGCTCAACCTCTCCCTGAGACGATGCGCGCCCTAGTCTGCGACGGGCCCGGCCAGCCGCTGGTTGTCAAGACAGTGCCCACCCCCCAGCCCACGGTGGGAAGCGTCGTGATCAAGGTGCTGTGTGTCCAGTCCCAGCGCAGCCTGCAAGCCATCCTGAGCGGGAAGACGCCCTTCACCTTCCCCCAGCCCTTGACCCCCGGAAACACGGGCATCGGGCGCGTGGCCGCCGTCGGCCCAGACACCACCAGCCTCGCCGTCGGGCAGCTCGTCATGCTCGACACCTTGATCCGCGCGCGCGACAACCCCGCCGTGCAGATCCTCTGGGGCTTCTGGGACGGGCCCTCACCCGCGTCCAAGAAGCTTGCAGCTGACAACTGGTCCATGGGCTCGTACGCCGAGTTCGTCCGCGCCCCGCTCGAGAACACCTGGGCGCTCGACGAGGCGCGCCTGTGCGGGTCCCCTGCCGACGGCGGCCTGGGCTACGCCATCGAGGACCTTGCCGTGATCCCCGAGGCTCTGTTGCCCTACGGCGGCCTGCGCACCCTCTCCCTGCAGGCCGGCGAGACCGTCGTCGTGGCGCCCGCCACCGGCGGCTTCAGCGGTGCCGCCGTCAACGTGGCCCGCGCCATGGGCGCCACCGTCGTCGCCATGAGCCGCAACGCCGCCGTGCTGGACCGCGTCGCCTCGCGCTTCCCCCAGGGTGCCGTTCGCCCCGTGCCCAACACGGGCGACGTGCAGGCCGACGTGGCGGCGCTGCGGGCGGCCGCGGCGGGCAACATCGACGCCTACCTCGACTTCTCGCCCCCCCAGGCCGCTGCCTCGACCCACCTGCGCAGCTGCTTCCTGGCGCTGGGCAGCCACGGCAGGGCGGTCATGATGGGGATGCTCTCGGGGGACCTGCCCGTGTCATATCTGCACCTTGGCATGCAGAACCAGACCGTGCGCGGCCAGTTCATGTACGAGCGGGAAGACGTCCGGGGGCTCATCAAGCTGGTAGAGAAGGGCTTGCTCCGGCTCGGCGGCCAAGGTGGGTACGAGCTCCGCGGAAAGTACAAGTTGGAGGACATCGACGAATGCATGCGCGCCACGGCCGCCGGCTCCGAAGCCGGTCAGTTTGTGCTGATTACGCCCTGAAATGACAAGGAAACAGAGCTGGGGAAGAAGCTTGTCTCGTTGTAAATAATATTACTTGTAAGAGGGTGATATGCCCGAGTTTGTGCAGTAGGATTATAGTAATATGGTTTGGGGGCAAAAGAAGAGACTGAGAAAAAGAAAACGTCTTACAATCTCAATTGTATCTTGTCTGGATTAACACAGGAACTTTGCTGAATTTAGGCCCTCGCAATGCGCCTGCACGATACTTGCGCGCATTTGTGAGAATCATGTATATATCTATATGAATATTCTTGCTGTCATGAATAATGCCACTGCACCATTCGTGCAAAAGTGACGCCACCAATTGCCATAGGCACGTAGTCCTTATATCATGACACTTGCCAAGTGTAGTGCAAACTGGGCTAGTTTGGCAATGGTTTCCGGACGTGAACTAGATCTCTCGTTGCTTTACAACATCTCTCCTCTCAGCTCAGATAGATCGGTCATGTATTTTCTTCTTTCTCAAGAACTCTTGTTTGAATCCTGCTGCTATGAATTTCATCGCCTAGACCCTGTCTCCAGGCTCTTCGATGGCCTCTTGGTCTATTCTTTCCTTCTTCGTGTTCAAGCCCTCCCTTTGTTATTCCCCTCGAGGCCCAGTAGAATGACTTGATTGTAAACACCCGTGGACGTGCCCGTGTTCAGTATACTCACTCAGAGCCTCTCACATATTCTGCCTGTGAGGCATGTCTTAATCAAATTGATCCGTCTCTCGCATCAACAGTAATGACCCTCTCATGAACTCTCGTCCCCTCAAGTTTTGTTGGCTATTCGCCTCCTCTTCTTTCGTGCAGGATTGCAAATAATCACGTGCTAGACAATTCATGCCTTGCATATCTCTCAGAACCTGAAAAACCTGCTGGGCACCGCCACCACCAACCCTACTGACAGATGCATTTCCGCCGCTCCTGGACGTCAGATTGGTGGCCGCGCACCCAAGGAGGTCGGGCAGAAAAGGGTGTACCTTGAAGTAGCCAAACGACGGCATCTGCTTCGCCAGAAGCACCATCTCGGCGGTAGCGCTGGAAGCCTCGCGCTCGAACGTGGCGGCTGACTGGAGATGCTCGGCGGTGCGTGATGGTGCCGCCGAAGACGTCGCTGCCGCTACCCTCTGCCGCGCCACAAGGCCGAGCTTGATGATGACGCCGAGGGCTAGCATCTGGGCGAAGAGAAGCATCGGGTCGCTTCCGACATCGTGCACGGTGGGCGACATTCGGGTGCTGTGGGCACCCAGCGACTGCAGGCGCTTCTTGACGGCCGACGCCAGCCACCTCTGTCGGGCCCAAAAGTCATCACCACCCCCTCCGGCCTTGCCTGCGTCCATTTCCATTTCCATGTCCATGTCCGAGCTGCTGACATGCAGGGTCTTGGTCGCGTTAAATGCAGTCACGGGATAGGTCCGGCGATACGTCGTGGTCCACCCGTGTATCGTCGCCAGCACGATGCACTCAGCCAGGGGCGACAAGGGTGATGATGGCGGTGACAACATGATGGTCTCGGACAGAAAGCCAATGCGGACGGGCTGGTTATTTTGAAAGTTGGCCTCGGGTGCGGGCAGCCGCGTAAAGATCTGATAACAAGAGAGTTCAGTGTTTGGACCGAAAAGGGGTCGGACCTGGGTGTGCGCCCCGAAGAGTTGCGGTACACTTACCATGTCCTCTTGAAAGGCAAGTGGGTACTGGTTGCGCGAGCAGAGAAGGCGGTCCAGGCAATAGGCCACCCAAAACGTTCGTCTGCGCTCCTCGACGTCCGAAAAGGGGCATGAGGTCTCTCCGGCGTCGGGCGCCGCGTCACGATCGATCTCAAACAGGCGCGCCATCAGCACCAAGCGGCAGCAGCGGCCCGCAGTGAGCACGGCCTGGTGCTCACCCACTCGGAGTAGCTCGAAGTGGCCCAGGAGCAGCCAGGCCTGGATATACTCGATGGCGATGTCGTTCTTGCCCCTGACCACGAAGGCCTGGAGGAGGGCGCAGGTCTCGGCGTACAGCTGGTCGCAGAAGCGCGTGCTCGAGGCCGACATGGCCGCCGCCATGGTGCGCATGGCCGACCGGAGGCACGCGCGGGCCGGTTCAGGATTCTTCTGATCTGCCCATGAGTGACAGCGCCTCCAGTAAATGAAGGGAAGCACAGGGTGGACCCGTTCCACGAAGATCTGGTCCAAGTCAGCGCGTATGTCGTCTGTGATGACGACAGTGGCAGCAGCAGAGGTGGTTTCCGCCAGCATCATATGGTCTGGCGAGGGTGAACTGTTGTTATCCTTCACGTTCGAGCTTGAGTCCGAGTTTGGTGTAAGAAATGATAAATCTGCAAGGCCACCTCCTAACTCTGAGCCACGCCCAACTCCAGTGGCGTTGAGGTCCGTTGTCCAGTCTACCCAACCAAGGCTGTTATTAAAAGATGACATGTCCGGCCTTACTAGCGAGGCAGACGTTGCCGTTGTTGCCGATTCATGTGGCAGTTCTGTCATAGTCGGCGAAAGGCACGTGGCGATGGGGGCATCCGTATACATGGTGTCGTCCAGGCTGGGGAACATCATATTATCTGGAGAACCAGCTTCGCCCATCCGGGCGGCTGTCTGTCCCTCCTCCGCATCATTCTCGGGGCCAAGTTGGTTCAGCTGCCTTTGGAGGTTTGCTGCGCAATCAGATGGTCAGCTCCAGAGACGGTCGTTGGGATATGGTTCTTGACAACGGAAAGGCATCCCACGTTCCAGACATACGAAACGTATCGCCCAGAACCCTTGTTGCAGTGCGAGTCCGGATGAGAAGTTTGGTTCACAGAAAAACGGGGTAACCAGTGAGAGGCACTGATTATGCGGTTCTGACATACTGATCTGCAGTCGCATCGCATGAAGCTGATTCTTTTTCGGGTCTCTCTGCGTATTCTTGTACCGAGTTACACACATCCTCCCCGTTTCCCTACAGGGGCCGCACGTCGGCCGCACCCGGTCACACCGCGCCTTGCGTCTCCGGCATTCTTCACAGGCAAACCCGGGTTGCTGCCGACAGCTTTTCTGGGCCATTTCGGCGGAAACACACAGTAGACAGGCGACGAAGCACAACACAAGCAGCTAGGAGCGGAGCAAGGACGATCACTTGTGGGTAAACGGACATGTTTTTCGACCTTACTTTGTCAACCTCTTTATGCGCACCACCGCCACAGCAGAAGATGACTAGTCACCTCGTCATAAAGAATCATCGCTTACATATGTACGCTGTGAGCCCGCGCCTGCGAGGTTGGTATCTGTACTAACTTATTTGTAGAGCCTCTTCCAATCTGTCGTGATAATCTCTCCAAATGTAGTTTTGATACCCTATGCAACAGGGAGCTACATATCATGTGGCCGAGCGGCGCAGCCGGCGCAAATGACCTGATGTGAGTTTACTTGCCTAGCCGAGATGACGAATCCTGGCCCCCTCCTACCCAAGATACAAAACAATGGGCTAACCGGAAATGGGACGGAATACTTACTGTCGAGCCGATAGCGCCTCACTTGAAGGGCAATATCTCCTGTTGTTCATTTTGGTGGGTTATTGTAGGCATGTACTGTACTATAACTATATGCATTTAGTATTTGCATCATCATGAACAAAGAATTGACGGATAGGCAGTAAACAATACATGGGCACGGGATCCCACTTGATTCGCGGCGCGTGGAGGCAGCGGCTGCGGGTCCAAAAAAACCCTCCAGCTCCACATACACCAACAGAGTCCCCCGCGTTGTGTCGTTGAAATCCATTGGTCATTGATAGAGCCCGGGCCAACAAATATGACAAGATATTCTATCCCGCCGAGGCCGGGGCGTTCCACTATGATACGATCGAGTGGGTGTTGTATGATAGGAGCTTCAGAAACGAGGAGCGTATTTGCGCTCGCAGCCATGAATCACGCACGGCTCCAGGTGATTTAAAGACGAAGGATCGTTAGTGTGCTCACGGCTTCGGAAAGATCCGATAGTAGGCAGCGAGTCTGTCGATTCGTTCGATCCCACGGGCCGTGGGTGGTCGTTTAAACGGAGTAAGTCGGAGTTTCCTTCAAGGACCCTCTTTCATACCCCCGTCAAAACCGGGCCCGGGCCGCAGGTATCCAAAAACAGTTCCCCTGACCACATGTGCATCCAATAAGTTAGCAACTCCGCGTTCACGTTGAAGGTAGTCCGTATAGCCTGCCTAGACCGGACATTTCGGAGTATCAGGAGTTGTCCTGGTCTAGCCCGCCACTTCCCTTGGTTTCTCGGGGTTGGCTGAGGTGACTCAGGCAAGGTGTCCAAAATCCAGAATGGTATCCCATGTAAATATGAGCAGCCGCAAAGGGTAATCCTTTCTCGAGGAGAGTTTCAGAGATCAAACTCGTGGCGAGACCTCGGTATCCTATGTTCAACACATTGTCACAAGATTTGTTGGGTGCATGTTGAAGTTGAAGTAGCTGAAACCTTGGCTACTTCTTCCCAGACTCTGAATATCAAAGACATCCGGATTTAGCCCTGTGTGCTGAGTGGTTCGAGTACAATCCATGCAATGGGCAGCACCGGTATGAACGGCCATGGCCCCTCGGGCCAGGAGCGAGAATGGGCGACTGAGCCCATCGCCATCATCGGCCTGAGCTGCAAGTTCGCCGGCGATGCCAACAGCACCGAAGGCTTTTGGAAGATGATAACCGAGGGGCGCAACGCCTGGTCTGAGCCTCCACTCTCGCGGTGGAATTCCAAGGGCGCCTACCACGCCGACAGAGATAAGGTCGGCACAACGAACGTCAAGGGTGCGCATTTCCTCGATGAGGACCCTGGGTGCTTTGACGCCGCCTTCTTCAGCTACTCGGGCAAGCTGGCGGCGGCGGTCGACCCGCAGTACCGGATGCAGCTCGAGTCGGCCTACGAGGCGCTCGAGAACGCCGGAATCTCACTCGCCCAGGTGGCTGGCTCCAGAACGTCGTGTTACTCTGCCGTCATGACCCACGACTACCACGACGGCCTCATGCGAGACGGTGACAACCTGTCGCGCTTCCTCCCGGTGGGCACGCTGGCGGCCGTGTCAGCGAACCGGATCTCGCACTTTTTCGACCTTCGCGGCACCAGCTTCACGCTCGACACGGGGTGCTCTGGGGGCATAGTCGCGCTGCACCAGGCGGCACTGGGCCTCCGGGCGGGGGAGGCAGACATGGCCATCGTGAGCGGGTGCAACCTCATGCTGTCGCCGGACCAGTTCAAGATGTTCTCGTCGCTGGGCATGCTCTCGCCCGACGGCGTCTCGTACGCCTTTGATTCGCGTGCAAACGGATATGGCCGTGGCGAGGGTGTCGGCACTGTTGTGCTGAAACGTCTCCGGGATGCCCTCGAGGCAGGCGACCCAGTGCGCGCCATCATCCGCGAATCGGCCCTGAACCAGGACGGCAAGACCGAGACCATCACACAGCCTTCAGAGGCAGCGCAGATCCAGCTCATGCGTGACTGCTACGGGCGTGCCGGTCTCGACCCGAGTGGCACACAGTACTTCGAGGCACACGGCACCGGCACGCCTACCGGAGACCCAATCGAGGCGCGGGCCATTGCAGCCGTGTTTGGGTCACATGTGGACGAACAGAGGCGGACACAGCCCCTCAGGATCGGATCGGTAAAGACAAATATTGGCCACACCGAGGCAGCTTCCGGCCTGGCAGCCATCATCAAAATAGTGCTCGCCATGGAGAGAGGCCAGCTCCCGCCGAGCATCAACTACAAGGAGCCCAACCGCGAGATGCGGTTTGACGAGTGGGGCCTTCAGGTGGTGACCAAACTGATGCCGTGGCCGGCAGCAGAGGGCGAGACTCGTCGCGCTTCCATCAACAACTTTGGGTTCGGAGGGACCAACAGCCACGTCATTATCGAGGATGCTAGATCCATCCTCGCGAGCCGATCAGAAATAAAGACCAACGGCCACGGCCACAGCCACACCAATGGAACCAGTCATGACGGGAGGAAGAGCGAAGTATTCGTGTTTTACGGCCACGACGAGCAAGCTTGCAAGCGCATGGTCGAGGGGACCCGGGCATACCTGGAGCAGCACCGCAGCACCCCAGGCATGGATCCGACCAAGCTGATGAGGGACCTGATCTTCACCCTCAACTCCCGCCGCACGCGTTTTCCCTCGGGCTGGGTTTCTGCCAACGTGGTTCCGTGTTCCGAGTCGGACCTCGGCCCACCCATCGAGAGCCTGGACGCGCAGTCGCACCAGCTGAAGCCCGTACGGCTGGGGTCGAGGCAGCCGCGCATCGGCATGGTGTTCACCGGCCAGGGGGCCCAGTGGGCCGGCATGGCGCGGGAGCTCATCAGCTCGTATCCCGTCTTCCGGGAGACGCTCGACGAGGCCCAGGGCTACCTCGACGAGTTCGGGGCCGGGTGGTCCCTGGTCGAGGAGCTGATGCGCGACGCAGACACGACGCGGGTCAACACTGCGGCGCTTAGCATCCCCATCTGCGTAGCGGTGCAGATCGCCCTGGTGCGCCTGCTCGGGACGTGGGGGATCGAGCCGGCGGCCGTGGCGTCGCACTCGTCGGGTGAGATCGCGGCGTCTTACGCCGTCGGGGCGTTGAGCGTGCGCCAGGCCATGGCCGCCGGCTACTACCGCGCTGTTCTTGCTGCCGAGAGGAGCCTGAGGAGCGAGGGTGGTCCAAAGGGGGCGATGGTGGCCCTCGGCGTTGGGCAGCGCAGCGCGGAAGAGGACTACCTGAGCAGGTTAACACCCGAGGGCGGCGAGGCAGTGGTGGCATGCATCAACAGCCCCAACAGTGTCACCATCGCCGGCGACGAGGGCGCTGTGCAGCAGGTCCTGGACATGGCCGTCGAGAAGGGCGTGTTTGCCCGCCGTCTCAAGGTCGACCAGGCCTACCACTCGCATCACATGAAGCCAATTGCCGAGCTCTACAGGGAGGCTCTCCGCACGACTAGTCAGGGCGATGAAGCCGCCAAGTCTGTCAACAAGAGACTCGACGTCATATTCTCGTCGCCAGTCACAGGTGGGCGCATCACGCACTCCAAACAGCTCGTAGACCCGGACCATCTGGTCAGAAGCCTGGTCCAGCCCGTGGAATTCGTCGAGGCCTTTACCGACATGGTCTTCGGTGACCCGGAGGGGTCGAGGCCGGAGCGTAGCAACGTCGATCTTGTGATCGAGGTCGGACCGCACACGGCGCTGGGAGGGCCCATCAAGGAGATCATGTCGCTCGCCGAGTTCGAAGGCTTGGACCTGCCTTATATGGGATGTCTGAAACGCCACGAGAACGCCCGCGACTCCCTGCTCACCATGGCCGTGGGCCTCATCCGCAAGGGCTACCCAGTTGATCTGGCACGGCTGAGTGTTGACAGCAGCCAGCACGAGGACCCAAGCCTCCTGACGGACCTGCCTCCATACCCGTGGAACCACGCCAACAGGCACTGGGAAGAGGCCCGCGCCCACAGGGCCTACCTCGACCGAGACCAGGGGCCCCACCACCTCCTCGGCATGCCGGTCCCCGGGGCGAACCCTGATGCAGCTTCCTGGAGGCAGAGGGTGCGTGTATCCGAGCACAGCTGGCTGCAAGACCATGTCATACAAGGCGCCATCCTCTGGCCAGGTGCTGGTTTTGTGTGCCTCGCCATCGAGGCCATGAAGCAGCAGCATCTCAGGCTGGCGGGACCAAAAAAGGACAAGCAAGATGCCGAGGTGGGAGGATATAGGCTGCGCCAGGTTGAGATACACCAGGCGCTGGTGGTGCCGGATGACGACAAGGGCATCGAAGTGCAGACAGTGCTCCGGCCTGTCAGCGACAAGGTGATTGGCGCTCGTGGCTGGCATGAGTTTGAGATCTTGTCGGTCACGGCGGAGAGCCGATGGACGCAGCATGCCAAGGGGTTCGTCATGGCCGATCCCACAGCGCCAGACAACTGCGACAAAAGCACCTCCAGCCCCTTGGATGATGCGGTCTTCATCCGGCGCATCGATCCTGAGGACATGTGGGCCGGCCTACACAAACTCGGCATGTGCCACGGGCCCATGTTCCAGAACACCAAGAGCATCGTCCAGGACGGGAGGGCCAAGGATGGTGTGCGGGTCGCCGTGACCACCATTGGCGTTGCCGACTGCGCGACCGACGCCCAGTCCCCGAGCAAGCACCTGCTGCACCCGACCACGCTGGATTCGGTATGGATGGGGTCGTACGCAGCACTGCCCTCGGCCGGAGCCAACGACGACGCCGCCAAGATACCGCGGTCGATCCAGAACCTCTGGGTCTCGGCTGCCATGCCCAAGGACGCTGGACACGTGCTCACCTGCAACACCAACCTTGTGCATTCCAGCACGCAGACGATGCAGGCTGACATCACCGTCCTCGACGGGGTTGGAGGAGCAGGCCAGCCGGTGCTGAAGGTAGAGGGGCTCGTGTCGCAGTCCCTGGGCCGCAGCGTCACGGCCGCGGACCAGCAGGAGCAGCAGAAGCTCGAGCTGGCCACCAAGATCGAGTGGGCGCCCGACCTCCAGCTCTCAATGGGACTACCCGGCGCGTCGGAAGCGGCCAGGGCCAAGCTGAGCACACTGGCAGCGCGTGCGGCCGACACAGACGCCAAGGACAAGGCGGCGCTGATGGTGCTGCGACGGGTGTGCGTCTATTTCTGCCACGACGCGGTGCAGAAGCTCACAGACGAGGAAGTGGCCAGGATGGAGCCACAGCACGCCAGATATCACCAGTGGATGAGACAGGTGCTCGGCCTTGCAGCATCATGCCGCCTGGGGCCCGACAGTGACACGTGGACCCGCGATTCGCACCTGGTCCGGGAGAGGAACATAGCCCTTGCCGAGTCACAGAGCGTCGATGGCGAGCTCATTGGCCGCCTGGGCCCCCTGCTCGTGCCTATACTCCGGGGCGAACAACCACCGCTCGAGGTCATGATGCAGGACGAGCTGCTGGCCAAGTACGCCTCGGATGCCCTCAGGGCCGCCCGGGGCTTCACCAACTTCTCCCAGCTGCTGCGCACCGTCGTGCACAAGAACCCTCGCGCCCGGGTCCTTCAGATCGGCGCGGGTTCCGGGGAGGCCACACGCCATGCCTTGAAGGCGCTGGGGACCGACGACGAGGGCGGCCCGTTTGTGCACAGCTGGCACTTTACCGACGCCGACACGGGCTCCTTTGAGGCCGCGCGTGCCGAGTTCGCGGCCCACAGCAGCTTCTTGGACATGCAATTTGACCGGCTCGACGCGGCGCAGGATCCAGCGGCGCAGGGCTTCTCACCGCAGAGCTACGACCTCGTCGTGGCCTGCCGGGCGCTGGGCCAGCATGCAAGTGCGGACAATGACAACATGGCCCAAGCCCTGGCCAACGTCCACAGCCTGATGAGACCCGGCGCTCAGCTCTTGCTCATGGAAACGACACAGGACCAGGTCGATGCCCAGTTTATCCACGGCCTGCTTCCTGGCTCTACATCGAAGCCCTGCTTATCCCCTTCGTCATGGCAGACGGTCCTGAGAGATGCGGGCTTCAGTGGCATCGACGTCGAGCTGCGCGACTATGAGACTGATCAGGACATGTGCTCGGTCAGCAACATGTTGGCCTCGGTGCCCGCACTGCCGCTGGGGCTGCCCGAGAACAACGGTGCCGTCGTCGTCACAAGCAGCAGGGCGCCGCCTCCGGATGAGTGGCTCCAGCGTCTGCGAGACGCCATCGCAGGCGTCTCTGGAGGGACTCCTCCTGCGGTGCAGACCCTCGAGTCCCCGGAGGGTGAGTCGCCGTACCGGGACAAGTTCTGCATATTTGTCGGCGAGATCGACCAGCCCCTGCTGGTCGACCTCGACGCAGCTTCCCTGGAGGCCATCAGGGGCATGGCGACGACCTGCAGGGGTCTCGTGTGGGTGACGCGAGGAGGCGCCGTCGAGTGCACGAATCCCCGGATGGCACTGGCCAGCGGCTTCAACCGAGTCCTGCGTAACGAATACGTAGGCCGCAAGTTCATCACGCTCGACCTCGACCCCGAGCAAGCAGCGTGGTCGCAGTCAGATGTCTCGGTCATCGCACACGTCGTGCAGACGGGTCTGGGCACCTCGTCATCATCATTCGACGCAGAGGAGAGCGAGATGGCACTGCGCGACGGCCTCCTCGTGGTACCTCGCATCTACAAAGATGCGCCCCGCAACCGGACGCTGTTCCCCGGCGCCACCGACTGGGCGAACCTGCACACGCTCCCCGATGCGCCGCTCGACCAGCCAGGCCGCCCGCTGCGCCTGCACGTCGGCGTGCCGGGCATGCTGGACTCGCTGGTGTTTGCCGACGACGAGGCGTACGAGGACTACGCCGACGCCGACACCGTCGAGATCGACCCGCGGGCCTACGGCGCCAACTTCCGCGACGTCATGGTCGTCCTGGACCAGCTGCGCGAGCGCGTCATGGGCATGGAGGTCGCCGGCGTCATCTCGCGGCTGGGCAGTGAGGCTGCCGCACAGGGCTTTGCAGTCGGCGACCGCGTCTTCGGTTTCCTGCGCGGGCCCTTCGCCAGCAGGGCCCGGATCGGCTGGCATGCACTGGCCCACATACCTGAGGGCATGTCGTTTGAGGATGCTGCTTCTCTCCCCATGGTCTTTGGCACCGCTTATGAGTGCCTTGTCAACGTCGCTCGCATCCAGCCTGGCCAGTCTGTCCTGATCCACGCTGCTGCTGGAGGCGTAGGCCAGGCAGCTGTCATACTGGCCAAGGACTACCTCGGGGCCGAGGTTTACGTTACTTGCGGCTCTCAAGAGAAACGCGAGCTTCTTATGAGGGAGCATAACCTGCCGGCCGAGCGCATCTTTAATAGCCGTAACGCTTCCTTTGCACCGGGGATTCTTGCTGCGACGGGCGGGCGCGGCGTCGATGTGATACTCAACTCGCTGGCGGGCCCGTTGCTGCAGGCTAGCTTCGAATTGTTGGCACCCTTCGGCCACATGGTTGAGATTGGCAAGCGAGACCTTGAAGGCAACAGCCTGCTCGACATGGCTACCTTCTCACGGGTCGCGTCTTATACATCGGTGGATATGATCCGCATCTTTGAGAACCGCCGCATCGAATGCCACCGCCTCATCAACGAGGTGGCCCGTCTCGCAGGCCAGGGCATCGTGAGGCCGGTCCGCCCTCTTACCATTTACCCCATAAGCGACGCCGGCAAGGCCTTCCGCCTCCTCCAGACGGGAAGGCAGATGGGCAAGGTGGTGCTGTCGGTCTCGCCCGGCCAACAGGTCAAGGTGCTCCCCCAGGTGCCCACGGCCAAGCTGAAGGCCGATGCCTCGTACCTGATCGTCGGCGGTGTCGGCGGGATCGGGCGGTCGGCGGCGTTCTGGATGGCCTCCCACGGCGCCAGAAACCTCGTCATCCTCTCACGGAGTGCCGGGAGGGTGGACTCGTCCTTCGTGGCCGGGCTTGGCGAGATGGGGTGTCGCGTCGTGGCCCTCAGCTGCGACATCACCAACAAGGACGACCTCACAAGGGCGCTCCGCAACTGCGAGACCCAGGATCCGCCCCTGCCGCCCATCAGGGGCGTCGTGCAGGGCGCCATGGTGCTGCAGGACTCGATCCTGGAGAACATGACCATCGAGGACTGGCAGGCGGCCATCCGGCCCAAGGTCGCAGGCACCTGGAACCTGCACTCGCACTTCTCGCAGCCGGGCTCACTGGACTTCTTCATCATGCTCTCGTCGCTGTCGGCCATCTTCGGGTGGGCCAGCCAGTCGAGCTACGCCGCCGGCGGCACCTACGAGGATGCCCTCTCGCGCTTCCGGGTTGCTCAGGGCCTGCCGGCCGTGTCTCTGGACCTCGGCGTGGTTGTCAATGTCGGCAACGAGGCCTTGATTGTGACCAACAAGCTGGCAAAGTCGGGCCAGTCGTGGCTACTGACGGACGAGCTGGTGATGCAGGCCCTCGGCAGCGCCATCCTCCAGCCTCTCCAACAGCCCCAGCTCCTCTACGGCTTGAACCCAGGCCCGGGCTCGCACTGGGACGCGGCAAATAGCATATCGCCCATGGGCCGCGAGGCGCTCTTCATGCCTCTGCGGTATCGCAAGCCAGTCAGAGGGGCACGGGGTCAAGAACAAGGGCAGGATGATGGCTCAGATGCCAGTGCAAAGCCGCTTTCGGTGCGGCTGCAGGAGGCTGCCTCCCCCGCCGAGGCAGAGCGGCTCGTGGGCAACGCCATCGCCACCAAGCTGGCTGAGATATTCATGATTCCCGCCGGGGAAATTGACATGAACCAGCCGCCAGCATCGTTCGGCGTCGACTCCCTCGTCGCAGTGGAGCTCAGGAACATGCTGATGCTGAGGGCTGCCGCCGACATGCCCATCTTCAATATCCTACAGAGCGCGTCTCTCACCGCCCTGGTCGGCCATGTCGTAGCCAAGAGTGCCTATATATCACCGGCTGCCAAGGCAAACTGAACGCTATAAAATGAGTCGAGTGTTGAACGGTCTTCGCCGTATGGTTCATAGGGAATCATTGCGCAGATCGGTTGTTTTGTTCGTTTCTATCTGGGGGGAAAGGGCGACTACGCACGGCAAGCAGAAGAAGCCAGTCTATGCCCAGCACATCTGCTTAGTCATCCTGCCCCGACTTTACACAATCGTGCAATTGTTATGTCGCACTCTCTCGCAACGAAGCTTCGTGAATCAGTCAAGGAACCAAATGAGGGTTCTTGCAGTCAATTCAGTTGAAGGTATCTCGTTCTTGTGTGTGTTGTTCTGTCGAGGAACTAGCCTAAGGGAAGCTATGGGGAAGGTAGTGGTGTAGGCCCGCCGGCCTGATTAGTCATCCCCAACAGCAATCAGACTGAGTTGCTATGGGATTCCAACATTAATAAGATTCATATTCAAACAATTTATATATAATAAGTAACGTGTTTAGTCCTGTCCATTTGTACTACTTTTGACGTCCAATCTTGTGAGGTGGTTGCGTTTACTTTGTGGAAATGGCCCGTATCGCGGGTCACATATATGTGATTGATTTAAAAGTGTTGCATTTTAACACTTCATCATCCCGTGCACACATCAACATTACTGAATCTAGCTTACTCGTCTCTGTAATTATTTCTAGTGGTGTTTATAATAGGTTCATGAGCAGCCTTGACTTAGTAGTGCATCCGTCTCAAATTCATGCTTGTGCATGACTGCATATGTATGTATAATTATTCCCTTTTTGGAACATATGTCACCCACATTAGAGGCAGGCAAATGAAGCACATAACTAGTCAAACGAGAGGTGGAGGGACTACTGGCTGGGCTTGTGGAATGACAAACCTAGACCAGACGCTGAAGTCTGACCGTCTCAAGATACCTTCGGCTTTGTGTTGCTGCTCGTTATGGTCACGGTGTGCAGACTTGAAACAGAATGGGCCTAGTTACCACCAGTTATTGTTACTAGAATTACTCACATCCTCTCAACCTTGTGTGGGTTTAATATTCCTGCAGTTTTAGGCAAATCGGCCGTGCATGGCCCGAAAGAAGAAGACGAGCCTTCTTCCATGACTATCAATAACTGCTACCAATAGCCTACCAGAGGCCCACAATAATCAGCGAAGTATACTCCTGCGGAGTATCTTCTCGGCACATACCTTTCGATAGTACAGGTGATACAGACCTCTCTGGATGCTAGTGGGCTGGGCACACTTTGCTAAGGCGGACTTGTGCGGACCTCATACTCCGGAACCCCGGTGGACCCGCTTCCAAGGTTATGCTCCGTGAAGTCTGCCTGGAAGCCAAGGTCCGGTAATGAAATGACCGGAGCACATATGAACCCACAAATTCCTAAACGGGATGATACGGGTTGATTCACAGCAAGTTGCAGTGGCTATGTCTAAGCAGGCGTGAGACCAGTCTTTGATCCTTTGATGTCCATGCCCACCCCTATGTGCTGCTTGAAAGCCTGTTCCTGTACTGCCATATCTCTCCCCGTCTTTGCCTCTGAAGCTATTTGAGCCCAACAATCAGAATAACTAGTCTGCCATTATTCGTCTAGCTCGATGCTACAATGCTGGGCAGGACTGTTCCCGAGTTCGAGCCGCTCGAAAATGGCTCCTGCGAGTCGGAAATCTTGGTCTTCGGACCGCACGTCGGCACAGGTTTCACAAAAGAACACATAGAGAGCATGATACGGCCCCTTGCCCAAGGCCAGCACAGAGAATGGATCCTGGAGACGGTGGACGGGCTGCCAGGCTATTGGGACGCTTTGATTACGAAGATACCGGAAGTCGCCGAGGCGTTGCCTCAAGTCCCTCAGAGTCTCGCCGACCTCAACGCCTGGTTCCGAAACGGGCCGCCCGCAGGCGAAGAGGCCACCCTGCCACTTCCCGCTCTGGGTCCAGTGGTGGTACTGACGCAGCTTGTGCAGTACTGGGAGTTCCTTGAGTTGACGCACAAGGGAGAGCGGGGGCCTACGGTAGATATTCTGGCGAGCCGAGTGGCCGCGTCCTACAAGGAGTCTGGGCCCAGAAACCCTGTCAACAGCACTGTGTCGCTGGGATATTGCGCCGGTCTGGTACCGGCAGCTGCCGTGGCGTGTGCCGGCAACCGGCTGCAGTTCGAGGAGTACGCGGCGGTGGCGATGCGGCTGTCTGTACTCATCGGTGGCCTGACGAGCGCGCGTGAGGTGTGGGATGTGGCGCTGGGCAGGGGCGCCTCGGTGTCTTTGGCGACAGCCTGGGTGGGGCCAAAACAGGCCGAGGACGTGGTGCGCATCACCGAGAGCCTGGCTCCAGATGCCTATATCGCCACCATCTACGATGAGGCGCGGGCGATCCTGAAGACGACGGAGCAGACCGCGCCCCTCCTGCAGAAGCGGCTCCGCGCCGCCAGCATCATTGCCATCAAGATGGATATCGAGGGCGGTCATGTTCACAGCCCCCATCCTGATGTACAGAGAACCACCGACACACTGGTCCAGCTCGCGAATTCGATGCCCGGCCTGCAATTCGCCGACCTGGACAGCCTCGTACTGCCCACGTACGACAATAGTGGCCATGGCAGACGCATCTTGGCCGACCATCCATACGGGCTGACCGAGTCAGTCCTCCGTGGAATATTCGTCCAGCAGTGCCAATGGTACGGGACCTTCTCTGCCGTCGTCGATGAGGAGCCGAAGCCGTTTGTAGTCAATTTTGGCCCCGAGCGCTGCGTGCCGCCGACATGGATGGGGAAACTGGGAACTCGACAAGTACACTTTGAAGACGTGCAAAGAACAGCACAAGGACTGGGCCTAGTTAAAGGTCCTGCCATTGGTCTGCACCCGAGCCACACTACTTCCGTGTCACATCAGCAGCAGCAGCAGCAGCAGCAGCAGCAGCAGCAGGTTCAGAAAGATAGACGTGCAAGACCTGATAGCACAGAGGCTGTCGACCTTCTCCATGGATACGAAGACAAGAACAGTATTGCCGTGATTGGCATGTCTGTCAAGACAGCCGGTGCCGACGACCTAGCCGAGTACGCCGACATGATCAAGAGAGGCCAGTCGCAGCACGTTGCCATCACCCGGGACATGGACCGCATCATGATGGACACACTATTTGACGACGCGCCAGACAGTTCCCACGAGCGTGAATGGTACGGCTGTTTCGTCCGCGACCCAGATGCATTTGATCACAAGTTCTTCAAGCGCAGCCCGCGCGAGGCCGCGGCCATGGACCCGCAGGGCCGCCAGGCCCTCGAGGCTGCCTACCAGGCAGTCGAGCAGTCGGGATACTTCCAAGAGCTGCTCCACGGGCATGGTCATGGTTATAACTCTGACGATGGGACCAGGCATGTTGGGGTCTACCTGGGCTCGGGTGGCGTCGACTACGAGGAAAACTCGGCGTCTCACGAGCCAAGCGCCTTCACGACGACGGGAATCCTAAAGAGTTTCATCGCTGGCAGGATATCACACTACTTTGGCTGGACCGGCCCGTCCATGACTCTCAACACGGCCTGCTCGTCGTCCGCTGTCGCCATACACACGGCGTGCTGTGGCATCCTGACGGGCGAGTGCACGGCGGCCCTTGCTGGAGGCTCCCAAGCCATTACCAAGATGACATGGTTTAAGGACCTGGCCGCGGGGAGCTTTCTCAGCCCGACAGGCCAGTGCAAACCGTTCGACGACAATGCCGATGGTTACTGTCGTGGAGAGGGATATGGCTGGGTCTTTTTGAAGAAGCTGTCGGATGCGTTGCGTGATGGTAACCCCGTGCTGGCCGTCATTCCCAGCACAGCCGTCAACCAGAACGAGAATTCCACTTCGTTGTTCGTCCCCAATGCTTCCTCGCTTTCCAATCTGTTCAGAGAGGTGCTCCGCAAGGCAAATGTGGCGCCATGCGATGTTTCCCTGGTTGAAGCTCACGGCACGGGCACACCGGTCGGAGACCCGGTCGAGTACGACAGCATCCGGGGAGTGCTTGGGGGCGCGGTATCTGGCCGGCAGACGAAGCTGGCGATCGGGTCGGTCAAAGGCCACATAGGCCACACTGAAGCCGCTTCGGGTGTCCTTGGGCTGATCAAGGTCATCATGATGATGCGGGGGGGCTTTCTCCCGCCCCAGGCAAGCTTCAACAAGATCAGCAGCCGCATCGATGTGCGACCCGATGATATGATGGAGGTCGTCACTTCACTGCGGACCTGGGAGGACGGACACAAGATCGCCCTCCTCAACAACTACGGCGCGTCCGGGTCTAATGCGAGCCTCGTTGTTGCACAACAGCCAAAGTCACTGTCGCTGCCTTTAAGCAGCCGCAACGTGGCCGTCGAGCATTACCGGTACCCATTCTGGATCACCGGGCTCGACTCCCGGGCAATATCCGCCTACGCTGCCAAGCTGGCCTCGTACTGTCGGTCTTTGTCTACCAAGGATGGCAACACGCTCGCCGATCTCTCGTTCGCCGTAAATCGCCAGTCTAATCGTGGCCTCGCCCAGGGTCTCGTGTTCAGCTGCCGGTCCATGTCCGAGCTGGAGGACAGACTGGAGCAGGCGGCGTCGGCAGGCTCCGACGAGGCTGCGGTCGCGCAGAACAGATTCACGCACGTCCAAGCCGAGCGCCCCGTTATTCTCTGCTTTGGAGGCCAGGTCTCGCTCTTCGTCGGCCTCGACCGCAGACTGTACAATAGTGTCGCCATTTTCCGGCGCCATCTCGACAGCTGCGATGCTGCCGTAACATCCCAGGGTCTGGAAAGCATATACCCAGGGATCTTCGAGCAACAGCCGGTTTGCGACACGGTGAGGCTGCAGACCATGTTATTTGCCATGCAATACGCGTGTGCCAAGGCTTGGATGGACTGTGGTCTCGAACCCAAGATTGCCGCCGTGGTTGGCCACAGCTTTGGGGAGATAACGGCCTTGTGTATCTCCGGCATTCTCAGCCTCCAGGACACGGTCAAACTTGTGGCGGCGCGCGCCGCGCTGGTGCGGGATATATGGGGTACCGATCCAGGAGCTATGGTGGCAGTAGAGGCCGATGTCGATGTGAATGGTGAAGTCCTGGTTCAAGAGCTCCTGCGGGAAGTAAACAGTGCTCCCGGCTCCGACGGCTCGGCTGGCATAGCCTGTTACAACGGCCCTCGCAGCTTTACTCTGGCTGGCTCGACGGCTGCCGTGGATGCTGTTGAGAAGACCCTCCAGGGAGGCAGGTTCTCGGCTATCAAAAAGAGCAAACGTCTGAGCGTGACCAATGCCTTCCACTCGGCGCTTGTCGCCAACCTGGTCGATGACCTGGGCCGGGTGGGCAAGAGCCTTACTTTTCACAAGCCAGTCATCCCGGTGGAACTCTGCACGAAAGAGGCCCGTCACAATGATGGCGACACTTTGGACTGGACATTTGTCCCGAGACATATGAGCGAGCCAGTCTTCTTTGACCACGCCGTGCAGCGACTCGCCAAGAGATACCCTCAAGCTGTATTCCTCGAGTCCGGCTCCAACTCCACCATCACTGCCATGGCGGCCCGGGCTCTCACTCAGAGTAAAGTTGCCACTCCCGGCCACTACTTCCAAGCCGTCTCTATCTCCAACATCAACGATACCAGCTCTGAAACCGGCTTCGGCAGCCTCACAGATACCACCGTCGCCCTCTGGAGCCAGGGTCTACGCGTTTCCTTTTGGGCTCACCACCCGCAACAGACGCTCGAATATGAGCCCTTGCTCCTGCCGCCGTACCAATTCAACAAGTCGTCGGCCTCGCGTCACTGGCTGGCGGTCAAGTCTCCACTCGAGGCAGTGCGGAAAGCGGCCAAGGCGCTTCTGGCACAGCAAGGTCAAGCAGAAGAAGGAGGCGTACATAAGACCCTGGCCCTATGGGACTTTGTTGGAAATTACCAGGAAAAAGGCTGCAAAAAGGCTCGGTTCCGCATCAACACCGAATCTGATCAGTACCGACGCTTCTCCGGTGGCCATGTCATTGCCCAGACAGCACCCATCTGCCCCGGTACTCTCGAGCACGAGATTATTGTCGGAACTCTGTTCAGTATACACCCAGAGTGGTCCGAGGACGGCATGGTTCCCGCGCTCCATAATTTGACTGGCGAGGCGCCTATCTGTGCCGATCCGTCTCGTGCCGTGTATATCGATCTTTGGGCCCTCAGCAACAACCACAACTCCAAGGACAATAGGCAATTCGAAGTGCGCATGTACAGCGTCGAGAAGAACGAGTCAGCCCCGCACCAGAAGTCCCAGAACCGGATCCACGCCGAGGCACGCGTGGACGTGCGCTCCCCCACCGACGCCGCCTACGCGCAGGAGTTTTCCCACTTCGAGCGGCTGGTCAGCCACGCTCGGTGCCTGGAACTGCTAAGGCTCAGCCTCGATGAGGACGGCGTGGAGAGCCTGCAGGGCCGGCAGGTCTACCGGGCCTTTGCGCCGGTCGTCGACTATGATGAGCGCTACCGGGGCGTGCGCTACGTCGTGGGTCGGGGCTCCGAGTGCGCCGGGCGCGTGCAGCTGGACCGGCGCCACAGGCAGCTCGACTCGTGGCTCGACACGCCGCTGAGTGACTGCTTCGCCCAGGTCGCGGGGCTCTGGGTCAACGTCATGACCGACTGCCCGCCCGAGGACATGTACATCGGCACCGGGTGCCAGCTGTCCATGCGCTCGCCCAAGCACAACGTCGCCGACCGGGTTGAAACGGACGCGTGGCATGTGTATGCTCGGCACCTGCGCCAGGAGAATGATGGGGTCTCGACTTACACGACGGACGTGTTTGTATTTGATGCTGCTACTGGGCTGCTCGTCGAAGTTATGTTGGGTGTCGGATATCGGCGGGTGTCCAGGCAGTCGATGAGAAACATGCTGGCCCATATGACCAAAGACGAGTCTGTCTTGCGCGTGAAGAGAGGTTTGTCCGCAACAGATGCCACTGCCACACCTCAGCAGGACCCGAAGCCCCGCCAGGAGAAGAAGACGAAGACCAAGAAGACAGCATCGTCAACTCCTCGGGCTGCAGGCAGGCGGGACATCACCGATCAAGTTCGCAACCTCGTATCCGAGCTTTCGGGAGTAGACGTTGAAGACATGACCCTCGACTCAAACATGGCCGACCTGGGCATCGACTCGTTGATGAACATGGAGCTTGGACGGGGTGTCGAGAGGACCTTCCACTGCACGGTGGACCAGGCTGAGCAGCTGGAGGCAACCACCCTGGGGCTGTTTGTCCGTTGCGTTGAGCGAGCGCTGTTCGGACCTGACGGAGCCGGAGACGAGCGACCTGTTTCACGCGCCCATTACGATGACTGGGATGCCTCGGATGACTACTGCGACTCGGCAGAGACCTCGTCGTCGATTGTCATCATTGATCATGATTCAGTCTCACTGACTACGGCTGTCACCCCTTCCAGTGCCTCGGGCCAGTATCACATTGATGAGGAGTCAGCGTCTCCGAAAGCTGCAGAAGCCAGCAATCTGTCACTGTCGCCCTCGGTTATTCTCTCGTCCTTTGGAGAGGTCAAGATGAGCACAGACGACTATCTGCGCGAGTGGAAAATCGACCAGACGGAAAAGGCCATGATGGCTGACAACGGCCGCTTGCTCAGCGCCCTCGTCGTCGAGGCCTTGTCTGAGCTTGGGTGTGACCTAGACGCAGCTGCCGCAGGGCAACACATAGACCGCGTGCCTTGTCTGCCACAGCACAGCCACCTGGTCGACGCCGTCTATCAGTTCCTCGAGCGTGACGCCCGCCTCGTGGATACAGACCCGGCAGACGGGCAGCTGACGCGCACCCACGTGCCTGTGCCGTCCAAGCCGAGCAGTGCCATCTTGGAAGAGCTGCTGGCTCAGCATCCCGACCTGGGTGAGCCTGTCCGCCTGGTCTACCATGCTTGCAAGCACCTGGGAGGTGTTATGAGTGGCAAGACGGACGGCATCAAGGTCCTCTTCGGCACCCCGGAAGCCAGGGCGCGGACAGAAGCCTTATATTGTGACTATAGAGTCAACCGTATGCGTTATGCTCAGATACGAGATGTCATCATTAAGGTCTGTGAGCGCGCTGGAGTCGTCAAAAAGGGAGAGACGCTCAGGATCCTCGAGATGGGAGGTGGTACCGGAGGGACCACGAGGAACTTGCTGCCCATGCTGGCATCACTAGGCATTCCGGTCGAGTACACCTTCACTGACCTCTCGTCGTCGATGGTGGCTAGCGCCAGGAGGCTCTGGGGCAAGACATACCCGTTCATGCGCTTCTTCACCCATGATATCGAGCAGGCCCCCGAGGAACATCTCAGGGGGTCTCACATAGTGCTGGCGAGCAATGCCGTTCATGCCACTCACAACCTCGTCACTTCCCTGCGGAACATACGCAAAGCCCTACGGCCTGATGGATTCGTCATGCTTACGGAGATGACAGAGAACGTCCATTTCATCGACATCCCCTTCGGCATGCTCGAGGGCTGGTGGCTCTTTGATGACGGGCGTGAGCATGCCATCGTGGACGAGAAACATTGGGAAAAACAATTCCATGCAGCCGGCTTTGGCCATGTCGACTGGACCGACGGGCACCTCCCAGAGGCCGCCTACCAGAGAGTCATCATGGCCATGGCCTCTGGCGACCAGGGAGAACGACTTCCGATAGGTGAACCGGTCAATGTCATGGACCCGGGCAACGTCACTGCGCGCACTGCCGAGGCTGACAGGCTGGTGGCAGAGTACTCGAGCGGCTGGGACTCGCCGAGGCTGAAGATGATGGGCGCACAGCGAGAGAAGACGAAGGACTCAGACACGAACAAGAAACACAGGCCAAGCATCGGCCTGGGCGCCGTGGTGCTGGTGACGGGCGCGACAGGAAGCCTGGGGTCACACATTGTACAGAAGCTGGCGGAAACGCCCGCCGTGTCCCAGGTGGTGTGTCTCAACCGCCCTGGCAGCCTTCCCAGCCTGAAGCGCCAGCAAGACGCCTTCGTGACCAGGGGGATCGCCCTGACCCCCGGGGCACGCGCCAAGCTGCGCATCATGGAGACGGACACGTCCAAGGCGCAGCTGGGCCTCCCGCCCCAGGAATACGCGTGGCTCGTGCAAAACGTCACCCACGTCGTGCACAACGCCTGGCCCATGAGCGCAACACGCCCCATTGGCGCCTACGAGCCCCAGTTCCAGGTCACCCGCAACCTGCTCGACCTGGTGCGCGAGGCAGTGACGGTGCCGGGACGTGGGGCCGACGCCCAGGTCCCGATCGGGTTCCAGTTCGTCTCGTCCATCGGCGTCGTCGGGCTGTGCCACGAGGCCCGCGTGCCCGAGCGCCGCGTGCCGCTCGAGGCCACCCTGCCGAGCGGCTACGGCGAGGCCAAGTGGGTGTGCGAGCGCATGCTCGACGAGACGCTGCACCGCTACCCGGGGCTCTTCCGGGCCATGGTGGTGCGCCCGGGCCAGATCGCCGGCTCGTCGACGAGTGGCTACTGGAACCCCGTCGAGCACTTTGCCTTCCTGGTCAAGTCGGCCCAGAGCCTGCGCGCCTGGCCCGACCTCCGCGGCACCCTGCAGTGGATCCCCGTCGACCTGTGCGGCGCCGCTGCGGCTGAGCTCGTGCTGAACCCCCATGCCTTGCACCCCGTCTACCACCTCGACAACCCCGTCGGCCAGCCTTGGGAGCTCATGTCGCCCGTGCTGTGCCGCGCCCTGGGCGTCCCCGCCTCCAACGTCGTCCCCTTCCAGAGCTGGATCAAGCGGGTGCGCACGTCGCCGCTCGCCGAAGCCGACAATCCGGCGGGGCGGCAGGCTATGGCCGGGTTCTTGGGCCGTCACTTTGAGCGCATGTCGTGCGGTGGCCTGATTCTGGACGTCCAGAGGGCCAAGGAACACAGCGCGACCATGGCCGCCGCGGGGCCCGTCAGTCCTGAGTTGGCTATTAGGTACATAGATGAGTGGAGGAAAATGGGTTTCTTGCATTAGTGGCCCTCATCAAATGGGATTTTTATAAAGTACTGTGAAGGTCCTCACGACCGATGGCAAAAGGGGCTCAGATTGTCTGTGAGGAATTGTTGATTCAAAACTATGGTTGCCTAAGGAATAGTAGGGAGGAAGCAGCGAAGCTGCAATCCCATGTCGTGAGAGGTATGGAGGCTACTTGGGCTGATTAGCTAAGCAGAGTGCACAGACCCACTAGTTGGTCCTACGGGCGATCAGCCCATGGCCCTGACAAGTACCTGCTTATTTCTGAACCATGGCATATTCATCTTTCTTCTCCTAGTTACATAGAGAAAATATGGAAACTCACAATGCGGCATAGCCCGAGTTAAGCACACTTTGTGTCCGTATAAAGCATAATTTATACGAGAGTTCTAGTTGTAATAAGTAGTTTTACTTCTATTTTATATACATCTAAGGATATACATGGCGCCTTTATACGGTAGTAAGTGCTCAAGACCAAGGGCTTAAAAAAATATGATATTAATAATAATAGTTGAAATTTGATGGGTGCTTATGGCCTTAGCCTTGCGACGCATAGACAAGGCTGAGGGGCACCGTCTTGACGACGGTGTTGACGCCGTGAATTTTCTCTTTAATTGCAGACTTTTAAAATGGCTCCAATCTCAGATAGAATGCTCGTGTGATCATGGGAGAGGTGTCTCGGATGATCGGGGCGTCTTGCTACAAGTTGTGTGTGTGGACCAGACCTGTCCGAGCTTCAGCACTTCTGGATTATTTTGCTTGACAGCAAGAGAATTCGAGTGGCTGTTTTGTTGGGCTTGAGTCTCTGGGCTCAGCTGCGCAAGTGTCGCAATTCGGAGAAGCAGGCGGAATTTGGAGGCCAAAAGCTGCCTCACCAAAGTGACCAGGCCGAAAAGCCCAGAAGTGCAGAGAGTTCAAATTAGCTTCTCGTTTTTGGGGTCTGAAATTGTTGGAGACCTGCCGCTGCTCAAACTTCGGACATTTTCTAGAGTAGTCCTTGTTCATCACATTCATTGCCTCAACTGGTGTTAATACAGACCTGCTTACTCCAGGACGGGCCTGGAGGGCGGATCTTTCGAGATACCTGGACTAAGCTGCAAAACTCAGTACCAACAACATAGATGGACGAAATAGATTTCATGATTACATCACATACTACATTGAGGCCTGATTTTTGTCTCACATACTCTGCAGCGGAGAAGGATGTTTCACTTCTTGTTTTCGACTTCGCTCGGACCACCCCACCGGCATCAGTGACCAGAGGACTTCAAACGTCTCCAAACACCGCAGTTACGATTTCAAAGCCACTTGCCGAAGACTTTTCTGCAAGTGATGTGGTTTATTTCAAGGCACCATGGACAAAGTTGCTGCGGATACAGGCAGCAGCAATCCATTCATCTGGCTGTCCACTCTCATAATGGCCTTGGATCTGTGAGTCTCTGTCAATGCTCCTGCAGAGCTCAGCCCGCGCACATGCTAACTGCAACACCAGCAATTTTCTCACCACATTCTTCTACAACCAGTTCCGGCGCCTTCCGAAACCAGAAAAGAAATTCACCGGGCAGACAATCATCGTCACAGGTGCAAATATCGGGCTGGGCCTCGAAGCAGCACGGCATTTCGCCCGGCTTGATGCAGCTCGGGTGATCCTGGCATGTCGCGATAGCGAGAAGGGCGAACGCGCCAGGGCCGACATTGAACGTTCGACCGGGCGGGGCAATGTGGTGGAGGTCTGGGCCGTGGACCTGTGCAGCTTCGAGAGCGTCAAGCAATTCTGCCGTCGTGCGGACCAGCTGCAGCGCCTGGACGTGGTGGTTGAAAATGCGTCGGTGGCCTTCGTCGGCCCGCTTGGGACGCTGGCGGAGGGGTTTGAAAGCACCATCACGGTGAACGTGCTTGCTACTTTCCTCATGGCGTTGCTGCTCCTGCCGACGCTGAGGCGGACGGCGACCAAGTTCAATGTCCAACCCAACTTGGTGATAGTGTCGTCGGATGCACATTTCATGGTACGTCATGGCGTGGGTTGATGTCGCAACTAGCAGCACTCGCTGATTTCCACCCCGCATGTGCAGGCAGGATTTAGGGAAAGAACAGCTTCGACAATATTCGATGCCTTCAGGTCAGACTCGGTGGCACCTGACAGATATCAGACCTCCAAGCTTCTGCAGGTCTTCCTGACCCGGCAGCTCGCACAGGAGATGTCGAAACCCAACAGCAGCAGCAACGGCAAGGTCATCCTCAACACCCTGAACCCAGGTTTCTGCCGCACAGCGCTGTTTCGTGACAACAAGTTCCCCGCGTCCATCTTCTTAATGTTCACGACCCAGCTCCTCGGCCGGTCTGCTGAGGTGGGCTCGAGGGTTATCGTGGACGCTGCCGCTGCGGGGCCGGAAACTCACGGCAAGTGGCTGGACACGTTGGCTATCAGAGAGCCCAGTGCTTATGTGCGCAGCGAGGAGGGACAGAAGATGCAGCGAAGGCTTTATGACGAGCTGGTGGAAATCCTCGACCGGGTTGAGCCCAACGTAGCGAGCAACATCTAAGAGGCATAGCCAAGAGGTGCGAAGACATGACGGCAGACTTCACCCCATTAGCTTGCTTGCCTTCTGCTTACCCACGGGAAGCCACCCTGCATAAAGGGTTTGCAGCAAGAGTTCTTACAAGGTGATTCTGTTGGAGGGTCCTCGTCATAACATGGGGCACTTGGCACTTCGCGGACGGCTGCTGCGGATTCGCAGGCAAACAGGGGAAAGAAAGGAATGTTCTCCTTGGTCTTTTGAGACCCAAACAGGTACTTAACTTAAAGTATAAGTACCTAGGAGATTAGAAGAGAATGCGCTGGGCTTGGTATCGCACAAACGAACAGGCCATGGGGCCAGCTGTCTTTATACTGAAAATTGTGAGGATGCATGGTGGCAACCGGCCAATAGAGGACGAGATGCAATAAAGTATATCAACGGGGGGAATTGTTTAGCCCGTATGGCCGCTCCCACTTCACTTGGACGAGTGTGGAGGACGGCGTTTGAACTCGAACGGGCTTGCCATGGCCTGTTTGGGACTGCCGTACGAAGCCCGGGTATTGAATTCTGTGTCTGGTTTATATTTACATGATGCAGTGCACCGTGGGGGCCTGGGGGGTTGGAAAGTGGGCTGTGATGAATGCCCAGGCGAGCTCAGCTCCCAGGCGGGGGTTCGGTTGAGTGTCTCCAACTGACCCCAGGGACCGAATAATGAATGGGCTGTAGTGGGGTTGTGTTGTCTGCCTGCCGCCTCGACACTACGCGACCCGCGGCGCGTCTTTCAGGAAGGCACTATAGCAACCGTCTCTTTCCCGCCCAGACACCACCTCTCTTGCCTTGAGGTTCAGCCTACCTGTCCAGTACGTCGTTCTCCTCCACACGGGTCCATTCGAGCCGTCTGCTCCGAGCAAACACTAAACAGTGCATCAGCCGCCTTAATCCTGCCACTACATGCAGCGCCACTGAGCAAGTGACACCTGCGATTGCGGACTGCGGCGGGGAGTGCGACTGGCACTGTCCAGCCCCCGCGTACGACCGTTCTGGACGTCGCAGAACAAGTGAGTTCATGCTGCACCTCGGGCTCAGTCGGCTGCAGCCTGATCGTTTTGAGACACGTGCGGCCAAAAAAAAAGGAGATAATTGCTTACAGGTCTTGTGCAACGCAGGCATCCGTCCCACTGGCTTCCCATCTTCCCATCGGGCTAGTCAGTGGTCGCACGCACGCACGCATACAACCCAGGAGAGCCGGCTGCGCATCCGTCTCACGCTTCCTACAAATATGGACAGAGCCTCATCCAGCCCGGCTGCGGCTACTCCGCCGGACTTGGACGGGCTTCTCGATGCCTTGACAATCTCGAGAACCATCCTTGCCTCCCTCCAAGAAGGGCCACAGGAGACCGACACCCCAAGACAGATCACAGAAACCAAGAAAGAGATTGCTAGGTTGAAGAACCAAGTCAGCAAGGCCCGAGGCATCTCTCAAGGTCCCACACGCCCGTCGTCGCCTCTTCCCACCCGCACTTGCTAACCCCGCGGCAGGTTCCAAGAGAGCAGCCAACTCCAGCGGCACCATGCAGCCGTATCGCTCGGATGATTATGCTGGTGCGTACCTTGGCAGGTCATTCGCATGGCTGTCTCCTCCTTTCCTGCACCCAAGCCGGCAATGGCTGGCTTTCTCTCTTTCCATCATCCCGAGTTATGCTAATCCAGCTTTCTGTCCAGGGCCAAGTTCCTATTCCAACTCCGGAACGCTCACGCCTGCCAGCGCCTCCACAGCAGCCTCTGCCTTTGGACAGAAGAAGCGAACCTTTGGTTCCCATCTCGATGACGATGCTTCCTCCGGTTCCCGTGTCAAGTCCCGAAGAACGACCCCGAGTCCCCAGCACACCGCCATTACTACTCCATCTGTGGGAGACGACTTCTGGGCCGACGACGCTGATGTTATTGACCTCACCGGGTATGTTTGGCGCACCATACTGCGGTAGAATGTACCACTATCCTTGGAATGATATCTGACGCTCTTCTAGTGACGACCCCGATTTCGAGCAGCTCTTCAAGCAACAGAAGGCAGCTTTTGCGCGACTCGAACAAGCCAAGGCAGACGAGAGATACGCCAGATCTCTTCAGCATGGTTTTCAGGACAACTCCTTCTCCGATTCTTTCCCGGCCTCCCCGGCACCTGCTGGACCTTCTGGACCTGCTGGACCTGCTGGACCCAATGCCTTCGACAGGATTCTAGGTCGTTCCTCACAACCGTTGCAGAGCCAGCCTCAGCCCCAGTCTCTGTCGTCCCAAGAACGTGATCCATTCCGTCCGAACAATGAGTCCCCGGCTGGACAGAGCCAGCAGCCGTCTCGTATGCCAGGATCTTTCAACCTCGATGACGACTTTGACGACTATTTTGACACTCCAGTACATCCTCTACCTTCCCAGTCTGGCGGCGCTTACAGTTCCCCGAGTTATGGGCCGTCGAACTCTTCTCTGCCGTCCATGGGTCCGCCCAATACCCAGCCGACAATGGGTGTGTCTCCTTTTCCCAACCCCTTGCCTGGCCTCCATTATACACCGAACTTTGCAGCCGCAGAGTCGGCTAGGCAGGCAACTCTTTCCCGTCAACAACAAGGCTACCTTCCTTCTGGCGGATATGGACTCGCGGGCAACGCTGTTGGTCTGCCTGTTTCCAACTATGCTAACGGGTTCGCAGGTTATGCTGGTGATGTTTCCCCCATGGCGTCACTGGGTAACCGGCCAGGAACCCTAACCTCAGGCGCCTACGCTCCCTCGCAGACCTGGGGTGCTAACCCCTATCTAGCTGTGTCGTCACAGGTTCCTGCCAGGGGGGGTTATTTGCCCGAGGTTATCAACCTGACCAACGACATCGACTGGGTCAACGGCCTCGACGCTTTAGGCAACCCGCTGAGTGCCAATCTCCGGTCATATTACGACGATCTACAAGATGACCCCAGAAAGACAGCCGAGGAGATCAAGGACCTACTTGCCAACATCCGGCCCGATGAAGATATCCCCGAGGAAGATCGCATCGGTACCCCGGAGCAGCTCAGATATGCCCTGTATGCACATCAACAGTTGGCCCTCCAATGGATGATGGATAGCGAGAAAGGCAAGAACCAGGGTGGCATCCTGGCCGATGATGTAGGTCTCTTGTCCAACCCCACGTCAACACTTGCCCAAGCACATTGATCCCTGCCTCAGGTCGCCATCGCCGGGCTTGGGGTCAGGGCTAAGGCATACCTGCTCGACACGATGAGCACCGGACTTGCTAATACGGTAACAGATGGGCCTGGGAAAGACGATATCCGCACTTTCTCTGATGGTGAGCCGTCCTTCACCTGACAACAAGAACAAGACGAACCTCATCGTGGGGCCTATCGCGCTCCTGAAGCAGTGGGAGATCGAGATCAAGAAGGTCAGACTCTGTGACAAACTTGCATTTGATCTGTGCTGACAAATGCCCATAGAAGCTCAAGCCTGATCACCGTCTCAGCGTCCTGCTTCTGCACAACAAGTCTATGAAATACGATGAGATTCGTCGCTTCGATGTTGTCTTGACATCGTACGGCAAGGTAGGCGCTGAGCAGAAGCGGTTTGACAAGTGGGTGTCCCACCATCCTGGGGCCAGACCGGACCGTGACGCAGACCTGGCCAAGAGTTGCCCGCTCCTGCACCCGAACAGCAAATTCTACCGAGTGATTCTCGACGAAGCCCAGTGCATCAAGAACGACAAGACTCTCCAGGCAAGGGGGTCGTGCTCCCTCAAAGGCACTTACCGTTGGTGTCTGACAGGCACACCGATGATGAACGGTATCCATGAATTATTCTCCTTGATCAAGTTCCTGAAGATCAAACCTTACCATGAGCAGAAGGAATTCAACAAGACCTTTGGAAGTCTAACCCCTCGGACGGGCCGGGGCCGTTCTGCCGGAGAGTACGCCAAGACGAAAGCCATGGACGCCCTTCGCGTCCTACTCAAGGCTATCATGCTCCGACGGATGAAGTCTTCCACACTTGACGGGAAGCCGCTGGTGACATTGCCGCCCAAGACCGAGGCTATCTCTCACGTTGAATTTTCCGAGGATGAGCGACAGTTCTACACCGATTTGGAAAACAAGACAAGGATCACGTTCAACAAATACCTCCGTGCGGGTACTGTCGGAAAGAACTACAGCAACATCCTTGTTTTGCTCCTCCGTCTTCGCCAGGCTTGCTGCCATCCACACCTAAATCTTGACGTGGAATATGTCGGGAACAACGAGGTCACTGAGCAAGACATGAACGCCCTGGCCAAGACCCTGGCCCCTGATGTAGTAGCCCGCCTCAAAGAGCAGAACGAGGAAGGGTTCAAGTGCCCCATTTGTCTGGACGCGGTCATTGATCCGACTATCGTTCTCCCTTGTGGACATAATACATGTTCCGAGTGCTTTACCACGCTTGCCGAGAGGGCCCTTGACAACAACATCCGAGCTGGCGACGAAGGTAGTATCTTCAAGTGCCCGGAGTGCCGTGGAGCTGTTGACCCGAAGAGGGTTATCAACCTCACATCATTCAAGGCAGTTCACATGCCTGAGCCGACAGCTGTGAATGAGGATGACATTGAGACTGCCTCGGAAGGAAGCTCCACGGAAGATGACTCATCTGAATCCGAGACCGATACCGATGATGACTTGGATGACTCCGATGATGTTGATCGTAATGGCAACCTGAAGGACTTCATCGTTGATGACGAAGAAGATTCTGCTAAGGACAGTGACGACAACGACGATGACGACGATTTGTCCATTGGCCAAAATGCTAAGAACGCGCCGAAGACCCACCGCAAAGCGAACAAGTCTAAGCGCAAATCCAAGGGCAAATCCAAGGGCAAGGGCAAGGGCAAAAAGAAGGAGGAAGAAATCAAACCTCATATGCTCAAGAGCTTGCGAACCGAGGCCAGGAAGAACAAGTTTGAGCACAAGCGGTATATGAAATACCTGAAGAAGAACTGGATGCCATCTGCCAAAGTGTCGGAGTGCTGCAAGATTCTGCAAGACATCCGAGAGAGCGGGGACAAGACCATTGTCTTCTCTCAGTTCACTTTCTTGCTGGACCTGCTTGAGATACCCATCAAGTACGAGCTTGGCCTCAATTATTGTAGATATGATGGAGGCATGTCACGTGTCCACCGGGACGCTGCTGCTCAGGACTTCCAGGACCCAAACTCGCGCACGAAGGTGATGTTGGTGTCTCTGAAGGCAGGGAATGCGGGCCTCAATCTCACAGCTGCCAACCACGTTATTGTTATGGACCCTTTCTGGAACCCATACATTGAGATGCAAGCTGTGGATCGCGCCTATCGGATAGGCCAGCAGAAACCCGTCAAGGTCCACCGCCTCCTTGTTGAAGGAACCGTGGAGGACCGCATTGCCGATCTACAAGAGCAGAAGCGCAAATTCGTCGATGCCGCTCTTGACGAGGGGGAAAGCAAGAATCTTGGCAGACTGTCGACTCGCGACCTACAGCGACTTTTCAATGCAGACTAGAGGCACACGGATGGACAGACGGATGACCTCGGCGTATTTTCACCGCGATTCGGTCGAGATTGTTCTGGTTTCCGCACAACCTCTCGGTGCGTCTTCTTTCACAGAGGAGAATGAGAACTCGATACAATCAGCTTGCTTTTTCCTTCACTTATAGCTTTCACCGAACATCGGCAGACAGCCATGCTGATGTCGTTTACGTTGGTCTTCTCTCAATGGCTCAGATGGACAAGCTGACAGTATGTCTTTTTGATTTTTTTGATTTTTATTTTTTTGGTTGGGGAGGGTCCAAGAACGTTTCATGATGGTCTTGTAGAGTAGACTCGGTGCATACCGGAGGCGAAAAGTCTCGTACTCATGATGGGTTGGGGAACTGAGCTCAAGCATGGCGTCTAGGACCGAAAAGGGGTACCGGTATCATTGCTTTATACATGTTGTGCTATCAGGACGTCCACGGGTGTTACGTTGTTTCGAGCAACTCATGGGTTGCACAGACAGATATCCATTGCCATGTTCATATAACGTCGGACTCTAAATACCTGACGACCCGTTTGTTTTCGTTTGATTCCGGATATTCACGCCGATAAAAACAGCTCATATACTAGCTGCTAAAGTACTACATAACTAACTCGCTAACTTAATTATTATTAATTACTATTATATTTATTTATACGTTAAATATCTTTTTAATATTTATTTTACTTTAATTATAGCTTTAAAAGACTTTTTAAAAAGGAATTCACTAATCTACTAGCTTTTTTTATTAATGTGAATATCCGGAACCTTTCGATTGATGAAATGGTTACACTTGAGCAGCAAAAGTGCCTTGGCCATCTCATGCTATGCCTTGCTGAACCGCCGTTCCTCGCGAGCTAGACTATATCATACCCCATCAATTTGACTACCCGTGGATTTCACATTCTTCAGACATAGAAAGGATGTGCCGCATTTTGGCAGCGCAGGAGGTGCTTCTGAACTTTGATCGACGCCTGGTGTGGGTCCTGCTCTTCCTGCACTGTGGGCCCGTCTATGCCATCAATGATGGCGCACCAGAACCAACTGAGCGTCATATTGAAGCCTAGCACCTTCTACCTAGGCGTCTTGCCTGGTGGGCAATAAACAGTAACGGAGCCAGTCACTCATAAAATCACATTGTGCACCAAGCGCTGCTAAGGCGCTAAACAATTGTAAACTTCAGTCTTGATCAGATATGTACCATTACAACTTGGAATTTTTGCATATTAGATCCACACCTGGGCAGCCAGCGATCCCAAGGTTCCCAAGTAAAGTACTCGGGGTATAGCACGCACCTGCGCATGCTTGTCCCTAGGGAAAGAGTCCGAATCGACATCCCATGAACGATCGAGTAATTATGGAAGACATCCAGTTTGCCAAGCTGACTGATGAGGGAACTATCTAGGTAGGCTTAGTCGGCCGGCGATATTCAATCATGCAGATGCAGCTAGGTAAAGCCACGAGTGAGGCTGTGCTGTGATTTCACTTTCACTTTCCAGGTGCCCCTGGTTCTTATCGAGAGGCTCAGCGTACCTTTGCTCGTGTGCCCCTAGGTTGTGTTGGCAGGGGAAACAGCATTTACGGTGGCTATCCTGAAGTCCTCTGTTTCATTTTCCGGACTGAATATTTCCAGGTACCGGGTACCCGGGTACCGGCGTTCCTGCAGACACCCGGTCTAGGCCGGGGGCTCCCCCCGGCTGATCCGGCGCCAAGCTCGGTACTCGTCCGAAATCACTACCCAGGTAGAGTCGACGGGTCGGGGCCAGGGCTGATTTAGAGGCCAATGCTTTACGAGGAGCCCACCTGGGCAGAGGTCTGGAGCGAACGCTTTATACCTACAAGAGACGCGCCGGTGAAGAATTGTTTGGTACGCGCCGTCGGTGATGCTTTTGGAAGTGGATTCATGCGGATCTCTAAGCAGGGCCCCAGGGCCTTAATTTCTCGGCACGCTCCGAGGTCCCCAAAAAGCCCAGGTTAGGATCTCGTTCCGTGTTTCGCGTTTCACGCCGACGCCAATGAGATTGACTCCTGTTTATGGCAACAGCCGCATGCTTGTCTTGAGTGCCGTGTTTAATTTATTGCTGGCCGAGCTCCCTCCCTCGCTGTCATCATTTGGTGCTGCTCCTCTTCCCCCCATTCGTGCCAGTTTGTTTGGCCATCTAGTCTGCTGATCCCCTCGGGACATTCATTCGCTTCATAACCCCGGGCCGGCTCCCATGATGTACCACTCACTGATCCTTTCATTTTCGCTCGTCCCCATCTTGGGACTGGCTTTGCCTACAACAGCGCCATCGGCAGGCACGGCACCTGACACAGCGCCGACCGACAATATCGTGTCCCTGAGCACGCAACAAACACCCAAAATAAACAGTCTCTCCAACATGACCATCCAATTCGACACAATCAACTACTTCCCCGACCCGGAGGTCAGCTGCTCGGGGAGGCACCTCTACGATGAGACCAGCAGCTGGAGTGCGGACTTGACCGCCGCAGTCACCAGCACGACGGAAGACGGGATATTCGGGAGCTGTGATGCGGGAACAGAGGTTGACGGCAGTGGTAATTTAGCGTGGAAGAGTGGGCAAGTCCAAGTATATTATTGCAATCATGGCTTCACCCCGAACCCCTGTTCAGTCAACGAATACTGGCGGGCAGACGATCTCATCAATGATAAATGCGGCTCAGATGGAGGTGGCTGGGTAAAAGTGAGTGGTTTCAACCTTTTCTGTATAATACGTAGGAGGCTCTATGCGGCCGCTTTATACAGTAGTAAATGCACGAAGACCCAGCTTTGGCTAACTGACACACAATGCTAGATACCCGCTTGGGGCAAGACTATCGGTCGTGATCCCACAAACTCGGACGGGAGCTTCAGATCAGAGTGCGGAGCAAGTCTACATGGCGTCAAGGCGAACGTGGTTTCAAATTCTACGAGCACTTGATCTCTCTTACTAATTCATCCACCGCTCGAGACGGGCGCGGATGACGGTCCATCTGGGGCCGGCCTTGGATAGCTATCATCAAATCTAAACCCGGACGTATGTTCCGATAATCTAACTACTGCTTCCGAGGCCGAGAGTGAAAGGCATATAGTACATACAGCTGATATCTACTCAGCTTTGCCCGCGTGGTTCCATCACCAAACCAAGGTCATGCTGATGCTTGAGACTCCTGAAGTCCAGGATTGTGCAGCAGACATGGAGTACTTAGTGCATGAACCACTGTATGAAGGGGCTTGTCTATTCAAGCTGCATTGACATGCGCAATTTAAACAGGCCGACCGACTATGACCCCTAGCAACAACAAAATCACGATGACCACTGAGATGTTGAGCTTTACCACCACATCGAGAAGCTGCACCTTGCCAAAGAAAATGACTCACGTGTTATGGAAATCTTGGGAAAATATGTCATTAAGGCGTACTGGGAGAAAGAGATCTACGACACTAAGAATATTGTTTTTCGCTGCCTCTCTTGGCGTTCGTGCACCCGCCATCAGGCGTCTCATCCCCGGAAGAGGTGGATCGATCGAGTGCGTCCAAGATCGGGTCGATGGTGTCAACCTGATGGAGTGCTGGCCTGGGGCCTTCTTGGGGTAGGTGTCGACATACGCCGTTCAATGTGGACAAGAATATCTAGGTAGATGAGCCACGTCGCCAACAGAGGGCTTATTAGGGACCGGAATGAGTTGCTCATTGAGGATCGTCACCGGATTGTCATCAGCCCAAGTGCCTGGGTGATTGCCTGTGTCGTGAATTTCTAGTTCAATCACGTCTCGTTGCGGCAGGAGGCGAAGAGAACCAAAAAAAAAAGAGAAGACCATGGTACTTCTGTTTCTCACCCCATCACAACTCAAGAGCTCCGTCTACTCACCACATCTGACGCATCGCAGCCTGATTCTCGACACCCAAGGATTCATCACTCTGGCTTGTCGACTAGGACTACGGAGGGTAGAAAACACCATATTTGAATGTGCTGCCATGCACAATTGCTTCACGCCAGAAGCCTGGTGTCAATTTGCTAAGTAACGGTGGAGCTTGTTTGCATTGCAACTGGACGATGTGAAGCGGAACGATGAATTTTAGTCGGGGCCTAACGCAAGGCCACGCTGCACGGAGATCTAGTATCAAAGCCGGGGCGATCCCCTCTGCCTGAACCACGTGGGATAATCGAACAGCGCGCTTTGTGACAATTTGCCCTATCATCGTTGTTCGGGTGCAAATTCTCGACAAATAAGATTGCCGTGTGAGAAGGAGCCGTAGGTTTGTCGACTCTACATGCAAAGCACTGTGGTCCTCTATTTTGAGTGCTGATTATGATGTTTGTTGATACCTACCTACCTAGGTCCTTAGTAGGTACTTGAACATCGGAAACGGAAGCGGTCGATCACTGGTGTGCCGCAATTTTCTCGTTGTGGACAAAAGGGAAGACGGGAACGATCTCGAGGAAAGAACAATACATGACGGCAAACCTAAGCTGTTATAAACAAAGGGCCCCTTTCCGCACTTGTTATCGACTTTGAACAATGTCCTTGTCGAGTCTAAAGGTCGTTATGCCATCAAAGAATTGCAGTGGCATTTTATACGGTCCTTGCTATCTAGCCAACTTGGGATCAACAGGATCATACCGTCAATCGCTTCTGCTCCCTGCCACGTCAGTCTCTGAGGCATATTTTGAATTGAGACCTGAATACCCCGGTGGAAGAGAGCCTCGATCATATAAAACAGTTTCTTAGCGAACTCACAGACCCTTACAGACCAACACGTCAATTGGCTGCAGCCCTGAACATACTTGTTACGCGACTCTCATAGCTTCTGTACAATGGTCATGCACGCATCGCACGCTCCTCCTTCCCGAATCTTGCCAGGCATGGATCATGACGTGGACAGGTTCATTCGGATTCAAGATCTCAAGGTTGCCCATGGAGGGGAAGAAACGGAGTACGAGCGGGCCATTCGCGAGCTCCGAGAGGGTGGAAAGAGGCCTGGGAGCAATTGGATGCTATTTGTATTTCCCCGGGTCGTTGGCCTGGGAAAAAATATCAACAGCATTTTCTATGGGATCGGCACAATGCGGGAGGCCAGGGCTTTCATCGAACACCCGCTACTTGGGCCAAGACTACACAATGCCACAGAGGCTGTTCTCGAATGTGGGGAAGACGACCTTAACGCACTTTTCGGGAATTCCGACGAAGCTAAGCGGTTCAAATCATCTATGACACTCTTTGCGCAGGTCTGCTTGGGAACCCAAGATGAGTTATTTCTGCGGGTGCTCTTAAAGTTCTGGGGAGGCCTCCGTGACGAGAAGACAGTGGAGATAATGGGATCGTGGTAGATGTTAAAGAGACCAACTGGAGGCCTAATGAAGGATATCACAGCTGGAAGAGAGTAGTGTATATAATACGGGAATCAAAAACAATGCATATTATCGGCCGCATAGATTCAAGTAAGAAGGTCCTCAGAAACACATGCAACCACAAGTTCAGCAATCATACAAGCATATGACATCTGTACTCTGTCTATTTAACAACTAATACCATATCGAATATCAAAGGAACCTTAATAATGCACGGATAAATGATAATCTTAAGGACCTATGAGCTTTGCTCAGGTGTATGCTGAGCGGCCACAGTATCTCTCTAATTCTCAACAGACAAGCTCTTAAAGTCAACCAGTTATGGCCTCCTAGAGACCACCTCCTAGAGACCGACTGCCTGAACAGCCAGAACACTAGGGGAAGGTATTAAAACAAGAGCCCCCCGTGGTGACATCATCAATGATGTGAGTCTTTAGAGATGTGTACAGCTGGGTCTTGAGCGTTTGCCACCGTATCAAGGCGCCATGTATGTCCTCAGACGTAGGCGGAATAGAAGCGGAACCAGTTAGAGATGTGTTGATGTCATGGGAGTTGTGCATGTGAAGCTTTGAGAAGAGCAATATATACAGCTTAGTTTATTTTAATACCACATAATCTAGCGGTAGTTATCCCATGATACTGAGCTGTTCTTTGTTTGTTCGGAGTTGTATGTGTATTCCTCAGACCTGCATTTTACCACAGTAATACTAAGTATATTTGACTTGTTCAGCTTGATCCTCCGAATTCCTTCACGTAGTTGCTGTGGTAGTTGTTTCACATTTATTCCAGCTTTTCTGTGCACAGGATTTCATACTTAGCGAAGCACACGCTGAAGGCAGGCTTCGCAAAGCCGCAATGCCAAATGTGGTGTTGCTAACATAGAATCTGCTCCAAAGCATGAAATCAAGAAGGCCAAGGTGGTTCACCCCGCGGAGGGCTCACAGCCAGCAGCAACGAGCACGAGCTTGTGGTGCGAGATGCAAGGCAGATTGCGCCATCCCCGACAGCCAGCCGATTTCAAAT